>CANTUT010000235.1:2175000-2612500 GCA_947687605.1 Reutealis trisperma | reverse complement strand
CTTGACACAGGTTCATCATTGAATTAAGGTTTTTCCTTGCAAACTTGATTTGGCTTTCCAAGGGAGTCACTTCTAAGCGTAAAGGTATTGGATCTCAAAGCAGGTCATTTGGGGTTCGTATCATTTGGTGACAATGATTCAAGTGGATGAAGGCCAAAACATGAAGAGTCAAGTTTCAAACATAGCCATGAGAAGAACTTGCATAAGTACTGAAGGCTAAAAAACATCATGCTTGAGATGGGTGTCGTGCCTGCAACAATAGTTGAAAGCTCGCTATAGCAAGCGTGACAGTATTATGAGCACAATGAAAGCTTAGGCTATGTAATTTGTTTTATTTTCTAAATTTGATTATTTTAATTCAATTTTTGATGTTTTTGGGCCTTAAACTTATCATATATAGTAGCCCAACTTAGTTATAACCTATTATTTGTTTGGGAATCAATTTCTAACTAACAAACTTCAATCCTTGTCTAAGAAGATTTCCTAGTCCATAGTTGATTCTAATTTAGGGTTGAGCCTCTATATAAACTCAACCATTCATGTAAAAACCAATGAAGTTTTTTATCAATAAAATTTAGTTTTCTTAAGAGTGCTATCTCTTGTTTTTTATTCTTGCTTGAATGAAGTTCATACAATCAAAGCTAATTACTTTGTGAATATTTATTCCAAGATTCTCTTTCACTAGTTGGTATTGTGTTATGTAGATCATCATCTAAAGGTGATCATATTCCAAGGTGCTCTATCATGAGTTGGACTTACATCACAGACTCGGGAAAAGCTAATTTAGCTTTCCAAGGAGTTGCTTTCGAGGGTAAGATATTGGATCTCAAGTTTAATATACTTAGGGTTCATATCAGTTTGGTATTGGAGCTTAGGATTTACATCAAGTTATATCTTTTCATTTCGTTTGTGTTTTCCATTTTCATTTTTTTTCTTATTTTCATCTATTTTTGTTTTTTTAAATCCCTTTGTTTTTTACTTTGTTAATTCTGTTTGTTATTGTTTCAGGTCTAAAAATTAACAAAATAAAAAAAATCCTAAATCGTCTACCCGTTTTGTTTGTGTCTTTTGTTCAAATTCTTTAGTTTATTTCTTTGCTTTCTATCTTTTCACATCCTTTGTGTTTCATTGAAATTCAAGTGTTGGGAGGTCAAATTCATTCATACTTATTGGGAAACCAATTCAAATTCAAGAAGAAGGAAGTGGAGGATTCATCCATCACAAGTTTGAAGACTTCCATTCAATTTGGCTTCTTGTATTTGATCATAAATTTGTTTGTTAATTATCTTTCAAATTATTGTTGTAATTATAAAAAGAGAGAGAGAGAGAGAGAGAGAGAGAGAGAGAAAGCAATAAAGAATCAGCTAAAAAAAAGAATCTTGGCAAAATTAGAATTACATAGGAATATATAGTGTTTGTTTCAAATTCTAAAGTGGAAAGGAAAAAAGAAGAGTACTAGAATTTCCAACCAAACCAAGGAAAATCAAAAAAGGATTTCAGTTTTCAACAAGAAATTGACCAAGTTAAGCATCCGTCCATAATAAGCTAGGAGTTCGTGTCCTATTCCTTATCAATATCTGGTTTGACTTCCTACTTCCATTCTAAGTTATCTTCTTTTATTTGTGTCCAATTAGGTTTTCTAACACAATTAGGATTGCTATATTGTTTTGCTAGTTATATTAGGATTTCAACTTTTGTTTTCCAACTTCAATTAGGATTTCCAAGTTTTACTTTTCTGAGTTAAATTCTAATTTTTGTTTTCCTTGTCCAATTAGAATTCTTGTTTTCCTAGTGTCATCAAGATTTATAATTTCTTGTTTTATTGAATCTTTAAACCTTGGATTTTATTATTTACATTGTAATTTAGTAAAAATTATGTTAATTCGATTTTTTCAACTGATCGTCACAAGAGATTGAGTGGGAAAAAGGCTAAGTGTGAGCACACATAGAGAAAAGCCATTGATTGAGTGTAAAATTAAACACGAGTGAACTTAAGTGACAAAACTACTCAACACATGAGAGAATGAAGTGAGGAAGGTATTCTCTACTTTACTAACTTTGTTTTGCAGCCTAAAGATGAGTGGAACTCAAAGAAATCTACGAGGTGAAATAGATCACCTCTAAGCTATAACAAAGATGTTGCAAGCCATAAATAGGAAATATGGGGATGTGATTAATAGAATGGACTGACTTGTGCAAAGAAGTGTTGAGCAAATGGATCAATTAGAAGATTTAATCACAAAAGGATAGCCACCAAATTTTCCTAGACAAGCTAGGCATATACTAAGGAGAGTGCTGGATGAGATTGAAGATAATGATAAATCACTTGGTGATGTTGATGAAGAAGAAGAAGTAAGACCAAAGGCTAGACAAGATAACAACAATGGTGGAATAAAACTGAAAATTCCATCATTCTATGGAAGAATAGACCCTAAAGCATACTTGGATTGGGAAAAGAAGATTGAATTGGTATTCAATTATCATAACTACACCGAATCCAAGAAGTTAAAACTTGCTGAGGCTGTATTTGATGGGTATGCCATTATTTGGTGGGATGATACCAAGCAAAAGAGAAGAAGATTTGTACCAAGTCACTATTATAAAGAGTTATACAATCATCTTCAAAACCTAACTCAAGGGTCTAAGAGTGTTGAGGAATACTACAAAGAGATGGAGGTAGCCATGATTCGAGCAAATGTGGAAGAAGATAATGAGGCTACAATGGCAAGGTTTCTCAATAGGTTGAATAAGAAGATTGCAAATGTGGTTAAGCTACAACCATAAATGGACCTTGAAGGTTTGCTTCATCTTGCTTTGAAGGTTGAGAAGCAGTTAAAGAAGAAAGGCAATATGAATCAGGTCTCCTTTTCTTATTCTTCACCGTACAAATTGAATTAGAGAACAAATGACAAGGCTTTTTCATCCAAGCCTAAAACTGATTGCAAGAAAGCTCCAAAGAAAACCATCCTATGCAAGGATAAAGGTAAATCTACACCTTCTAGTTCAAGTAATATTAGATGCTATCAATGTCAAGGTGTAGGTCACTTTAAGAAGGACTATCCAAATAAGAAGATAATGTTTATGTAAGATGGGGAGTACTATTTGGCTAGTGAAGAAGAAAGAATGCCACCTCTTGAAGATAAAATGAAGAAGAGGAGGAAAACCAACCTAAAATAGCCAAATGTTTCACAAGAAGATCATTGAATATGCAAATCCAACACAATGACAATGTGCAATAAAGAGAAAATGTAAAGACTACCATTAAAACAGCCCAAGCGAGACTTACTATATCCATGTAAATTGTGTCCTCTATCTCTATGAATAAGAAAGAATTTTTCCATTATTGTTCACCAATAATAATAGTAGAATCGCTGGCACAGAGTCAAAATCATAGATAGTGTAACCAATGTAACAAGCACCACTTTAGTTGATAAACTAGGGTTACCTGCTATTAAACATCCTCACCCTTATAAATTGAAATAGCTTAATGATTGTGGGGAAATTAGGGTGACAAGGTAAGTTCTAGTTTCTTTTAACATAGGTTGATATAATGATGAAATTTTATTTGATGTTATGCCTATGCAAGCAGGTCATCTATTGTTGGGACACCCTTGGCAATTTGATAGGAGGGTGATGCATGATGGCTACACCAATCACTATACTTTTGAAAAAGATAGAAGAAAGATAACTCTTGCGCCACTTTCACTTAGGGAAATCTATGAGATTGAGTAGAAAAGAATTCAAAGGGAGAGAGAAAATAATAGCGAAGAAAAGAGTGTGAGTGATGATGTGCCAAAAGAAAGAGAGATTGTAAAGGAGAAAAGCGGCAAAAATCTTGAGAAAGCCAAGAGAGTGAGCTTGATTGAAAATTTGAAAAAGGAGAAAAAGAAAAATGAGGGAAAAGAAACTATTAGAGTAAACATATGAGCTTTTATGCAAAGAGAAGCAATATTAAGGAAGCTTGGTTTTGAAAGAAGAGTATACTTATACTCATGTACAAGGAGCTTTATTTTAACACTAATGATCGTAATGTTTCTTTGCCTAGTGTTTTTGTTTCTCTTTTATACGAATTTGAGGATGTCTTTCCAAAAGAGATAGCCAATGGATTGCCACCCATTAGGGTTATAAGCATTAAATCGATTTTATTCCTAGTGCCTTGATTCCAAATAGGCCAACCTATAGAAGTAACCCCAAAGAGACAAAAGAGCTTTAAAGGCAAGTTGAGAAGTTGATGGCTAAAGGACATGTTAGAGAAAGTATGAGTCCATGTGTTGTACTCATTTTGTTAGTATCTAAGAAAGATGGTTCTCGATGTATGTGTGTTGATTGCCGTGAAATTAATAACATTACGATAAAGTATTGCCATCCTATTCCTAGGTTAGAAGATATGCTTTATGACTTGTATGTTTCTACTATCTTTAGCAAAATTGATTTGAAAAGTGGATATCACTAAATTAGGATGAAGGAACGTAATGAATGGAAAACTGCCTTTAAAATAAAATATGTTTTATATGAATGGTTAGTTATACCTTTTGGCTTGACTAATACACCTAGCACTTTCATGAGACTTATGAACCATGTTTTCAGAAATTTTATTGGTAAGTTTGTTATTGTGTATTTTGATGATATTCTTGTATATTCTAAAAGCATGGATGAACATTTAGAACATTTAAGGTGTGTGCTTGAGGAGTTGAGAGAAGAAAAATTATTTGCTAACATTAAAGGTGTTGAGAAAAGAAAAATTATTTGCTAACATTAAAGAGTCTTCTTTTCATTTAGATAGGATTGTTTTCTTAGGATTTGTAGTTAGTGCTCAAGGTGTTGAAGTCGATGAAGAAAAGGTAAGTGCTATAAAAAATTGGCCTATTCCTACATCGGTAAGTGAGGTAAGAAGTTTTCATGGTTTGACTAGTTTTTTAAATAATTTGTGAAAGATTTTAGCACCATAGCTGCACATCTAACTAAGGTAATTAAAAAGAATTGTGTTTTAAAGTGGGGAAAAGAACAAGAAGATGCATTTAACTCATTAAAAGATAAGCTATGTAAGGCACCCATATTTGCTTTGCCTAACTTTAATGATATTTTTGAGATTGAGTGTGATGCATTAGGTGTAGGTATTGGGGATGTACTTATGCAAGGAAAAAGGCCAATGGCCCATTTTAGTGAAAAGCTCTATGGTGCTTCATTAAAGTACCCCACTTATGACAATGAGCTCTATGCTTTGGTTAGAGCTTTGGAGACTTGGCAACACTACCTTTGGCCTAAGGATTTTCTAATTCACACCAACCATTAGTCCTTGAGATTCCTAAAAAGGCAAGGTAAGTTAAATAAGAGGCATGCCAAATGGATTGAGTTCATTGAGACCTTTCCATATGTGATCAAGTACAAGCAAGATAAGGAGAACATTATGGCTGATGCACTTTCAAGAAGGTATACTTTACTTAATGCTTTGGATGCAAGAATGCTTGGGTTTGAAAATATTAAGTCTTTATGTGTTGATGATTCTAATTTTTCTAGCATTTTTAAAGCATGTGAGAAAGTTGCATTTGGTAAATTCTATAGAATGGATGGGTTTTTATTTAAAGAAAATAGACTTTGCATACCTATTTGTTCTATAAGGGAATTGCTTGTTAAAGAGGCATATGGGGAAGGGTTAATGGGACATTTTGGGATCACCAAAACTTTAGATACTTTACATTAATACTTCTATTGGCCTAAAATGAAAAGGGATCTACAAAGAATTTGCAATATATGTGTTGTGTGCAAACAAGCTAAATCTGAAGTTTTGAATCAAGGTTTGTATACTCCTTTACCTGTATTAAAAAAGGAAAAAGATTCTATCTTTGTAGTGGTTGATAGGTTTTCTAAAATGTCACATTTTATTCCTTATAATAAAACTGATGATGCCACCAACATTGCTAATTTATCTTAAGGGAAGTGGTACGTTTGCGTGGAATTCCTAAAACTATTGTTAGTGATAGGGATATAAAGTTTCTAAGTCATTTTTGGAAAGTTGTGTGGAGTAAAATTGGAACCATAATGTTGTTTTCTACTATTTGTCATCCAAAAACCGATGGTCAAACTGAAGTTGTTAATAGGACTTTAGGAACTTTGTTGCATGCTATTGTCTAAAAGAACTTAAGGAACTAGGAAGAATGCATTCCATTTGTTGAGTTTCTTATAATAGAGTTGTGCATTCTACTACTGGTTTCTCACCTTTTGAAATTGTTTATGGTTTTAATCCTCTAACTCCTTTGGATTTAGTACCTTTACCTTGTAATGAAAGGAATATTTTGGATGGAAAGAAAAAAGCAGATTTGGTGAAGAGACTACATGAGGAGGTGCGCAAGAACATTGAGAAGAAAAACCAACAAATAGTAAGCCAAGTGAACAAGGGAAGGAGGTGTGTTGTATTCAAACCAGGAGATTGAGTTTGGGTACATATGTGAAAAGAAAGGTGTCCAACTTAAAGGAAGACAAAGCTTCATCTAAAGGGAAATGGACCTTTTCAAGTCATTGAGAATATCAAAGACAATGCATACAAGTTGGACCTACTTGGTGAGTATAATATGTGTGCTACCTTTAATGTTAGTGATCTTTCTCCTTTTGATGTAGATGTTGGAGATTCGTGGATGAATCATCTTGAGGAGGGAGGGAATGATGCAAACAATGAAGCATACAAAGGCACGGATCCAATTCAACTTCCTGATGGTCCCATCACAAGAGTAAGAATGAAGAAATTCAATGAAGTGTTAAATGGGATTATTCAAGGATTGTGGAATGATCTTGCCACAATTGAAGAATGCAAGAATAAATTATTCATCAAAATGGGGATTCAATGCTCAAATTAAAGTTTGGTGACAATGATTCGAGTGCATGAAGGCCAAAACATGGAGAGTCAAGCTTCAAACATGGCTATGAGAAGAAATTGCACAAGTGTTGAAAGTTTAAAAACGTCACACCTGTGATGATAGAAGGTTGAAAGCTCACTATTGCGAACGCAACAAAAGCTTAGGCTATGTAATTTGTTTTATTTTCCAAATTTGATTATTTTACTTCAATTTTTGATTTTTTTGCCCTTAAACTTATCATATTTAGTATCCCAACTTAATTATAACCTATTATTTGTTTATAGCAAGGAAACTTCAATCCTTGTCTAGGAAGATTTCCTAGTCTATAGTTTATTCTAATTTAGGGTTGAGCCTCTACATAAACTCAACTATTCATGTAAAAATCAATAAAGTTTTTGATCAATAAAATTTGGTTTTCTTAAGAGTGTTATCGCTTGTTTTTTATTCTTGCTTGAATCAAGTTCATACAATCAAAACTAATTACTTTGTGCGTATTTATTCCAAGATTCTCTTTCACGAGTTGGTATTATGTCGTAGAGATCATCATCCAAAGCTGATCATATTCTAAATTGCTCTATCACGAGTTGTATTTGGGTTGCAGACTTGGGAAAACCTGATTTAGTTTTTCAAGGAGTTACTTCCAAGCGTAAAGATATTAGGTCTCAAGTTTAATATACTTGGGTTTAATATACTTAGGGTTTGTATCACGCCTGCAATGATATAAGGTTGAAAGCTTGCTGTTGTGAGCATGGCAATGTTGTAAGCACAACGAGAGCCTAGGCTCCGTAATTTGCTATATTTTCTAAATTTGATTATTTTACTTCAATTTTTGATTTTTTGGGCCTTAAATTTATCATATCTAGTAGCCCAACTTAGTTATAACTTATTATTTGTTTAGGAATCAATTTCTAATTAGGAAACGTCAATCCTTATTTAGGAAGATTTCCTAGTCCATAGTTGATTCTAATTTAGGGTTAAACATTTATATAAACTCAATCATTCATGTAAAAATCAATTAAGTTTTGATTAATAAAAATTTAGTGTATTTTTAAGAGAGTTGTCTCTTGTTTTTTATTCTTGCTTGAATCAAGTTCATACAATCAAAGCTAATTACTTTTTATGCATTATTCTAAGGTTCTCTTTCACAAATTGATATTGTGTCATAGAAATCATTATCCGAATGTGATTATATTCCAAGATGCTCTATCATGAGTTGGATTTGGCTCGCGGACTTTGGAAAACCTTATTTAGCTTTCCAAGGTTGCTTCCGTGCGTAAAGATATTAGGTCTCAAGTTTATTATTATTATTATTATTATTATTATTATTATTATTATTATTATTATTATTATTATTATTATTATTATTATTATTATTATTATTATTATTATTATTATTATTATTATTATTATGCCCTTGAAAAAATTATTAACTTGATTATATAATTAATTTTCACGATATTATTTTTTGTTTATAATTTATGTTTTTGTATATATAAATGCTAAATTAAATTATCAATAGTATGGTATAGATTCATTGAAAATTTACTATTAAATATATTCTATATAATAATCATATTCACCATTTATAAGCAATAGGTTCATTAAGTATTAATTACAGGTTCATCAAATATATAATGTGAGTTCATCATTTGTAAACTGTAGATTTATCAATTATACTAGTATTGTGATTTTCACATCCCAATTTTTAGAGATATGATGGTCTAAGAACATGAGGAGACATAAGGTCACCCATGCTTGTAGAACCACTCATGCATACAATGACGTTGCTTAGGGTCTTACCAAAATCTCATCCATTAACTTAATTATCCAATAATAAGGAAAACTTTAACCAATGGAAGCATAATTTAAAGAAAATAATTTTAGATACAATCCATATGAAAAGAATATTTAAGACTCCAAGTAATTTATCAAATAAATAATGTTCCAAAAATGAAACTCCCAGAGCATCTAAAAAGGCTCTTCATATGATGACATGCTAATAAACTTTGGACAAGGAATTCCCCAAGCAGAGTAGATTGCTTAAGCCATCACCTTGTCTCCTCATAATGCTCACCTAGAACCACACAAAGAAAGGACTCATAGCTTATAACTCATAGTTCATGATTCACAGGTCATGACTCATAGTTTGCAATTTAACAAGGTTTGCAAAAATCAAACTTATAACTCATAACACATAGAGTGAAGGCTGCTGCCTTGTCCGCTTGTTATATAATATAGAGTGAAGGCTACTGTCTTGTCCACTCATAATATAATTCAGAGTGAAGGTTGCTGCCTTGTCCACTTGTAAGATAATATAGAGTGAAGGTTTCTGCCTTGTCCACTCATAACATAATATAGAGTGAAAATTGCTGCCTTGTCCAATCGTAACATAAAGGAGAGGTAACAGTAGCATTGAAGAATAAAATCACATGTAAAATGGTAGCAATAGAAGTTGGCTTATTGAACAAAAGATACACAACAGTGTGATTCTAGAAAGATTATAAGTTAGGGCAATAATCACAAAGGTTTTTTATTAGCATTGGATATTCAAAAATGATTTTGGACCAATTGTCCTTTGGCAACCTAAGCTTAATAAAGAATTCATATAATTATAATTTAGGATAGAAAGGAATTTTGGTTTCAAGAATTTTAAAGGTTCACATACCATGATAACTTATACTTGAAACATGAACATAATTTTACTCACCTTGTGGTTCCTTTGCTCCTAGTACTTGTAACCTTTGAACTTCTAAGAATCCTCAAGCTCTATTATACATTAAAATTCAATACTTAGCATTTGCTTAACATCATGCTATCCTATCCCATAACTACCCCATGCACATTCACATAAACTTGGAGTTGCACTTAGAAGTGCACTCATCACTTGCATATAACATGTTGACTTTCAAGTCTTGTACACTTAGCCTTTTTAGACTCACATGAAATCACATTATAACTCATACTATGACTTTTCTAAAGTCAAACACAATATATTATGATCTTAATATTAATTCCTTTTAACATTCAACTTAGTACATTTAACACTTTACATATATATCAACTTAACAAGTAACGTTAAAGAGTCACGCTTATCTCTTTTGAACAAATCATACCATCCATCTCATAGTTAATCTAAGATCATCAATTCACTATTAACTCATCATAAAACCTATTTTGCTTTTCACTTAATTATATACACATATTAATCATAACATAGTATAGGGTTAGTAACCCTAGGTAGGCCGAATTGTCTCTAGGCTTATCTAGAGTTAATCCTTTAACCAACATAGAATTAAATCATTTATCATTCATGTATATGTGTCAATAATCATTAAAATATATTATATAAAAATTATAGACATTGGGATTAAAATCCCTATATCGACCGAATACACCTATCAAGGAAAAACTTAAATTTTCTTACTTTTTGCACTTTCCATTCATTAGAATAATATGCAAAAATATGGTTTAAACTAAGATTTTTTATGTAAACATAACAAAAATCATTTTAGAATACCAATATATAGGAATTGGCACCTTCTTGAGTTTTATACATATGAAATTTCCAACTTTTAAGTTTTAGTATGAAAACCATGAATTTTCCTTATTTCTGGTACTTTCCGACCATTACAATAATATGCAAAAATATTATTTAAACCAATATTTTTCATGTAAATATATCAAAAATTATTTTAGAATATCAACATATATGAATCGGCACCCATATATATATATATGCTTGAAAATTTTTCAACTTTAGGGTTTAGGGTGAAAACCATAAATTTTCGTACTTTTTCAATCAT
Source organism: Reutealis trisperma (assembly GCA_947687605.1). Classification (NCBI taxonomy): domain Eukaryota; kingdom Viridiplantae; phylum Streptophyta; class Magnoliopsida; order Malpighiales; family Euphorbiaceae; genus Reutealis; species Reutealis trisperma. The sequence goes on along the minus strand of CANTUT010000235.1, from coordinate 2,601,846 downwards.
TACAGTGATATACAGAAATATGATTTAAGTCAATATTTGTCATCTAATCACAACAAAAATCAATTTAGAACACAATAATATACAATTCGGCAGCCACACCCCCCCCCCCCCAACCCAAAAAAATTATACATGAAAATTTCAAACTTTGAGTTTTAGGGTTCACCTTTGGAGGATTCACGTAGAAAGGGTTGTGCTTTCGGTGGAATAATCTATTTCTCTTTCAAAATTTCACCTAGGCTGAATTTAATCAAAATAAAATAGTAAATACACATCCCAAAATAATTTTCTTATGATTAGTTTTATAAAAATCAAATAATAAATTGAAATAAGAGAAAAACTTATGAAAACGGTCTCGAAATCACAAGGTTTGAAAGCACCTTGTGAATTTCGATTAAGATAATTTTTCTGTAAAAGTTATGAAGAATAACATAATGGTGGCTATCTAACAAGGGCTAGCAAAAATTTTGCTTATATATTTAGGATTTTGGCAAAATTATAAGTTTGCCATTAATGATCTAAGTTAGGAGTGTTTTGGTATAGTTGGCTTTTGGAAAATTGGCATTTTATTTAATTTATGGGCTAATTATAGATAATTAAAAATAAAATATTTTCTTATTATTTTCATTGAAATTTCCCCAAATTATTTATTTAAAAATATTTTAAAAATGCTCATAAAAATTATTTTATGTTTAAAAATCGCTTTGCGCATGAAAATTTATTTTATGTGAAATAAATTATTTTACGCATATTCACTTCATATAAATCACTTATTTTATAATAATAATTCATATTATGCATATTAGAACTCATCTAACATGCCACGTACTCATCAATCACATAACATATGAATTTTCATAAAAGCACACATTTTATCTTAATAGCGTTACAGTCAAGTAATTGGTCATAAAAACTTCTAGGATGTGTGTGGGTTGTTACAGTGATTCACTGTCATGCAGATACATATATGATAAGCTGTATATTCATTAATAAAAACTATAAATTCATCAGTAATGGAGTGTAGATTCATTAAAAATTAATCATAAAATATAGTTTATATAATAATCATATTTACTACTTGTAAACAACATGTTTGTTAGATATTACTTATAGATTTATCAAATATATGGTGTACATTTATTTTTTATAAATTGTTGATCTATCAGTTATACCAGTATTATAATTTACTGTCATGCAAATTCATATATGATAAACTGTAAGTCCATTAAATAAAAACTGTAAATTCATCAATAGTAAAGTGTAGATTCATTCAAAATTCACTGTCAAATATAGTTTATATAATAATTATATTCACCACTTATAAGTAACATGTAACATGTTCATTAGGTATTACTTATAAATTCATCTAATATACAGTATAAATTCATTATTTGTGAACTGTAGATTTATCAGTTATACTAATAAGAAAATAAAAGATTTTTTTTTTTTAAGTAATGAACTTATACTTTATATCTTATAAACCCATACTTTATATATATATATATATATATATATATATATATATATATATATATATATAGGAAGTGAATTTTATTTGATGCATTAGATAATTTACCTAAATAAAAATATAATTATATTTAACAATTTTATTCGTTTTGTCAAATTGTTAAATTCAACATAAATAAAGAATTAAATAAATAATTTCATAGGAATATATAAATAAATATTTTTAATTAAATCATGTTTATTTTAGGTAATAAATAATAAATTAAATAATTTTAAAAAATAAATTAAATAGAAAAAAAATAAATAAAAGGAAAATGTGTGCAGTCGGTACGCACAACACGCGTGATCCTGGTATCCTTGTGTACAATGCATTGTGCACACGGGACAAGGGTATAACGATTCATAGATAACGGTGGCTTAACTCTGGGCAAGGAGCACAAAATCTGAGGGGTAAAAATGAACCTTTTTTCTTATAAAAAATATGAAAATTAATTTTTTTTATTGTTAAAAAATGTAATAAATAATTTTTTTTTTAACGAAAATAAGATTTAATTGACTGAAAATAAAAATCTGGTGGTTAAATTGAGCTAAAAAGCATCCAACAATCCTGATTGGACATCTAAAAAAAGCATAAGGACTAAATTTATCCTTTACTCCACTGAGAAGAGGTAAAACAGAAATAACTCCCACAATCCATAAAAAGCACATATTCAGGTTTTGAGCTTGAACTTTTTGGGCTTTATTTCATTAATCGCACGAACTCACATATATATGAGTGTGCAAAAGGATGACCTTAACAACAACATACCTCAGCCATGTAAAATTATTAAGTAATATTCACCACTTATAAGTAATATTTGTTTTGCAGAATATATCATATTTATTAATTGAAATTGAAAGGAAATCAAAATCTTTCAAAGTATATTGGATTGCTTCTAAGTTGCGACCAAGATGATGAAATCGCGACCGCGACCATGAAATCACGACTGTGACTATGTAATCTCGACCAATAAACTTAAGAAGCCAATTTGATCAATTTCACTCAGAGCGAATCATGACCTCAGTCGTGACTACAACCATGAGCGCGATCCAACATTCGTGACCACAAATTAGTAGTCATGACCACGAAATTCATACTGAAGTCCAAGACTGCAACAGATAGTCGAAGAACCAACGAGAAGGTGCCACATGTTATCTAGCCGTTGTGGATTATGAAGATTGTGACCGCAAAATACTAGTCATGACTATGAAAATGGAGTCGCGATAGCAAAAAAGGCTTAGCGACCGCGACCCATCACTGACAGTGCATTTAATGCAAGATATTATGGCTGTTGTGAGGATCCTTTTTGGTATCTCTTTGTAACGGGAATTTGGAGGGAAGAAGCTATAAATATCCCCTCCAAAGACCCTCATTATAATCCAACAACTTTCATTTAAGCCAAACTCTTGCAATTTTATTTCTCAAAGCCTTTACCTCTTAATTGTTATCATTTGGTTGTTGTAAGAGCATTGATAACTCAAAAGGTTGAGTGTTAGCCTTAAAAACACATATTGTTGGATTGAGAGTGAGCCATTAAAAAACTCTTGTATAAGTTTGAGTGTAAGCCTAAGAGAAACACTTGTAAGGGTTGTGTGTGAGCCATTGAAAACACATTGTGAGTTTGGAGTGAGCTTGAAACTCCTTGTAAGCATCATCTAGTAGTAGAATACCCAACTGAGATTAGGGAGTGGACGTAGGGTTCATTAATACCCAAACCACTATAAAATTGATTGTGTTCATTATCTTTCCCTATCTCTTTCTATCTAATTTTTAATTTCCCACCAACTAACCCCCCCCCTCCCCGTTCTTGGTGCATAAGGGCAAACAAATGGTGTCAAAGCTTTGGTCCCATTCTTCAAGCTTAATTGTGTGAGAAAAGATCAAAATGGCCAATGAAGGGGTGCATCACCTTAAGCCACACTTCGATGGTACCGGCTATGCACATTGGAAATATAGAATGGAGGTATATCTTGATAGTGATGTCATTGATGTATGGGATTGCATAATCAAAGAATGGAAACCTCCATCAAGAAAAGTTGATGATGTTGAAGAATTGGTTCCTAGAGAAGAATGGGTGGATGCACAAAGAAAAGCTAATGGGAAAAATAAGATAGCCATGGCAATTCTTTTTAGTTCACTTTCAAAAGAAGAATGTGGTAGAGTTCAACATTGTTCAAGTGCGTTTAGCATTTGGAAATCTTTAGAAAACTACCATGAAAGAACTAAGCAAGTCAAGGAGAAAAAGATTCAGTTGTACACAACTGAATATGAGCTCTTCAAGATGAAACCTAATGAAAGCGTCACCAAAATGACAAATAGGCTTCTAGCCTTTGTCGCCAACATGAAGAAATTAGGCAAAGTATTGTTTGTTGCATGTTTATATGGATTTTTGTGGTGTTTAATTGATTAATTTTTTAGTTTATATTTGTTTTTATGTTTATTTTGTGATTTTTAAGGTTTGAGGAAGGTTTATCTATGTTTGTAGAAATTATGTGAAGATGCTAAACAAGTAGAGAGGAATGGGAGGAATTTGGAAATGACAAGTGCACGTGAATAACTGAGCTGCCGATGGCGTTCAGCAGAGAACAACTCCAGCGCCTCGCGGTGAATCCCAGCGACCTGCTGCCCTTCCAAGACTGAGATTTAAAGCGCCTAGCTACACTTTCCCATCGTCTCGCTGCATTTTCTAGCGCCTCGTTGCATTTTCCAGTGCCTCACAATAAGCAGCAGCCTCTGTTACCCAGCGCCTGGCGACAATTTCCAGCGCCTAGCCGCGTGTTTTTGGAACAGAATTATCTTATCTGAGTTTTAAATATTTTTAAAACATTAGTCAGTTATTTTTATAAAAAACGATATATAGAGAGTTCTCCAACAAGCATAGGGGGAGATTCCAATTTTTGTTCTCGAGCTCACAAGAAGAAAGGGGGATAGCTACCAAGAGAAGGAAGAACCAGATCTGGAAAAGGGGAAAAACTATTCTAGAGATAGAAACAAAACTCTTTCATTTAGTGTCACGGTTTGGATCTTTGTATTTCATCACTTTCTTTTGGTTAATTAATTTGCTAAATTACTTTCATGGATTTTTTAGTGTGTAATGAAATTGGGATGATTATCTTGTCAATCATGAGCTAAATCTTTCTTTGTTTAGGATTTGAAGGTAACTAACTATGAATATGCTATGATTGCTTCTTCCCAAAATGATAATTGCCTTACTCTCTCAAATTGAATTGGTTTAATTCTTACGAATAATTGCTTGATCACCAATTGTTCAATTTAGGTTTTAAATGATGGATCGAGAGATGAAATTTAAAATCAGAATTAATTTACTTCAGTTTCTAGGACAAATTAGAAATATAAACCCTAGGAAGAAAAATTACTTTTGATTTAGACAAATTTATTGAGTTTAATTCATGAATGTGAAAGCTATTGAATTAGGTTCAAGAGATTTATTTAATAAAAAAAAGTAATTAATAGAATTGTCATTTTGGGTTAAGATTTATTGAGCATATAAGGACTAGTGAATTCCATTCAAATCCTAAACATCCATTTTGCATAAGGTCTCATATATTTTTCTTTCCTTTAATTTTCAAGAAAAATTTAGATATTTAGTTCCTAGTACAGTTTCTTATTTTATTGCAATTCTCTATTTGTTTTTATATTTCTAAATTAGAAAAGTAAGTAATTTTTCCTTTGCACTTCCTTGTGAGACGACCTTGGGAACTTTCAGTATACTACAATTACCCTGATTGCTTGCGGGTATCGTCGATTTATATATTTAAGGCGAACAAGTATACACCTTGAATGACATAAACTATAAGATTCTCAAAACTCTCCCAAAGAAAGATTATGGAGCTAGAATTGCTAGCATAAAAGAAGCTAATGAGGATCTTAGAAAGGTTCCTATCGATGTCCTCATTGGAAAACTCCTTACCAAAGAAATGTCTCTATTGATAAAGAAGGAAGAGAATCAAGAGAAGGAGAAAAAGAAATCCTTAGCTCTCAAACCCTCCCTCAAAAGCAAAAAGGAATGTGAGAGCTCAAGTGAATTGGAGGAAAGTGAAGATGATGATGATGAAGAACTTGCTATGCTCTCAAAAAGGGTCAAAGACATCATCAAGAGAAGAAAGAAAGAAAAGAAGCCCTTTAGGAGATCATCGTCAAATTGCAACTCAAAATCAAGCACAAAAAAGAAGAATGACATTACTTGCTATGAATGTGGCAAGCAAGGTCATGTAAAAACAAAATGTCCCAACATCAAGAAGAAAAAGAAATGGGACAAGGAGAAGAAGAAGAAGGGTTTCAAAGCAACATAGGATGATGACTCCTTAAGTGATGAAGAGGAAGAGGATGTTGCAAACTTATGTTTCATGGCCTTAGAGGACTCATCAAATGAGGTAAGCTCTAACTCTCAATCTTGTGATGATATTGATGATGATATGCATGATGAGGATGAGCTAATTAAAGCTATGAATTTAAAATGCAAAAAGTATAAATCAAAAATGAAATTTTTTAAGGAAAAGCATTCTAAGTTGGAGGAGAATTTTAAAGAATTAGAAAAACTTATTTTAAGCTTGAAAACCTCCAATGTTAGCTTAAAAAGCTCATTGGAGGAAATCACTTCTAAAAACTCCTCTCTTAATTCTTTATATAAAGAAAACAATGCTTTGAAAATTAAGGTTGAAGAATTAAGAAACTCAATCTCAAAATTTCACAAAGGAAAAGAAGCCTTGGATACTCTTATTGTATCACAAAGGCCACCCCTTGTGAGACATGGTCTTGGCTTTGATAGCTCACTCCATCCACATCCTCACCCACTATGTTCATAAAGGCTACAACTCCTCAAACCTCTAGCATTGAGGTAATTCATAAGGAAGTGAAAACACACACTAAACCTCCAAGTCCCAAAAGGACTCAAAAGGTTACATTAGACTCAAGAGCTAAGCCTCAAAGAATTAACCATGCATTCATGTATCAAAAAAGGCATGCTCAAAGACATCCACAATGACAACATAATACTTGTCCTTGTATGCATTCATATCATAACGTTGTGAAAAGACCAAAATTTTTTGACAAAATGGCTAAGAATACCTTCAAGTCAAAACTCAAATGCCATTATTATATGAAAGATGGTCATATAAATGTATTTTGTTATATAAGGAAGGCTTAACTCAAACTTGAGGACCCTTCCAAGGCTAACCCCCAAGGACCTAAGTATATTTGGGTACCTAAATGTAATACCCAAGGGTTCCCTAGCTCATTAGAGTTATAATAATACCACAAAGTATAAATTACTATGAACATAGTACCAATGTTATAATGATGGGATGAAGAAACCCTTTTTGATGTTAATTGCATGATTGTGTATCTTTATAGAGTGTGAATGTCCATGTGCATTTTATTGAGTTAATTTAAGGTAATGTGTCTTAGTTTGATTTTATTATGATATGGGAAGGTAGGATTTGACATGCCAAGTGAAAGGGAAAGGAAAAAAAAGCTACAAAAAATTTTTAAGTTCGGAAAACGTGTTCGAGCGGGCTTATTAATGGACCTTGGACTCAAAGCCCAAGCCCATAGTTTGGCTGGCCCACCAAGGTTCAAATTTTGGTGGGACTTAACTCAACTAAGGTTAGAATAAGTTAACTAAGGGTTAGGGTGAGGTTAGCTTAGGTTAGTCACCATTTGGATGTTAGCCATCTTTGTTGACTTTTTTCAACTTTGACACCTAAGCTAATCCCTTTCCCATCACCTTGTCCACATGCATCTTGGTGATCATGAAAATCATCATTATGGTGCCAAGTCACCATCCACCTAAAGGCAATCTTAACCATCTACCTTGATCAATCTCAACCATCCATCTTAGGCAAAAATATGACCATTGATCTTGTGAGATTAAATCACCACCATTGATTTCATTTACATATAAAGTGAAAATATGTAAATTCCTCTCATTTGTAACCTCACATCAAAATTACACCCTCATCAAAAGTTAAATTCTCTCAACTTGTTCTTCATCATAGGATCAAATTCAAAGCATTTCAAGGTAAGATTTCACATTTAAGTGTTTCTTCCAGTGTTTCTAACCTAAGAATAATAAGTTGTTAGCAAGTATGTATTTTCTTTTGATTTCTATGGTTGATTTTGATGGTGACATTCAAAGGAGGATTTAGGTTGAATGTTAGATAAGGGAATATGATTATGGGTGAAATTTGGGGTTTAATAAGTAAGAGGTAACAAGGAAAGCATGAGAAGGTTAAGGGAAATTGAGCAAACACAGGTGGCCCCACCACTGGGGTTCCAGCTGTGTGATAAGGAAAATTTGGAATCTCGTCCAGAAGCCTCCCACGGGTGGAGGCACGGCTGAGGTTGGAAGCCATGTTTTTAGCCAAAGAATAGTTGGTCCTAGTGTTCAAGACTTAATACTAGATTGTTTTATTAATATTTTTATGGATTTCCTTATTCAAAATCCTATTATATAAGATATTGATGAATGATATGTTTATATGAAATGGTTAGAGTTTAGTTAGAAGGTTAAAGGAATAGAAATTGATGTACCTTGTTTGGATATATTTGTAGAATCGAAAGGCAAGGGTATTACTCGGGATACCGAGGAGACTCATTATAATCTACATTAAGTTATCTAGTAGAAGCTAAGGAGTAAGAGGTGAGTACTTAATAATATTTTTAACTTGAGCTTAAATATAAATATAAATGTTGATTCATTTCAAATTTGGAATACATTGAAATCATTTGGCAAGTATCATTTACCCTCTTGATTATTGAGCCCATGTTGCTTTGATCTTATAATGTGAGCAATGATGAGAAACTAATTATTATTGATACATTATCCATCGAATTATTTCATGGATAGAAAGGAAAAATGTTATAATGATACTGTGATAAGCAGAATACCCCTCTGATGTGGGGCAATACATCAAACATTGTGCACAATGGTATGGACCCACGGATAGGGTAAAGAATATCCGAACCCTAGCTAGGAAAGGTTTAATGTCCCCAGTACGTATGGCCTGATCAATTGTATGTGTGACGAGGTTTATGGAAGTGAGCAAGGCGTAAGCTGCCACTCGATTGATTATGGGGGAAATAAACTATTTCCAAGAAAGGAATTATTCTGCTAAAGATATAATATTTGATTCATACATATGGGAAATTTTTTTCATAAGGACAATTTTGATCTACTTTACTTCATTGTTATACATAACTACCTTTAAGCATACACCAATGTTTAATCTTTGATATTATTCTGTACTCACTGAGTTCTGTACTCACTGAGCTTTGTCTCACCCCATAGTGGTTATTTATTTTTCAAGACTAGCTAATAGAGCAGTAAGGTAAATTCCAAGTTCTACATCTTCGCTTGGAAAATTGCACTGTTTTTTAAGTGTCATGTTGTATATACTATGTCATATTTTGAAAGTTTAACTCTAGAGCTCCATCGATTGTAAAGGTCTGTAATAATGATATGGTTCAGAATATTTATAATGTGTGTATGGGTTGGCACCATCTTATTTTGGTCTAAGCACATGGGCCACATGTGAATGAATTATAACTAAATAATGATAAGTGTTATTTTATAGATGAATGATATGGTAATTAATGATAAGGAATAATTGTTTTGGTTTTGATCTTAAGATAAGGGTAACATGGTTTTCTTTGAAACTTAATAACTTAAGAGGGTTCTACGGATTTAGGTGACCTTAAGTCTCCCTATGCCCTAGGACAGTCATGGCTCAAAGATGGGTCATGACACTAAAACAAGATGATTAATCTTTTCTTGTAGGTGTGTCTCAAATCCACTACCAATGAGAATAAATGGCATGTAGATAGTGGATGTTCAAGACATATGACTGGAAATGCAAGCCTCTTCACAAATTTAAAAGAAAAGAGAGGTGGAAACATCACATTTGGTAACAATGCCAAAGGTAAGATAGTTAGCATTAGTACCATTGGTAAGGAAAATCATTCTCTCATTGAAAACATTCTTTTAGTTGATGGTTTAAAATTTAACTTACTTAGTGTAAGTAAATAATGTGATAAGAGTAATAAAGTCACCTTTGATTCTAAAGCATGCATTGTCACCACTTTAGTTAATGACAATGTAGGATTTAAGGGTGAAAAGGAGGGCAATACCTACATGATTGACTTAGATGATTTGGCTAACCAAGATGTCAAGTGTTTCATATCTATTAGCAATGAATCTTGGCTTTGGCATAGAAGGCTTAGACATGCAAGCATGGAGCTTCTTCATAGTCTTTGCAAGGATGAGCTTGTTGAAGGACTTCCAAAGATCAAATTCTCAAAGGACAAGACATGTGGACTTTGTCAAATGCGAAAGCAACACAAGTCATCCTACAAATCAAAAAATATTGTAAGTACTTCTAGACCCCCTTCAACTTATTCATATGGATTTGTTTGGACCTAGTAAAGTTGCTAGTTTAGGTAGAAAAATGTATGCCTATATGCTTGTTGATGACTACTCTAGATTTACTTGGGTTAGTTTCTTGACTCATAAGAGTGATGCTTTTGATGCATTCAAAAGTTTTGAAAAAAGAGTTCAAAATGAGAAAGGCTATTTCATTTCCACAATTGGAAGTGATCATGGAAAAGAATTTGAAAATGAATTTTTTGAAAATTTTTGCGTTGAACATGGAATTTCGCATAATTTTTCCTCTCCTAGAACACCTCAACAAAATGGTGTTGTAGAAAGGAAAAATAGAACCTTGATTGAAATGGCTAGAACTATGCTTAATGAGTATGGTCTACCAACTTACTTTTGGGTGGAAGCCATTAATACTTCATGTTATATTTGAAATAGAGTTTTTAAAAGACCCATTTTGAATAAAACCTCTTATGAGTTATGAAATGGAAGAAAGCCCAAGATTTCATACCTAAGAGTTTTTGGTTGCAAGTGCTACATATTAAATACCAAGGATAACCTTGGAAAATTTGCTTCTAAAACTGATGAAGGCATTTTCTCAGGATATTCCACCACTAGTAAAACTTACAGAGTCTTTAACAAAAAGACTATGGTAATTGAAGAGTCTATGAATGTTGTATTTGATGATTCTAGTAAACTTGATCTTAGGAATGATAGTGTTCTTGATGATCCTTGTATGTGAATTTGAAAAGCTTGGATTGGATCAAGATGAGACTTCAAAGGAAGTTGAAGACCAAGTGGAAAACCAATAAGATCATGAGGATCAATCAAATCCATAAGAGGAAGATGTTCAAGAAATTCCTAAGGAGTGGAGATACCCCAAGAATCATCCCATGGAGAAAATCATAGGGGAACCATCTAAGGGTGTAAGTACTAGATCTCATTATAAAGCCTTCGATAATAATTTTGCTTTTGTTTCTTAAATTGAGCCAAGGATCATTAATGAGGCTCTTAATGATGAGAGTTGGGTGATTGCTATGCAAGAGGAACTCAACTAATTTGAGAGAAACAAAGTTTGGGAACTTGTTCCTAGACCCAAAGATCATCCCATTATTGGATGTAAATGGATTTATAGAAATAAGTTAGATGAGCATGGTTTCATCACTAGGAATAAGGCTAGATTGGTTGCCAAAAGGTACAACCAAGAGGAAGGCATTAATTATGATGAAACTTATGCTCCGGTAGCAAGATTAGAGGCTATTAGAATTTTGCTCACTTATGCATGTCATATGGATTTTAAACTTTTTCAAATAGATGTTAAAAGTGCTTTTTTAAATGGATTTATTGAGGAGGAAGTTTATGTTGAGCAACCCCTCGGTTTTGAACATCATGAACTTCCCAATCATGTCTTTAAATTAACCAAGGCCTTGTATGGTTTGAAACAAGCTCCTAGAGCTTGGTATGAAAGGCTAAGTATATTTCTTTTGAAAAATGATTTTGTTAAGGGCAAAGTTAACACAACACTTTTTGTAAAATGGCACAAAAATGACACTTTAATTGTTCAAATTTATGTTGATGATATTGTATTTGGTGCTACTAATGAACATCTTTGTGAAGAATTTGCCAAGTGTATGACTAGGGAATTTGAGATGAGCATGATGAGTGAGCTCAAGTTCTTCCTAGGACTACAAATCAAGCAATGCAAAGATGGTATCTTCATCAACCAATCCAAATATACAAGAGAGCTTCACAAGAAGTTTGGCATGGATGGTTGTAGAAGTAGCAAGACTCCAATGAGCACATCAACTGAGCTTGATAAAGATGAAAAGAGTAAGCCTATAGATGAGAAGAAATATTGAGGTATGATTGGTTCTTTTCTCTACCTTACGGCATCTAGACTCGATATAATGTATGGTGTTTGTTTATGTGCACGTTTTCAATCTTGTCCTAAAGAATCTCATTTGCATGCGATTAAAAGAATTTTGAAGTATTTACATGGCACATTACATTTAGGGCTTTGGTATCCTAGAAATTCATCTTTTACAATAATTGGTTTTTCGGATGCAGATTATGCCGTAGTTTGCTTGATAGAAAAAGCACTTCTGGAACTTGTCATTTTCTTGGTGAATGTTTACTTTCATGGTTTAGAAAGAAACAAGTTTTGGTAGCCTTGTCCACCGCCGAAGTAGAATATACGGCGACAGGTTGTCATTACACTCAAGTTCTTTGGATGAAACAACAACTCAAGGACTATGGTCAAGTGATTGATGACATTCCCATCAAATGTGATAACACAAGTGCCATAAATCTTTCCAAAAATCCCATCCAACATTCTAGGAGTAAGCATATAGACATTATGTATCATTTTTTGAGAGATCATATGCAAAATGGTGATGTTGTATTAGAATTTATTGATACAACTAACCAACTTGCTGATATGTTCACAAAACCCCTAAATGAAGAAAGATTAAATTTCATAAAAAGGGAAATTGGCATGCTTGATGGGAGCTCATTGCCTTAGATTTTCAAAATTACATAAAAGTTTTTCATTTACATCAAAATTTTATGCATGTTATGAAATTTATCTTTCATATTTTACTCTGTTAAAAATCTTGAATTGAGGTGACTCTTAAGTCAATAAAATTTAAAGTTTTTTACCTTATGCAGTTTGGTTGCATGTTGGTTGCTTTATGGTTGATTTTTGGTATATTTAATCCAAATTGCTTGAAATTTATTTTCAATAATTTGTTATATTATAGTTTGTTGAATATATAATTGTATCTATTTTGATCTTAAACTATAATGCCAATGGTATTGCATATATCTTTCCTCAAAAGTTTTCAAAAATTTCTATTTTTTTTTTTAAATTCGTGGTCGCTACAGACAAATCACAGTCGCGAAATTTAAAATAATAGCTGTTATCTTTTAAGCCCCTTAGTCCTACTCGCAATCTGTAAATCGCAAATGTGACTTTTGTATTTTTCAAAAATACCAATCGCGACTCAAAGTTTGATAGCTTTTGAAATATAGCTGTTTTTCAACAGGCAAAATTGAATTTAATGTAAATATAGCCGTTTTATAACCATTTTTTTTTCCTATTTTTGCCTATAAATACACCATTATTTCAATTTTACAAATTATCTAACTCTCCAAACTCCTTCCTACTTAAAATTCTACTACTTTCAAACTCTCCTCTCAACTTTTCTTTTGAATCTTTCTCATACTCCTACTCTTCTTCACAAATGGCTTCTAGGAGACCCTCTAGAAAAGGGAAAGAAGTTCAAACCTCTCAACAACCCTTTCCTCTTGAACTCATGAAGAGAATTACCCAAGAGGAAAAACAAAATTTCCTTAGAATCCAAGACAAAACCATCTTACCCTCCAAAATACCTTCCTTAGTATGTCTCAAAACTTTAGGAATTGAGGATAGTGTCATTGGCTACTTCAAAAATCTAGAATGGGGAAAGTTTGTTTTTGTTGATGAAGATAGGTATGATAAGCTAACTGGGGAATTCCTTGCCACCTTAATTGTCCACAAAAAACTTCATCCTACCCGTGGCCATTAAGCCATAGATTTTTGGTTTTTTGGTCACCTCTATGAGCTTTCCCTTAGTGATCTTGCTAACATCTTTGGTCTCCAAATTGAGGGTGCCTACACCATAAACAAGTTCTCCCTTGAACTCAATTCTTTTTGGACCGAAATTTCCATTAAATCCAAATTCGATCCAAAATCCTCCCTTGCCAAACACATCAAAACTCTTTCCATTTGGGTTCTCCATAGAATTGTCGCTCTCACCATAAATGCTAGAGGAGATGGCAATGAAAAGGTTTCCCAAAGAGATCTTTTCTTCCTCTATGGTCTTGTTAAGGGAAAACCAATCCAAACCACTAGGTTTCTAGTAGACCAATTTCTTCACCTTTCGTCAACAAAAAAAGGCGCCATTCTACTCTCTTCCCACATTTCTACAATAGCCAAACATGTTGGGGCTCTAACTCCACCCAACATAGCTATTCTCCAAAGACCAATCAAAAAATTCCTTATTGACTTTCAATATATGATCAATGCTAAGGCATTGAGAGAAAAAGAAAGGAAATATGAATATAACTTTGGAGATATTAGTGTATAAGAGAGAATTAGAAAAAGACCAAGAGTGGTGGTAGGTGAATCTAGTCAAGCTCAAGAAGAGGAACCCCAAATAACTTCCATTGTCCCTCCATCTCAACCTCAAGATGAAACCAATAAACTTCTTCGTAAAGTCTTGAAGAGACTTTCCCTTCTAGACCTTATTCACCAAGACATATTTGATATGCAAGGTCCTATGGGTCTCCCTCGATGTAACTTACAAGATTGGGAATTTAGTGAAGAAGAGGAGGAGACACAAGAAGAGGCCCCTCATCAAGAAGAAGAGGAACCCAAAGATGGAGGAGATGCTTAGATTTTCTTTTTCAAATTTCTTCTTTGTTTTGTTTATTTTGCTTTGTTTCAAATTTTCTTCCTTATGTTTTTCATGCATTGTAATGTGGCATTAACCAATTTCAAATAATGCAATTATCTATTTTCTCTATTCTTATCTTGTTTATTATTTGTTTTGTTCCCTTTGCAATATATTTTTCTCTATTTCTTTTTGATATTGCCAATAGGGGAGAAACATGGAACTTAAATAAACTCAAATGAACATCACTTGATTATAACTTTGAGAATATGTTCTCCACTTTATATTTTTTTGTCATTTGTTGCATAAATTGAGGGGGAGAACTCTTGATAAATTGAATGTTATTTTACATTTAACTTCTATTTTATATTTAAGTTGAATTTGATTGTCATAATCAAAAAGGGGGAGATTGTTGACCTAAGTTATTTCAAAACTTAGTCAATCTCTATTTTGATCTTGTCAATCAAATTGAAAGCTATCTAATGTTTGTTCAAGTGTTTGTTTTGCAGAATATATCATATTTATTGATTGAAATTGAAAGGAAATCAAAATCTTTCAAAGTATATTGGATTGCTTTTGAGTCACGACCAATATGATGAAATCGGGACCACGACCATGAAATTGTGACTGCGATTATGTAATCGTGACCAAGAAACTTAAAAAGCCAATTTGATCAATTTCACTCAGAGCTAATCGCGACCGCAACCATGAGCGCTATCCAACATTCGTGACCGTGAATTAGTAGTCGCGACCACGAAATTTATACTAAAGTCCAGGATTGCAATGGATAGTTAAAGAACTAATGAGAAGGTGCCATGTGTTATCTAGCCATTATGGATTATGAAGATCACGACCGCAAAATACTAGTTGCGACCGTGAAAAAGGCTTAGCAATCGCGACCCAGCTCTGACAGTGCATTTAATACAAGATATTGTGGCTGTTGTGAGGATCCTTTTTGGTATCTCTTTGTAACAGGAATTTGGAGGGAAGAAGTTATAAATACCCCCTCCAAAGACCCTCATTATAATCCAACAACTTTCATTTAAGCCAAACTCTTGCAATTTTATTTCTCAAAGCCTTTACATCTTAATTATTATCATTTGGTTGTTGTAAGAGCATTGATAGCTCAAAGGGTTGAGTGTTAACCTTGAAAACACATATTATTGGGTTGAGAGTGAGCCATTAGAAAACTCTTGTATAGGTTTGAGTGTAAGCCTAAGGGAAACACTTGTAAGGGTTGTATGTGAGCCATTGAAAACGCATTGTAAGTTTGGAGTAAGTTTGAAACTCCTTGTAAGCATCATCTAGTAGTAGAATACCTAATTGAGATTGGGGAGTGGATGTAGGGTTCATTAATACCCGAACCACTATAAAATTAATTGTATTCATTCTCTTTCCCTATCTCTTTCTATCTAATTTTTAATTTCCCACCAATTCAACACCACCCACACACACACCACCCCCCCCCCCCCCCCCCCCCCCCCTTGGTGCATAAGGGCAAACAATCTTCAAAAGTTCAAATAGGAAATATGGCAGAATACCTAATTTGAGGCTTGAATTTTTGCAAAATGCTCAATTTAGTGTCTTATAAAAAATTTCATTCAATTAAGGATTTAAAGTCACCAAATTGGCTCAATTAAGAGTTTTTCTGTTAAAACTAACGGTTTTCTTTTATGATATTATTAAAGTTAATTTTAGTGGGAACCATTTATATTTTTAAATAGAAAAATTGTTAAAAGTTAAAAAACATATTTTAAAATGATAAAACATTAAAAATAAAAACTTAAACAAAAAAAAAAATAAGAACTTAGATTTGAGTATGAAACCTATATCTAAATTTGAGAGAGAGAAAAGAGATGAGTTACGTATTGAGCTTGAGATTGGCTTCATTCTTTGCATAAACAACAGTGATCTTAGAAAATGAGTGTTAGAAAAACTTCTCTCTCACTACAATAAGTAAAAACTTCTCTCTTATTATAATCTTCTTTATGCATACAAGCAATGCCAGCATTCAACCTCAAAATTGCATTTTTTTCCAACGGTCGAAATAGCTAGCCATTCTTTCAAACTTGAGATAGTGGATTCCTTAACAATTCAAACTCAAAATCCATAGATCTAGTTTAGATATCATTAAAATTGAACTCAAACTTAAATCCAATAAAAAGAAATTAAACCTTGTTTGCAAGGCTTGAGAAATACAAGGTTAGCAATTGTTTTGAAAAATAAATAGATGATTTGGTGTTGCCATTTCTTATCTCTTCTTTGCAAATCCCTTTTTTTTTTTCTTTTTTTTTGCCAATGTGTTGCAAAATTGATTTTTGGTAGAGCAAGTTTAGGGTCTTTTCATTTCATTGATTACAAGGAGAATGAGCAATCCCAAGCTAGATACCAATTCACCCCACCATAGCCACCACTGCTGCTAACCAAGTTTTTGATATTTTAGTAACCCCACTTGGGTGAGAATGAGAGAAAATAAGAAAAGACAGATTTTTTGAAGATTGATTTTTTTATTATTATGTTCGATAAACTCATGAAAGCCAAATTTGGATTTCATCTAGATCTAGATTTTTTTTTTAGTTTTAATTTTAATAATTTTTTATTTGTAATAATTTTATTATTAAAAAATATAAAATAGATCCCACAAAATCACTTCACTAAATTAAATAATGTTTGTTAAGGTCAAGTGATAGCACGTGACCACTTAACCCTTAATTGAAACAATTTGATAGCTTTAAACCCTTAATTGAAAGAAATTTTTTATAAGATACCAAATTGAATATTTTGCAAAAGTTCAAGCCTAAAATGGGTATTGCCCTGAAAATATGTAATGCTCATTCAATAAATGTGTTTTACAACTTGCATGTACAGATTTTCAGCACATTGTTACAAGTACATCATGCACTATCCAGAAGTTAGAGATAAGAAGAAACACGCCTAACCTGCCAAACCAAGTTTGGTCAATAAAATAGGAAATTCATTACCTAATTACATCTACAGCAATTATGTCAAATCAGCACGGCTCTATTAAGGGCTTTTCCATTAAGATTAATGGTTTCCTTTTATGAGATTTTTAAAGTTAATTTTAGTGGGAACTATTTATATTTTTAAATGGAAAAATTGTTAAAAGTTAAAAAAACATATTTTAAAATGATAAAACATTAAAATTAAAAACTTAAACAAAAAAAAAAATAAGAACTCATATTTGAGTCTGAAACCTATATCTAAATTTGAGAGAGAGAAAAAAAAGATGAGTTACGTATTTGACTTCAGATTGACTCGTAGTCTTAGAAAATGAGTGTTGGAAAAACTTCTTTCTCACTATAATTCTCTCATTATAATCTTCTTCATGCATAAAAAACAGTTCCAGCATTCAACCTCAAAATCGCATTTTTTTCAAATGACCAATTCTTTCAAATTTGAGATAGTGGATTCCTTAACAATTCAAACTCAAAATCCATAGATCTAGTTCAGATATCATTAAAATTGAACTCAAACTTAAATCCATTAAAAAAAAATTAAACCTTGTTTGCAAGGCTTGAGAAATACAAGGTTAGCAATTGTTTCTAAAAATAAAGAGATGATTTGGTGTTGCCATTTCTGATCTCTTCTTTGCAAATATATATATTTTTTTTTAACCAATGTGTTGCAAAATTGATTTTTGGTACATCTACAAATTCAGGGTCTTTTCATTTCATTGATTACAAAGAGAATGAGCAATCCCAGGCCAAATGCCAATTCACCCCACCATAGCCACCATTGCTGCTGACAAAGTTCTTAATATTTTAGTAACCCCACTTAGGTGAGAATGAGAGAATATTAAAAGACAGATTTTTTTAAGATTGATTTTTTTATTATTATGCTCAATAAACTCATGAAAGCCAGATTTGGATTTCATCCAGATCAAAAAAAAAATTTTAGTTTTAATTTTAATGATTTTTATTTTTAATAATTTTATTATTAAAAAATATAAAAACAGATCCCACAAAATCACTTCACTAAATTAAATAATGTTTGTTATAGTTAAGTGATAGCATGTGACCACTTAAACCCTTAATTGAGACAATTTAATAGCTTTAAACCCTTAATTGAATGAAATTTTTTATAAGATACCAAATTGAATATTTTGCAAAAGTTCAAACCCAAAATAGGTATCGCCCTGAAAATATGTAATGCTCATTCAATAAATGTGTTCTACAACTTGCATGTACAGATTTTCAGCACATTGTTACAAGTATATCATGCACTATCTAGAAGTTAGAGATAAGAAGAAACATGCCTAACCTGCCAAACCAAGTTTGGTCAATAAAATAGGAAATTCATTACCTAATCACATCTACAGCAATTATGTCAAATGAACATTCATATGATACATAATGGTTATCAACCGAAAGGGAGCCTGCCTGTGCTTCCTCCGATGCTGCCAGCTTTTTCAGCGTAGATGGAGCTGATTTGAGCTCAGCTTGCAGAAAGATATTCTCACACACTATACCTCTTGCTGAGATAACTCATCATTAAAATAAATTGCTCACCAAAACCCTAGAAATATTGCAGAACATGCAGATCAGCCAATATTACACACTCAAAAGAAATGCATTTAGAGAGTATATATATAATTAGGTGAATAAGCATGCTCCATCATGTTTCCCACCCCTCAACCCCACCCCTGGTTGAAAACTACATATCACAACATGGAGACATCTAATCCAACTTCCTATAAGTTTTTCCCTAGTTTAATTGAGAAGGGAGGGGGGGAACCTTGTATTATCAGAAAACATCACTGTTGTGACCACTGAGCTCAAGCTGTAAAATCTTCATTTGTCATTCAATTTAGCAAAGGAAATTTTAAACTATAAAATATCTAAGCACTTTCTACTCCGTATCTTCTAATAGACACCATAGAGCCATGATCAAAACAGCCACCTGTCTCCAAAATCACCATGACCATCTTACCATGAACTAACCAGACCCACTAACACAAATATTATAAACAACTCCTGTTTACATGTACATCAATTAAGAACTCACCCCAAAAGGCATTGGGATTTAACTAAAGAATTCAATCATGGACATCAAATGATACCACATGGTATTCTGAGAATGGTATGCTTACAAACTGTCATAATTGCTCACGGATATATGCCATTGATCTCAACATGGAAGCCAGTGTATCTCTAGAAACCTGGAATTTCACCTCTGTTTCCCCAGTTGTTGTTTTGGTATCTTGGAGCTACAAAGAATAAGAAAATAAATTATGTGAAAACTATCAACTCATCAATATAGCCCCCCAAAAAGCCAGAGAAGCACAATTAAGCAACAAAATATTTCAAAAAGGAACAATATATATTCCCAAGTGCCTAGAAGCTTTGAAGCCCAAGGATCAAATCCCAAGCCACTGACTCCTTAGTATAGAGAGTTGTTCTAATTGGTTTATGATGGGATAGAAATAAAGGCATTTACCTAAAGAATTCATCTTTTTAAGGAAAATAAAAAACTAAAGAATTCACCCAGTCTGTGTTTAAAGAAAGTGGGGACTTCAGTTCACACATACATATGCTATTCAACTTTTCCTAGGTTTAAATATTAAACTAAAAATTGGATCTTTCTTGCTAGGGAATGCATCATGTGATATCAATTTTCTCTTTTCTTTTTTTAATTTATTGTTATTTGAATCAGCACCTGAATGAACCAATTTACAATTCAACTCAACCTTAATCTCAAAATTAATTAGGATTGGCTATATAGATTTTTTGTTTCCATTATAAATGACTATGCCTAATTGTAATATGTCTAGATCATATTGTACCCCTCCCTTCCAAGTTAGTTTAGACCTACCCCTTCCTTTTCTCCTCGCCTTTATTATGATGCACTCAACTTTTCTAACCAGGGCCTCCCTAGGTCTCCACCCCACATGCTCTAACCATCTTAATCTTCCTTCTCTCAGTTTGTCCTCAATCAATACTACTCTCACCTTTTCTCTAATGCTTTCATTACCAATTCTATCCATTCAAGTATGTCCGCAAATCCACCTTAGTGTTCTCATCTCTAAAGAACTAATTCTAGGGAGAAAACTAATTTTGGGGAAAAGCACAGCCTTGTCTTCATTGAAATAGTTATTGTCCTATGGTTACAAACCAAACATGCATGTTACAAATTAAACATGCATGTACTTCAATTGTTTTTTACACCATTCAAACTGCATATTATGAATTGTTCCCATCTCTAGAAATCTTTGTTCATTGAATTAGTGTTAGCATTAGATATAAGTCCAGCAATATCTAGGCATCATTAAGCACATCTCAAAGCAGTGGCACTGTTAGTGTTAACATTAGATATCTCCCACAAAATATTAGGGAAGAAATGAATTTGAGATGCATATGATACAATGCCACAGATAAAATAAATAAATAAATCCAATTATGTGTAATCTTTGTTTGTCTTTTATGTTTCCTATGAAATAAGGTTGCAAAGCTTTTTTGGGGTACTTCTACTGCTGAAAATTTATTAAAAAAATAAAAATAAAAGAAAAAAAATTACAATATCACATTATTCATTACATGAACATTAGTCATGTGTAGTAAATAAGGATAGATTATTATATGCTTGTAAGAGCATGACTGAGCAATTTTCACTGATAGTGTCTTAACTAGTCCCAAGACTTCTAATTTCTAATCAGTCATGCAAAGCAGCTACACAGAACAAAGCTTAATAAATGAATACATTACAAGGAAGACAACAGTCCTGATGGACGAAGTGCATCATTCAATTTTAGTATGAACAAAATGACTGGACTTAACTATCCAAAATAAAAAATCATTTGGCTGTATGAAAAAATATATATATATATCATCATTTCAGCTGTACAAAATAACTATCCAAAAAAACAAAAAGACAGGATGTGAATGAAGAAAAAAGACAGGATCTGACTGAAGTGAATTAAAAAACACACAATTAAAGGACTGTTGAAGAAATGGAAGTCCCACCTGAAGAGGAAATCCCATATTGGCAACATATGGCAAAAAAATGGTGCATTAAGCAATTGGGTAATCCAACTACAATGGCTTAGGCCATTTTGGTGTAAGGTGTGCCCATGTGAGCTTACAGAAGCCTAACACTTTGCTCCATGACAAGGACTCAATAGCCAACGACGACTAAAATGCCATTGAATTATTGAAGTTCTTAGATAATTATTCTGAGCTAAACACAAATTTCAACAGTTGATAGAGAAGCAAAAGAAGTGAAAAAACCTAGTCATTCTCCAAAAGGTCTTATGTCAAGTGCACCTTCCAAAATGCATGTCTTTGGTGGAATTCACTTCCAAGTGACTAGAATGTGATGTAGAACCCTAGGTTCTCACATCCAAAATGTTTTAACTGAAGCAAAAACCAAGTACCAAAAGGTCTCATGTCAAGTGCACCTTCTAAAATACATGTGGTTGGTGAAATCCACTTTTAAGTTCTCACACCCAGGCATGTTCACAGTTCCTAAATCATTCCAGTTCTGAACCACAGGGCCTGCCAGCTTCTCTTTTTTTAATCACCGGTTCTGATTCCGATTATTCAAAAAGGGAGTAACAGAACTGGAACCAAACCAATTTTTCATGAGTCCGATCTCATTCCGTTTCCGGTTCCAATTCTGAACCAGACCATGAACCTACTCACCCAAAATGTTTTGATTGAACCAAAAACAGTGTGTGTGTGTATATAGAGGCTACAACTTATATAGAGAAAATTAAACAGAAAAAACATCAAACAATATAACAAAATATAAAATTACTAACCAATCCTACAAAAGATATTCTAATTAGATTTTCCTAGAAGAAAAATAATAATTGTGAAGAAGTGCTCTCCAAGCTTGTTTTGGGTCATGGTTAGGACTCATGTCACACCTACAAGGAGAAATATGAACAACATTACAACGCCACTAGGCTAATGGAATTTGAATGCTGAATACTACAGCAAAGTTTTTCCAGATAGCAGTATTATCAACTCTTAAATGGATTTTGGATCAAACTTCAGAAGTAGAATAGTTTATGCACACATAAACTAGTCCATGAGATTTTACAATGTCAGCCTGCCCACATGTTTTTTACCATCTCAAATTCATGTTAATGTTTCGATATCAAAGAGTCCACGTAACCAAATAATTTCAGAGCATGCTGCTGACATGGCTCGATATTCTGCTTCAGTGGATGATTTAGAGACCCTTTCTTGTTTCTTGCACTTCCAAGAGACCAAAGAATTGCCAAGATACATACACCAACCTGTTGTTGACCGACGTGTGTCAGGGCATCCAGCCCAATCAGCATCGCTATAGGCAGCCAGACTAGATCAGATCCAGTGGGATAAAATAGACCATGTGTGGGAGAGCTTAGGAGATAGCGTATTATTCAACGGACAGCAGTCATATGAAGTTGTCGAGGTGAAGACATAAACTGACTAACCTGATGTACAGCATAAGAAATGTCTGGTCTAGTAACTGTTAAATAGACAAGGCTGCCAACTAGCTTTCAATACAGAGTAGGATCAGGAAAAAGATCACCTTCATCTCTTTTGTATTTAAGATTTGTAGAATAACGTGTTTCTATATATTATACAAAGGTAATATACTATGGTATTTATACACAAGCTTCCTATTCTAAATATGGTAACTACCATCTATGCAAGA
The DNA here is from genome assembly GCA_947687605.1 of Reutealis trisperma. Lineage (NCBI taxonomy): Eukaryota > Viridiplantae > Streptophyta > Magnoliopsida > Malpighiales > Euphorbiaceae > Reutealis > Reutealis trisperma. The sequence goes on along the minus strand of CANTUT010000235.1, from coordinate 2,578,850 downwards.
TATGAACAGATACTATACAGCTCATCATATCAAATCTTTCCTTAACACTCCCCCTCAAGTTGGAGCATAGATGTTTATCATGCCCAACTTGTTACACATATAATCCACTCGATTCCCATTCTAGGATTTGGTGAAGATATCTCCTAACTGCTCTCCAATCTTCACATGTTCAGTAGATATGAGACCTTCCTGTATCTTTTCACGGACAAAATGACAGTCAACTTCAATATGCTTAGTCCGTTTATGAAATACAGAATTAGAAGCTATATGTAATGCAGCTTGATTTATCACACCACAACTTGGCCGCCATAGACGTTTTGAGGCCAACTTCAACTAAAAGTTGATATATCCAGATGATCTCACAAGTAGCTTGTGCCATAGCTCTGTACTCTGATTCTGCACTTGATCGAGACACCACATTTTGTTTCTTGCTCTTCCACGAGACTAAATTACTTCCAACAAAAATGCAATAACCCGTAGTAGATCTTCGGTCAATTTTAGATCCTGCCCAATTTGCATCTGAGAAACACTCAATATTAGTGTGTCCATGATTTCTGTAAAGTATCCCAAGACCTGGAGCTCCCTTCAAATAACATAGAATTGGTTCTAAAGCAGCCCAATGTTGAACTGTAGGAGATGACATAAATTGACTAACGACACTGACTAAATGAGCAATGTCAGGTCGAGTTACTGTAAGATAGTTCAACTTTCCAACCAAACGTCTACACTTTTCTGCTCTTCAAACAAGTCTCCATCCTTTGTTAGCTGCAAATTAGGCATCATAGGAGTACTGCATGGCTTGACACCAATCTTCCCTGTTTCAGCTAACAAGTCGAGCACATATTTTCTCTGGGATAAGAAAATCCCTTTCTTATTTCTTGTTACCTCAATCCCTAAAAAATATCTTAGAGCTCCTAGATCTTTTGTATGAAACTGATTATGAAGAAAAGTCTTTAATGATGAAATCCCTTCAGTGTCATTTCCAGTAATAAGAATATCATCCACATACACCACCAGAAAGATGCTGCCAAATGCAAATTGCCGATAAAAGATGGAATGATCAGACTTACATTTTTGCATCCCAAACTGCTCCAATGCAAAACTAAATTTGTCAAACCAAGCTCGAGGACTCTGTTTTACACCATATAGAGATTTTCTGAGACGACATACCTTTCCATACTCCCCTTGAGCAACAAATTCAGGAGGTTGCTCCATATAAACTTCCTCCTGAAGATCACCATGCAAGAAGGCATTTTTGATATCTAATTGATGCAAAGACCAGGTTTGAGAAGCTGCCATAGATATCAACAAGCGAACAGATGTTAGCTTAGCAACAGGAGAAAATATATCAAAGTAATCCACACCATAAGTTTGAGCATAGCCTTTAGCCACTAAGCAAGCCTTAAGCCAAGCAACAGAACCATCAGAATTGTGTTTGACAGCAAATACCCACTTGCATCCTACAGCCTTTTTTCCTGCAGGCAAATCTACCAAAGTCCAAGTATCATTAACATCCAAAGCATTCATTTCCTCTATCATAGCATCACGCCAGCCAGAATGAGATAAGACTTCATGAATGGTTTTAGGAATAGATATAGAGTCTAAAGATGCGACAAAGGAACTGGAAGAAGAAGACAAATGATCATACGATACAAAAGACGAAATAGGATAAGTACACTGACGTTTACCTTTCCGTTGTGCAATAGGAACATGTAGATCACTGTTCCCTTGATCTGATGCCGAAGAAGCAACCAGTTCCAGACATGGATCAGATTGTTTTTGCCTTCTGGAATAAACCTCGCGAATGGGTGGTGTTGGTTTTGGTGGTTCAGGTAGTATTTGAGATGGTGGGTTAGGTTGAGATGTAGGAGGACTAGGGGAAACATGAGTGACAGTATAAACAAGCAAATCATCATCCTCTCCCATACAAAAAGAGGCAGGAGAAGCTGGAAAGAAAGGTAAATGTTCATGAAAAGTAACATCAGCAGATACAAGATATTTTTGGAGTTTAGGACAGTAACATCTATACTCCTTTTGTAATCGAGAATAACCCAAAAAGACACATTTTAAGGATTTGGGATCAAGTTTAGTTACCTGGGGTCGAACATCATGAACAAAACAAGTACTCTCAAAGATTCTTGGCTCAATAGGAAACACAGATTTAGTAGGAAACAAGACATGATAAGGAATCTCACCTTGTAGAACAGATGAAGGCATACGATTTATCAGAAAATAGGCTATGGAAACTGCATCAGCCCAGAAATATTTTGGAACATTCATTTGGAAAAGAAGTACTCTAGCTATTTCAAGAAGATGTCTGTTTTTTCTTTCTGCTACACCATTTTGTGATGGTGTGTCAACACAAGAAGTATGGTGAAGAATGTCATGTTGAATCATGTATTGTTGGAAGTTTTCAGATAAATATTCTTTGGCATTATCACTTCTTAAAGTTTGCACAGACATTAAATTGTGTTTGGACCTCAGCACAAAAAGCACGAAAGTGATAAAAAACTTCAGAACGATTTTTCATTAAATAAAGCCGAGTTACTCAAGAAAAGTCATCAACAAAAGTAACAAAATATCTGAATCCAGGTTTAGACACAATAGAACAAGGACCCCAAACATCAATATGAACTAACTCAAATGGAATACTTGCTCTTTTATTGATACGAGAAACAAAAGGCAAACGATGATGCTTGACAAATTGACAAGACTCAAAATCTAACGAGGGAAGACTCTGAAATTGAGGACACGGCTTCTTTAAAGTAAGGAAGGATGCCCCAACCGACAATGAGCTTCAAAGGCATTTGAAACGCTGGAGCAGGCAGTGGAATTGGGTACTTGATTATCCAGAATGTAAAGACCTTCTGATTCATGTCCTTTACCAATAATCTTCTTCGTAACCAGATCCTGAAAAAAAACAGTAATCAGGAAAAAATGAAACAAAACAATTTAAGGCACGAGTAATTTTACTGATGGAAAGTAGGTTAATAGCAAATTCAGGTAAACCTAAGACGAAATCTAAAGTACTTAATGATGTTGGTTGAGCAGTGCCAGTGCCAACGATAGAAGAAAAAGATCCATCAGCTAAAGTGACTCTATAAGGAATTTTGGAAGGCTCAACAGATAAAAGCAATTTAGGATTACCTATCATATGATATGTGCATACAGAATCAATGACCCAGTTGAAAGATGAAGCAAGACAAGCAGTGGGTTTACCTGGCTCAATGCTAGGATGGATAGAAGAGGATGAATTTTTTTGAGCTTCTTGATACTGAGTGAACTTAGCATACTCATCAGCAGAAATGGTAAAGGTCTGTGCAGGTGTTGGTGTAGTGATTGCCACGTTTGCTATATGGGTTCTTTGATTCTTGTTCAACAGCTTCGGACAAGAACGTTTGGTATGACCAGGCTCATGACAATAGTAACAAACAATAGTAACTCCAGTATCTCTGCTCTGATAAATCTGATTCCCATTACCTCCCCCTCTGACAATATTCCTTGAATTTGTCCGCCCGCTCTATCTACTAATAAGGGCACTAGATGATTGATGAGAAAAGGTTGCACCAGTACTTGTATCAGTTCAAAGTATCCTAGAAAATGCTTCTTGAAGGGAAGAGATTTCAGCACTAGACAAAATCTGAGACTTAGCAACTTCAAATCGAGAATCCAGCCCTGCTAGAAAACTCATCACCGCCATTTTTTCTCGCTGAGCCTGTTGTACTTTTATATCACTGCTAAAAGGAAGTACATTATTCAGCTCTTCATAAGTCTTCTTAAAATTCATAAAATAAGCCTGAAGGGACTGCTCCTGTTGTTCAGCCCTATAAAACTTCTTACATACATCATAAATCTGAGACAAATTTCCTTTCCCATAATACAAAAATTCCAAATACTCCATTAGTTCTTTCACATACTCACAATGATTAACTAGGCCTACAATCTCATTATCAATAGAATTCTTAATTTGCAAAAGCAACCTAGCATCATTTCTTACCCAATTAATCCATTCTTTACTTGATTCATCTCTAGGAGGATCATGAGTGAGATACTCATCTTGAGATAGACTTCTCAAGTAAATCTTGATAGTTCTAGACCAATCCAAGAAATTATTCCCATTTAATTTATGTTCAGTAATTTTAGTTCCCACAGGAACTCCATCAGTGACGATAAATTGTTTCTGATCATCAGCCATCATAAACCCAGCCAATAAACAACAACAGAATACCCAAACAAGGTATATCTCACAAAGCAGTATCCAAAAAATCTATCAAGCAAACTACCAGGTAAGTGTTCAAGACAACTAACCACACACAATCGCCGGAAATGATGAGGCGACGCCGAAACCACTGACCGGAGAGCCTGTCGACGTTCCACGCACCTATACGTGCCAGCGCTTGAGAAGAGAACCGAAAGCTTCAGCGGCGCATGAGCTCCACTCGCAGAGATCTAGGTCGCTGGATTTTGTGGGATGGCCGATCGACAGGAGGGCTTTCTGTTGGTGCCGGCAATGAGTATAGGTGAACACTCTGACCACCAACTACTCACTGGGTAGCTTGAAGATACTGAACTAAACTACTCACCAAGCAGTATTCTCACTCAAAACACTTCTGCTCACAGGGCAAAAGTTAAATAGAAGGTAATCAGAGAGGGAGAGGCTCTGATACCATGTAGAATAACGTGTTTCTATATATTATACGAAGGTAATATACTATGGTATTTATACACAAGCTTCCTGTTCTAAATATGGTAACTATCATCTATGCAAGATATGAACAGATACTATACAGCTCATCATATCAAATCTTTCCTTAACAACATTCACCTCCAAAGGTGTGTCAACAGGAGCAGAATTTTCCAAACCAGCCAAAGCAATGAGGTCTTTGGTATATTTATGTTGGTTTAAGTAAAGGCCCTTCACAGATTGATGCACCTCTAATCCAAGAAAATAAGTGAGCTGACCGAGATCCTTCATTTTAAAAGTGGCATGAAGAGACTCTTGAAGATGAGTAATTAAAGAGGAATCAGACCCGGTGATGATAATATCATCTACATAAACAAGAAGGACAACAATACCCATGGAAGTCTTTTGCAGAAACATAGATGTATCATATTGGCTTTGTACGAAGGAGAGCTTAATAATAGTCTGCCTGAACTTTTCAAACCCATGTATCGTTCATCTCAAGAGCATGTAATTCTTCTTGCATTGCTCGCTGCCAGCACTTATGTTTCATGGCCTAAGTATAACAAGAAGGTATAGGAACAGATGACAAAGTAGCAGTCAATGAGGTAGCAAGATATCCATACCTATCGGGTGGTTTAGTGTGGCAAGCAGACTTGCGACGTGGTTGTGGAGGTGTTATAGGTTCAGGTTTAGGTGTTGGAGTAGATTCTTGCAAAGGGCTGGTATGATGGGCACGTCGTTAATACACAAAACCTGGTTTAAACCTTGTGGCAGTAGATGAGAAAACTGTAGTACTTTCATCAGAAAAATCTGGTAAGAATGACAGTGAAGGTAAGGATGCTGATTCATTTGGAAGCATGAAAAAATATTGATTCTCAAAGAATACAACATTTCTGGAGACATGTATTGTTTTAATATTACGATCATAGCATAGGAACCCTTTTTGATGAGGAGCGTATCCAAGAAAAGCACACCAAACAGATCTGGCTGACAATTTATTTCGTTCATGTGGAGGCAAGTGGACAAAACAAACACAGTCAAAAGTGTGGAGACCAGAATACTTAGGTTGAGAATGATATAAACGATAATATGGTGACTCATAGTGCAATTTAGGGACTGGAAGACGATTAATTAAGTAAACTGCAATACTAAGAGCTTCGACCCAGAACTTAGATGGTACAAATGACTCAAGAAGCAAAGTTCGAACCATGTCAAGAAGATGACGATTATTTCTTTCAGCAACACCGTTTTGCTGTGGAGTATATGGACATGACCGTTGAGAAATAATGTCTTTCTGTTTAAGAAATTCTTAAAAGTCATGAGACATGTATTCTCCACCTGAATCTGTTCTTAAGGTCTTGATACAGGTGGAAAATTGGTTTTCAATAAATACCAAAAAACTTTTAAATGCATCAAAGACTTCATTTTTGGATCGAAGAAAATAGATCCATGTAAACCTACTATGATCATCAATGAATGTCACGAAATACTTGTATTGAGCATGAGACACAACAGGTGCAATACCCCAAACATCACTATGAATAAGATCAAAACACTTGGTAGACAAAGAACTATGAGTAGGAAAAGGAAGAACCTTGCTTTTTCCCAATTTACAACTAGAACAATCAAACATGACATCTTGTGATGAACACTGAATTTTATTGTCAAGTAAACCAGAATTTAGTACACGAAGCAAAGCCTTGGAGTTTGGATGGCCTAATCTATTGTACCACAACTGATTTTGATTTTTAGAAGAAATACAAGCAAAAGAAAACAATTTGGAAGCATGAATGACGTCTGGAATGTGTAAAGGAAAGAGTCGCCCCCATTTAGGTCCCTTTGCGATCACCTTCCCCGACACCTGATCCTGCACAACACAACCAGTACTAGTAAACAGAACATTACAATTATTCTCAACCAATTGCCCAACAGATATAAGGTTATTAGTCAAAGGAGGAGACAAGAAAACATCTGTCAGAAAAGGAGAGACATCACCAATGGCTGTAATAGGTAAAGAATCCCCGTTTGCTGTTTGGATGCCCATAGCACCACTATATTGTTTGACATTAGAAAGGCTCTTGGAGGCATAGGTCATATGATTTGAGGCTCCAGAATCAAAAAGCCAAAAATTTGAGGGAGAGTCGTTGTTACCTGAAAGTCCTAATGCTAAAAAGGCAGAGAAAATCATTTGCTGCACCATTTCAGGTGTTACAGAACCTGGGACAGCAACTGTGGATGGAGAAGTTTGTGAAGGCATGGTAGTGACCTGTTCTGAAGTTCTAGAATCAGTACATGTAGGCTGGACAACAGCTTGGAAAACTCTATGATTTTTGTTTTGTGGACGAACCGGGCATGTTGTGATGATATGGCCTTTAGCTTTGCAAAAATTGCAAAACTTCTTTGAACAATGAGTTGCAATGTGACCAAATTCTTTGCAACTATAACATTTGACATTCGTCATGTCTCGGCCTATGTAGTTCCCATTAACCGCAAAAGCAACAGTAGGTGATTATGTAGTAGTCCTCTGCTGTTCCATGGCTATTTTTGTAAGAGAAGATTGCTCCTCTCTTAGGAGTTCACCCAAATAGGTATCCATGGATGGTGTTGGAGATCGATTCATCAAATTATAGCGAATAAGTTCAAAATCCGGACGAAGTTTCATCAGAATTGGTCTCTTTTGCTAGTTTCATGAACTGCTTAGACAGCAAATAATGATTTTGTCGGGACAGTAGCATAGACAATACCAGTGTATTCAGCCCACAGGTTGACAAAACCAGAATAGTATTCTTGAACAGACATGCTTCCTTGAGAGTAGTTGGCAATATCAAGTTCCAATTGAAATCTTCTAGCATCATTATCCTGGTTGTACACATGTTTCAAATAATCCCACATTTCTTTGGATGTCTTATATGGTCTAAGATTCAAAAGAATATGAGGTTCTACAGTACCCAAGATCCAACTCATTATACGTGCATCCTTTACCTCCCACTCAGCCCCCTGGGTAGCATCTTGAGGTCTAGGATTAGATCCATCAAGATGTCCCCATAGCTCTTTCCCTTTGACATATGTTTGGAACTGAAATTCCCAAGCAAAATAATTCTTCCCCGTAAACCGAATGCAAAATGACTCAAGTTTTTCAAAAGACATGGTTGCTATAACAAGTAATTCCACTGAACCAAGAAATGACAAATCCCAACAGCCCACAGCAACCCAAATAACCAGTGCTAAAACAATTCTAATGGCAGAAAACTGAACCAGATCAACCCAGAATTCTTAACCTGGAAATCTCAAGACTAAATGTTTAACTTACAAGACAGAGCAATGTGTTTTCATGGCTCTGATACCATGACAAACTGATTTATTTGGAAAAGTTATCTACCTCTGTATTCATTCCTCATTATATAAAATTCAAGTCTTAATTACAAGAATCAAAACTCCTCAATCTAAGTATATACCAAAAATAGATCTAGTCTAAGAAAGGAATAGAATATACAGTTAAAGCATATTTACTGCATATAAAGAGCTAAATCAGATCCCTAATTTTCAGCATATAGAACAGATGTTATCCTATCATGAGACAGCTAGCATTGACATACATGAGGTAGGAAATAGCACATCAAAGGAAGACCACATAAAAACTATCTTGTGCTTCTATATTTTGGCACCCAAAAAGCATTGACCATAGTGATATTGCCCATATAAAATCATAACGTATATGAAAAGTACAGAAGACTAGACAGAAAAATTATTGAATTCAATATGAAGGAAAATTTCAGTCAAGAACGATAAGCTATAAAATTGAAGCAAAGAAAAAATCAGAATTAAAAAGAATCATCTGCCAGGGCCAATGAGAGGCTGGGTGGTGGGATTATAGCGGGTCCTATTAATAATACCACCTGGTATCTAGTTAAATACTAATGTATTTAATAGCTATCAGTTCATTTCAAAGAAAATACAATTGAAGTATCAGCTGGTACCATGTTAAACTCCAGGCCTCAAAATCTGTAAAAACAACTTCATTCTAAACCTTATCAACTCCATGTAGCAAAGATAGAATCTGTCAATCTTCCATGGCCCAAAACAAGTTTCCAATAAAAAACACCAAGACTTGCCATGTTTCTCCCCTTCTTTTTCTTTTAAATATTTTCACTTTTCTTTTAGGTCGCTGCATAAAGCAGTAAGCATGAACTTGTCAATAAATACAGCAATTCTATTAACTCGAGTAAAGAAGTATGTTGGGTGCTATGAGATTTTGCTTGTGGTACTTAAAAAGCTAATCCTGATCTTGTGAAAGTAAATCTACTTATTGTTACTCGTCTAGTCAGCTTTACTTGTAATCAGACAAACTAAGGTAAAAAGGTAAAGCTTGTCCAAAAAAATAAAGCTTCCCTTTTAACTTAAGAAAGTATGGCTAGTTAACTTGTAGGAGTTAAAGACCAGTATGATGATTATGTACTTCTTTCTTCTTTGTTCTCTCAAAATGTATATCAGAAATATAATTGAAAGAAGTTGAGAGAAATTCCACTCCATTAAGCTCTCTCAAATTTCCTTATCTTCTCTATTCCACAAGTTGCTCAATTCCAGTGAGCTGAAATTAATCAATTAATTTTGCGCATATGAGTTTTTAAATTTTATCAGAGCTCTTGTTCTTTGAGAGACAGTGACTGATTTGAGAGAAAACAAGTAAGAAACATCACCAAAAACCTTAACAATATATCCCTCTTCTATGTCTTTGAGCAGTTAGTTTATTCTTTAAATATTGATTGATTTTCATTTACATCTCATCTTACATTTTAATTTTGGTTCCCCAATTGGGAAGTTCTGGTTCAGTTAGTAAATCTGAGAAGAAGATTTGAAATTCTCAAAATGAGAGAGTCTGAAACTATCACAAACTACATTTAATTGGCTGATGATGTGGTAAGTCAAATCAGGCTGCAAGGAGAGGAATTTCCTAACGAGAGAATTGTGGAAAGGTTCTTTTGTGTCTCCCTAATACATTTAAAGCGAGTATCTCCTCTCTTGAAGACTCTAGAGACCTTTCTAGACTCACTATCTTAAAGCTCATGATGCCTTTCAAGCTTAAGAATAAAGGGCGGCCATAAGGCAAGAAGCTGCTAAAGGAGCATTTCACTAGGCATGATGAGAAGGGAAAATCTACTAATAATAGCAATGGAAAAAAGACATGGAAGAAAGATAAGTTTTCCACCATTTAGAACTTGTAAGAAAACACTGACAGAAGAAAACCAAGTGTACTTATCGCAACAAGATTGCTCATGTTGAAAGGTATTCCAAGCAAGAGCAAAATCAAGAACAGCAGCAGCAACAGCAGCAACAGGCCAATTTAATAGAAGATCAAGCTGAAAATGAGCAGCGTTTGTTCATGGCTTCTCAATCCTTGACTTATCACCAAATGATACCTGATTCTTAGATACCAGTTGTACAGGTCACATGACCAAAGATGAAAGCATGTTCGGCACTTTCGACAAATCTTGCAAAACAAAAGCAAAGCTAGCATATGTGCAGAAAGTGAAAACTCAAGGTGAAGGTTTTATTGCCTTCCAACCCATAAAAAGTACTAAGCATGTCATTGATGTTCTCTTTATTCCAAGATTAGATCAAAATCTCTCAAGTGGCAGTCAAATGCTAAGTAGGAAAGATAAATGTGCATATCTTTGATTCCAAAGAAGTTAAATTGCTAAAGTAAAAATGGTGGATTTACAATTTTCCAATTAATTGGAATTATCTTTCTCTGTCCCTATAATGCAAAGGTTGATGATACTTGGCTATGGTTTGGCTAATAAAATTTTAATTCTCTTAAATTCATGCAATCCAAGGATATGGTTAGAGATTTACCTGAATTAAGTTTGGGTAATGAGGTGTGCATAGGGAGTCATTTCTTATAAATTAGCATTGGAGAGCTAAGAAAAGGTCATAGCTAATCAATACTGGTATTTGTGGTCCCATGAGTGCACTCTATCCAAGTCAAAACATGTATTTTATCCCAATGATTTTACCCAATGAGTTGGGTTTATTTTCTTAGCAGCAAGTCTCAAGTTCTTTTGTTTTCAAGAGATCAAAGCTTTTGTCGAAAATCGAAGCGGCAGTAAGATAAAGACTCAGATTAAATAATGGCAAGGAGTATACCTCTGAGGATTTTTGAGTTTTTGTGAATCTGGAGGCATTGATAACCAATTGTTTATGAGTAACATTCTGGAGTAAAATGGTGTTTGTGAAAGAACAGAATTGTTGTTGATGACAAAGATAAGACTGATTTGGAAAAGCTGATCTTCCTTTGTGATCCTTTCTCATTATATACACCTCAAGCCTTAATTACAAGAATCAAATCCCCAATTCTAAGCACCTACTAAAATTAGATTTAGCCTAGGAAAGGAAACATAATATACAGTTAAGCCATATTTACAGCCTAAAATAATTCCTAATTTCCAGCATACAACAAACAGAACAGCTAGCATTGACATCCCCCCTCAAATTGATGCTGGGGCAGAAACCAGCAGCAATTTGCTCACTAAGAACTCATGCCGTTGCCTTGGTAATGCCTTTGTGAAGATATCAGCTACTTGTAAAGTACTAGAGACATGAGGCAAAGAAATATGTTGTCTATCAAAAGCTTCTCGAATAGAATGACAATCAACTTCTATGTGCTTAGTCCGTTCATGATAGACTGGATTGGCTGCAATTTGTATAGCACTTGTGTTATCGGCATGTAAAGGAGTTGGTGAAGATTGCATTAATCCAAGTTCAGCAAGAAGTCCACGCAGCCAAATAATTTCAGAACACGCTGCAGACATAGCTCGATATTCAGCTTCCGTAGATGATTTAGAAACCCTTTCTTGTTTCTTACACTTCCATGAGATCAAAGCATTGCCAAGATACACACACCACCTTGTTGTTGACTTGCGTGTGTCTGGGCAGCCAGCCCAATCTGCATCACTATAGGCAGCCAAGGTAAGATCAGTTCCAGCAAGGAAAAATAGTCCACGTGTAGGAAAGCTGATAAGATATCGTAGTATTCGACGGACAGCAGTCATATGTTGTTGCCGAGGTGATGACATAAATTGACTGACTTGATGTACTGCATAAGAAATGTCTGGTCTGGTAACAGTTAAGTAGACCAGGCTGCCAACTAATTTCCGGTACAAGGTAGGATCCGGGAAAAGATCACCTTCATCTCTTTTGTATTTAACATTCACCTCTAAAGGTGTATCTGCAGGAGCAGCATTTTCCATACCGGCCAAAGTGATGAGATCTTTAGTATATTTTTGTTGATTTAAGAAAAGGCCTTCAACAGATGCATGTACCTCTAATCCCAGAAAATAAGTGAGAGGACCTAGATCCTTCATTTTAAAAGTAGCACGGAGAGACTCTTGAAGTTGAGTAATTGTAGATGAATCAGATCCAGTGATGATAATATCATCTACATAAACAAGAAGAATGACAATACCAAGAGAACTCTTATGCAAAAACATAGAGGTGTCATATTGACTTTGTACAAAGGAAAGCCCAAGAATAGTCTGCCGGAACTTTTCAAACCAAACCCTTGGAGCTTGTTTCAATCCATAAATAGACCTTTTCAATCGACACATATCATTTGAAGAATTACCCATCACTCTTGGAGGAAGACGCATATAAATTTCTTCCTGCAATTCCCCGTGGAGGAATGCATTTTTCACATCCATTTGATGAATTGGCCAAGATTTGGAAGCAGCTATGGCAAGAATTGTCCGTACAGAAGTCATTTTGGCTACCGGAGCAAATGTTTCTTCATAGTCCACCCCATATTCTTGGCGGTTTCCAAGAGCCACAAGCCTTGCCTTATATCTATCCAAAGACCCATCAGATTTCAATTTGACAGTATACACCCATTTGCAGCCTATGGGTTTAACTGAAGTTGGACATTGTACTACATCCCATGTATTGTTAAGCTCCAAAGCATTTAATTCTTCTTGCATTGCTTGTTGCCAACACTTATGTTTCATGGCCTGAGCATAACAAGAAGGTATAGAAATAGCAGAAACATTAGCAGCCAAAGATGTAACTGGATATCCATACCTATCAGGAGGTTTTGTTTGGCGAGTGGACTTACGTAGTATTGGTGGAGCTGATATATATACAGGTTCAGATGTTGGAGTTGGTTCCTGCAAAGGGGCTATATGATGAGCACATCTTTCATACACAAAACCTGGTTTAAACCTTGTTATAGAAGATGGTAAAGATGTGATATTATCATCAGAAAAATCTGGTAAGAAAGAAAGTAAAGGTAAGGATGAATTCTCATTTGGAAGCATGAAAACATACTGATTTTCAAAGAATATGACATTTCTTGAAACGCGTATCCTTTTAGTTCTGGGATCATAACATAGGAACCCCTTTTGATAAGGAGCATATCCAAGAAAAGCACACCTAACATATTGGGCAGATAGTTTATTGCGTTCATGAGGAGGTAAGTGGACGAAACAAACGCAACCAAAAGTATGGAGACCAAAATATTTAGGATGAGAATGATGTAACCGATAATATGGTGACTCATAGTTCAATTTAGGGGCTGGAAGACGATTAATTAAGTAAACTGCAGTACTAAGAGCTTCAACCCAAAACCTAGGTGGTACGAATGACTCAAGAAGCAAAGTTCGAACTATGTCAAGAAGATGACGGTTCTTTCTTTCAGCAACACCGTTTTGTTGGGGAGTATATGGACATGAACGTTGGGAAATAATGCCTCTTTGTTTAAGAAATTCTTGAAATTCATGAGACATGTATTCGCCACCTGAATCTGTTCTTAAGATTTTGATGCATGTGGAAAATTGATTTTCTATGAAAGCCAAGAAATTCTTAAAAGCATCAAAAACTTCATTTTTTGATCGAAGAAAATAAATCCATGTGAACCTACTATGATCATCAATGAATGTCACAAAGTATTTGTGTTGAGAGTGAGACACAACAGGTGCAATACCCCAAACATCACTATGAATAAGATCAAAACATTTGGTAGACAAAGAACTTTGAGTAGGAAAAGGAAGAACTTTGTTTTTTCCCAATTTACAACTAGAACAGTCAAAGACAACATCTTTAAAGGAACACTGAATTTTATTGTCAAGTAAACCAGAATTTAGTACATGAAGAAGAACTTTTGAATTTGGGTGACCTAAACGATTATGCCACAATTGATGCTGATTTTTGGTAGAAAGACAAACAAAAGAGAACAAATTGGAACCATGAACAGCAGTTGGTATGTGTAAAGGAAAGAGTCGCCCCCATTTAGGTCCCTTTGCGATCACCTTCCCCGACACTTGATCCTGCACAACACAACCATTACCAGAAAATAGAACATTACAATTATTCTCAACCAATTGCCCAATAGAGATAAGATTATTTGTCAAACCAGGAGACAAGAAAACATCTTTAAAAGAAGAAGACATGTCACCAACGGCTGTAATTGGTAAAGATTCCCCATTTGCTATTTGTATTTCCTTATTACCATTATATTTCTTGACATTGGAAAGGCTCTTGGAGTCATAGGTCATATGATTTGAGGCTGCAGAATCAAATAACCAAAGATTTGAAGAAAATTTGTTTTTACCTGAAAGTCCAAGTGCAGAAAATGCAGAAACAATCATTTGTTGCACCATTTCAGGTGTTACAGAATTTGGGGCAGCAGCTGCAGATGCAGAAGATTGTGAAGACATGGTGGCAGTATGATCTAAAGCTCTGAAGTCTGCATATGAAGATTGGACAACCGCTTGGTAGGCTCTATGATTCTTGTTTTGTGGCCGAATTGGGCATGTTGTGATGATATGCCCCTTTGTTTTGCAATAATTGCAAAACTTCTTCGAACAATTTGTTGCAATATGGCCAAATTCTTTGCAACTATAGCATTTGACATTCCTCAAGTCTCGACCTCTTGACGTCCCATTTACTGCAAAGGCAATATTAGGAGATTCCATAGCAATTCTCTGCTGTTCCATGGCTGTTTTGGTGAGAGATCGTTGCTCCTCTCTTAGAAGCTCACCCAAACAAGTGTCCAAGGATGGTGCTGGAGATCTGGCCATCAAATTAGAGCGAATAGCTTCAAAATCTGGGCGTAGTTTCATCAGAAATTGATCTCGCTTGCTAGTTTCATGGACTGCTTGGATAGCAGATAAGGATTCAGCAGGGACTTTGGCATAAACAATATCAGTGTATTCAGTCCACATGTTCAGAAAACCAGAATAGTATTCTTGCACAGACAAGCTTCCTTGAGAGTAGTTAGCAATATCAAACTCCAGCTGAAATCTTCTAGCATCATTATCCTGGTTGTACACACGTTTCAAGTAATCCCACATTTCTTTGGATGTTTTATACGGCCTAAGATTCAAAAGAATATGAGGCTCTACAGAACTCAAGATCCAACTCCTTATCCGCGCATCCTTTACTTCCCACTCAACCCCCTTTGTAATATCTTGAGATTTGGGATCCGATCCATCAAGATGACCCCATAATTCTTTCCCTTTTACATATGTTTGAAACTGAAATTCCCAAGCAAAATAATTTTTCCCAGTGAAACGAATGCAAAAGAGCTCAAATTTTTCAAAAGACATGGTTGCTATAACAAATAATTCTACTTAACCAGGAAATGACGGAACCCCAAAAAAAAATAAAACCCTCAATAACCCAAATAACTAATAACTGAATATTGAAAACTCAGATCAACTAAGAATCCTCAACCCAGAATGACAGAACTGAATCTGCGACAAGACAAAAAAGAGCAATATAATTTCAGATTACTGGCTCTGATACCATGACAAAGATAAGACTGATTTGGAAAAGCTGATCTTCCTTTGTGATCCTTTCTCATTATATACACCTCAAGCCTTAATTACAAGAATCAAATCCCCAATTCTAAGCACCTACTAAAATTAGATTTAGCCTAGGAAAGGAAACATAATATTCAGTTAAGCCATATTTAGAATTAGCCTAGGAAAGGAAACATAATATACAGTTAAGCCATATTTACAGCCTAAAATAATTCCTAATTTCTAGCATACAACAAACAGAACAGCTAGCATTGACACATGGTACAACAGAATTAACACTCATTTGATCCAATGTAGATTTAGGGAGTGAAAATGAAGCTACCCTTCATGTCTATAAGTGTCCTGGTGGGAAGAAGCTTATTGTGTGTCTCTATGTTCATGATTTGCTAGTAACTGGAGACGATTCTCAGTCCTTGAAGAATTTCAAACTTGAAATAAAGCAAGAGTTTGAACTGTCATTTTTGGGTTTAATGAAAGATTTCCTTGGAATGGAAATACATCAAGGCACTGATAGTATATTTGTTTCTCAAAAGAAGTTTACTTGTGATCTTTTGAAGAAATTTCACATAGAGGATTGTAATCAGCCGCAACTCCTCCAGTTCTAAATGAAGAACTCTTAAGAAAAATCTCAAGGAGTGTTGAATGCTATGAGATTTTCCCTATGACACTTAAAAAGCTAATCCAGATTTTGTAAATATGTTATTTTGTTACTTGTCTAATCAGCTTTACTTGTAATCAGCCATAGTAAGGTAAAACCATAGTTACCTAATTCGCTCCCTCCCCTCTCGTACCGCAATCTGGTGCTCGCGATCCAAATCGCAGTTCTTTTGCGCTCCAATTGCCTTGGTATGCAATCTGGATCTCTAAAAATGGAGATCAACTGTACAGAAAATTTTGAATGAACAGAAGAGGAGGAAGAAGAAGAAAAGAAGAAGATGAAACGAATTGAAAGAGAAAGAAAATTGGAAATGAATGGATGCCAGCTATGTTTATCCTTTAACGAGAAAATTAAAGAATCCAAATGGAAGTCAGCTATGTATTATTAAATAGCAGTAGTAATTTAAATGTAACTAATTAAAATTACCACTATTTTCAAGAAAATATTATACTATTAATACCATAAAATTAGATAATTATGTGAAAATAAAAATATAATTATTTATTTAAAATAGATATATAAATTTCTTTTTGTTGGAGGGAGTTTTTTTTTTTTTTTTTTTCCTTGAAGAAATCAGAGGGAGAGCTTAAAAGCTCAAAAGAACTAAAGAAAAATTATGACATATTAATTAAAGCCTTAAAATGTATTATTATAAATAATAATGTGCATAATTTAAAAATTTTATGTCATGTAATTATACAAAATTTACCGATTTTATATCATACAAATATTTGAAAATTAGGCTCTCCATATATTTGTTATTTCTCAAATAAAAATAAAAAATATAAATATTCAAAAATATAAATATAAAATTAGGTTCTCCATATATTTGTTATTTCTCAAATAAAATTTTTAAGTTCTAGACTACCAAAATTAAATAAGAAATGCATAAAATAGACTTTTAAGATAATATTAACTTATGACAAAATCAAACTAAAGAAAAATTATTAATTTTTACTAAACGATCCGAATATATAATCTTAATGCACCACGTTCCAAAAAAGCGAACCAACTAAACCTAGCCCTTGAGTACCATGTATATCGCCGAGAGGCGTACTAAGTACCCATACCTATACCACGATCCGCTACGTACCACGTACTAGGTAACTACAGGTAAACTGTAAAGCTTGTCCAAGTATGGCTAATTAACTTGTAACAATGTATTAGTGATGATTATGAACTCCTTCTTTGTTTCTCCATATATATATATTAAAAAATCAACAATAGAAGTAGAGAGATTCCACTCCATTAAACTCTCTCAAATTTCCTTTTCTTCTCTGTTCCACAAGTTGCTCAATTCAAGGGAGCTGAAATTAATCAATTATTGCACCTTTGAGCTATCAAAATACAATTGTGCCTATTGGGTATATTACTATAATCTAATGTAGATAATTGATCAATAAAGTTTTTTAAGGGTTAATTAGGAAAATTTTCATGAACTTTGATGAAATTTGCAATTTTTGCATAAACTTTCAATTTGGGCAAATTGGATTGCATTCTTTCAATTTTTGGCAAATTTTGCACCGATAGGTACTCAAGCCAAATTTCCAGTGGTGGGAATTTCAAAAAAATAAAAAATGAAAAAAAAATTAACAAATTAAGAAATGAAGTCGTTTCTTAAATATGCAAACAATTAACCTAAACAAAAAACCCCCAAATACAAAATTCAAGTCTTTCACCTTTGGGTTTAGAGCTTGTCACACAAGGTCTCTAAATTTTTTGCTGTTATTTGTTTTTAGTAAATGATTTTTCAATTTTTAAATTTTGATTTTTTAATGGTGTGGTTTTTGCAGTGATCGAGACTTGTAAGAGGGAGTCATTCGGTACTACGGCAGAGTACATGCATGGACAACAAACGAATGAGCAGACGTCAACTAAAGGATTTACTTGGCCAATGGTATTGTAGGAATTTATTCCAATCAAGAGGACTAATTGATGAGAATCAAGTTGCCTTACAAGAAGTCTATAAACATTTGCATGATATAGATTTCAAAAAGATTCTTCAAGGTTGTTCTTTTTATCAAGATAACTCACAATTAAGAGAATTCCAACCAATTTACTTGTTTGTTGGATCATTCAAGAGGAAAAGAAGGTTGCATCTTACAAGTTAATCAAGGATATTTGGATCATGAGCTTTGCATATGAATCCAATTGCATTCAATGAAGCTGCAACATTGATGAATTGCATAAAAGGGATTGGAAAAAAGGCAAACCATAGAAGTTCAAGCTTCATAAATGATCCATGGGAGAGGAATCGAAAGGGGCAAAATGATATACTTTTTATTGTTTCGAATTTCATTATTTTAACTTAGTTTTTGTTGTTTTAGGCCCCTATGAATATGATATAAGCCCATGTTCAATTAAATTAAGTTTGGGTACATAATTGGTGAGTTTTGGGCCTGTTTATAATTGGTTTAAGGTCAAAAACAGGATTAGCTTGTTTTCTTGTGGAGGAATCAGTTTTCTTGTACAACAAGTAGTTTAGGAGTTATTTCTAATTAGGAATCTTCAATCCTTGTATAGGAAGATTTCCTAGTCCTTAGCTAATTCTAATTTAGGATTTTTGTAACACTATAAGTACTAAATTGTTCATTCAATAAAAGAATTAAGTTGATTTTCCATAAATTTTAAGCTTTAAGCTTGTGAAAGTTTTCTCAAATCTAGTTCTAGGATTTAGAATCAATCCGAACTTTCAAAGCTAATTACTTTGCTTGTTCACAACATACCAAGGTTCCTTGAAGCAAGTTCATCATTGAGTTGAGGTTTTTCCTTGCAAACTTGATTTGGCTTTCCAAGAGAGTTGCTTCCAAGTGTAAAGGTATTAGATCTCAAAGCAAGTCATTTGGAATTCATATCAGTTTGGTATCAGAGCTTATGTTCTAAATCATGCTATATCCTTTTCATTTTTCTGTTTCGTTTTTTTATTGATTCCTTATTTGTTTCAATTATTTATTTATTTATTTTTGTGTTTTTCTCGTTTTTGTGTCTTTCCGTTTATTTCCATTCCTTTTTGTTCCTTTCCGTTTCAAGTTATTTTGTCAAATCAAGTCACAAAATTACTTTTACTTAAATAAAATCAAAATTCAAAATTAAAAAAAATTCACAACTTTAGTTCTTGTGTTTGTCTTTGTAGAAAATCCATGGGTCTTGAGAGTGTTGGGCCAAACGATATCAATGGCTATATGAGTGGGGTTGAAACCTCATATTGCACAAAACCAATTGGCTTGTGCTAAGGCCCAATTTACTCCACTTATATTCCATTTTATATTCTTATACTTTTCCCATGTGAGATTATATTTTCCAACACTCCCCCTCAAGTGTAACATGGCCTGAACCAGTTATCACTTGCCAAAGATGGGTCTACTCTTGGAGGCCCATCACAAACACACCTAAGCCTACTCTTGGATGCCCTAGGTCAACAAACGGGTCTAGACTCCTCTGGCTAGCCCAAACTCCAAGTTTTTAAATACGAGCCCAGGATCATCCGATCATTGGGCTATTTTCAGCTTTGATACCATGTAGAAAATCCATAGGTTTTGAGAGTGTTGGGCCAAAAGATATCAATGGCTATATAAATGGGGTTGAAACCTCATATTACACAAAACCAATTGGCTTGTGCTAAGACTCAATTTACTCCACTTATATTCCATTTTATATTCTTATACTTTTCCCATGCAAGATTATATTTTCCAACAGTCTTGTTCAAAACTTGCTTCCAATTGTGTCTATTTGATTTTATTGCCATCGTTTCTTTTTGTTTTTTCAAAAATCAGTTGTTTAACATTAAAATTCAGAATTCATAGTCTTGTCTTCAATTTGGTTGCTTTTAGAGTCTTGTTTTTGTTATTTTGTGTTTTCTTCAAATTCAGATCTGTTTGTTTATCTGCCTTGTTGATTTTGTCTTCATTTCTTGAGTGATTAGTTGTGAAATTAAAAAAAAAAAAAAAAAAGGAGAAGAGAGAAATTCAGAATTGAAAAAAAAAATAGAGCAAAAATTCATCCAAAATAAAAAGAAAAGAATTAACCATAGAGAAGAGAAAAATAAGTTTTATAAGCTGAATTAACTTCCTATGTGAGTTAGACAAGGAAAGAATTAATTAATTGTTTTCCTAGTGTAAAAAAGTAAATCTGAGTTACTTATCAAGATTGAACTAGAAAGAGTTGTTTTAATTGAATTAAAATCAGGATCGAAGTGGGAATTGACTTTCCAACTCAAGAATCATAATTGTACAAGAATTAGAATTCCTACCTCGCTAATCCTATTAGGTTTAGGATTCCTATTTTATTTCAATTTTCAGTTTTGTATATTTGAGTCCATCTAGATCTCCCATTCCCAATCCAATTAGGATTAGGATTTCTAAAAAAAAAAAATTTCGTTTCTTGTTTTCTTTCAAATTTGTGTCAAATTCTTCCTTACTCTTGGTTATTATGAACCATTCAAGTATTAATTTTTTTTTCGGTTCGAATTGAGAGTTGAGTAATAAAAGGCAAGAGTATTAAACACGAGTGAACATGAGTGTCATCTACTTTTGAGTGAAACAAGTGAGAAAGTGAAGTGAAGTTTTTTGCTTTACTAACATTCTTTTCAGGTTTTCACAATGAATACAAAAGATAAAGATGATGAGCAAAATTTTTTAGAGTTCCTAGAACAACTTAACAAAAAGACGGACAAAAGGTGGAATGAATTTCAAAGAAGATGTCACCTTAGGGATATGGATGTACTCCTTGAACAATGTTAAGCCATGGAAAGAAAATTTGACAAAATTCATGATCGATTTGAGAGGCTTGAAAGTACACTCACTAGAAGGCAACAACCAAAAGCTCAAAGTTCCTCTAGGCAACTTCCAAGACGACATTAAAAAGTTGATGAAGATAAAAGAAAGAATGCATCCAAGCCACCATTGGAGAAGATGAAGAATAAAGAAGAAGAGGTTAAAGTCATCATAGCCGGACCCGTTCAAGCTACATGTGAAGCTAATTGGATTTATGTTGGTGACTTGTCGCCTATGAAGCATGATTCATCAATTGGTGATGAAGAAGAGGACATTGTTGCTCATGAAGAGGTTGATACTCCTCTAGAAATCTTGAAGGACACACAAGATGTGGTTGAGTTAGATGTACAAGAAGATGAACAAGAACAAGAAGATGGTATGAACAATACATTCCCTAGTTCCAGTTGTTCAAGTCAAGATTCGAGGATGAATCATTTTGAGAAGGGAGGGAATGATGAGAATCAAAATGCCTTACAAGAAGTCTACAAACATTTGCATGATATAGATTTCAAAAAGATTCTTCAAGGTTGTTCTTTCTATCAAGATAACTCACAATTAAGAGAATTCCAACCAATTTACTTGTTTGTTGGATCATTCAAAAGGAAAAGAAGGTTGCATGAAGTTTCTTACAAGTTAATCAAGGATATTTGGATCATGAGCTTTGCATATAGATCCAATCGCATTCAAAGAAGCTTCAACATTGTTGAATTGCATAAAGGGAGTTGGAAAAAGGCAAAACATGAAAGTTCAAGTTTCATACATGATCCATGGGAGAGGAATCGAAAGGGGCAGAATGAAGTTGAGTGTAATTCAAATCATAGCTGTCCAAAATTTTATACTTTTTATTTTTGTTTCGAATTTCATAATTTTAACTTAGTTTCTATTGTTAGTTTCTGTTGTTTTGGGCCCCCATCAATATAATATAAGTCAATGTTCAATTAAATTAAGTTTGGATATGCAATTAGTGAGTTTAGGCCTCTTTATAATTGATTTAAGCCCAAAAACGGGATTAGCTTGTTTTCTTGTATAACAAGTAGTTTAGGAATTATTTCTAATTAGGAATCTTCAATCCTTGTATAGGAAGATTTCCTAGTCCTTAGCTAATTCTAATTTAGAGTTTTTGTAACACTATAAATACTTAGCTATTTATTCAATAAAGGAGTTAAGTTGATTTTCCACAAATTTTAAACTTTAAACTTGTGATAGTTTTCTCAAATCTGGTTCTAAGATTTAAAATTAACCCGAACTTTCAAAACTAATTACTTTGCTTGTTCACAACATATCAAGGTTCTTTGACACAGGTTCGTCATTGAGTTGAGATTTTTCTTTGCAAACTTGATTTGGCATTCCAAGAGAATCACTTCCAAGCATAAAGGTATTGGATTTCAAAGCAGGTCGTTTGGCGTTCGTATCATTAACTCTTGCTATGATGGTAACAAGGATGAAAATGATGATGATGATGATGATGATCAAGAATATCCATTGTTGTTAAAAGCACGCCAACCAGGTGCAACCTCTGTGCCTAGGATACACCCAAGTGAGGCACATACTACCCAAGCGCGCTTAGGCCCTCTAGACCCTAAGGCGCAACATTGAACTTAGGCGCGCCTGGATTTTTTCCACAGATTTTTATTGCTTTCACAAATATTTTGGCATAGATTTAAAAAATGAATACTCCTAATAGAAACCTAATAAGAAAAGGAACTTTTGACCTTCCCTTATCTATTAAAAGTTGAAACCTAACACAAAAAGGAGACTTCCCTCATTTACTAATATATATATATATTAATATTATAAAGAAAAGGAACTTTTGAATTCCCTTATTTACTGAAAGTTAAAACCTAATACAAAAAGGAGACTTTCCTTATTCACTAAAAAAAAAAAAAAAACTCAAGTTAATATAATTCATTTTCTTTCTTTTACATGTATGAATTAATATGATTAGGATCTTTTTTTTTTTTATCTGTTTTATACCTTATTATGGATGATAATGTAATTAGAATTTATTTTGTACTTTATTATTCAACTAGGAAATATATTTTTCTTTTTTTAGTCAACGTGTGCCTAGTGTCCACCAGGCACATGCCTAGCATTGCGCCTTGTGACTCAGGCTCCAGGACATTTTGCGCCTTGGGCCTTTAACAACACTAAAAACACCATTCACATAATTATAAGAGAAATAAGAGTGTGAATAATAATAAGGATAAGAACAGTAGTACTGATCATAAAAAGAAATCCAATTGGCCTAGATTTGTTCAATTGTGTAATCAATCACTAAAAAGTCACCACTGTCTCTAGGCAAATCTTGCAACATTTTTAAATTAATCTCAAAGAGGTACACTTAAAACATTTGATTATTTCTTTGAATTTTGGTTGCAGATTTAGAGCGTTGAGTGAGAAAGAGAGTGAAAAATTGAAGAATTTTGTTATATTGTTTAATTTAAAAATGTTGCAAGATTTGCCTAGAGACAATGGTGACTTTGGTTCATAAATTTTGTATTTGGGGGTATTTTGTTTGGGTTAATTGTTTGGATATTTAAGAAACGACTTCATTTCTTTATTTGTTAATTTACTTTTTTTTTTTTTTCAATTTTCATTTTTTTTTAAATTCTCAATTAGAACCTGACTTGGCAATAATATTCATAGAAAATTGTCACGCATTTCTGACCATCGAAAATTTGGCCTAAGATCCAGCCTGTACAAAGTTTGCCAAAAATGGAAAGAATGTAATCCAATTTGCCAAAATTGAAAGTTTATACAAAAATTGCAAATTTCGTTAAAGTTCATGAATTTTTTTTATAAATAATCATTTTTTTAGATGCTTGACTTTACAAGATATTTTTATCATAGGAAACTAGATTTTATTATTAGTTCAAAGATTTTTATGTTTAGTTGAATATTATCCAGAAATTTTTGTGATTAGAGCTTATCTTGTGGTAGATTGGGGCCTACATAAGTAGCACTTCTTTATTATTAGGAAACAGTTGAGGAAGAATGATAGTGATGCAGCGGAAAGTTTTAGGACAATTAGATCTCAACAATTAGGCTAGAATAGAATGATTGTGGTAAACTTCTAATTTAACATTTTGAATTGAAAATAATAATAATACAATACTATTTGTCTCCAACATCGACCCAAACCCATCAAACAAACTTCTCTTTCAACACATTTTTTGTCACAGTGCTTCTTTTCCATTTTTCATCCATTTTCTTGTACAACTTTTTTACTTCTAACTTTTCATTCATTAATCATTATAATTTAGTTTTATCTCAAACTAACATTTACTCATAGTTGACTCTCCACTGAGTACTGAGTAATACCCAAGAGATTAAGGAAGGAGAGAGGCGGCTATAGTGAGGTTGAAAAGAAGAATTTTGGGAGAGAGGGAACGAGACAGCAAAAATTTATTTAATATTATATATATATATATATATATATATATATATATATATATATATATATATATATATATATATATATATATATATATATATATATATATATATATATTTCGGTCCGATTTTAACCGAATTTGTTGGGCAAAAACTGAACCGAACCAAAGTTTAATTTGGTTCGACAAATTTAAAACCAAACCGAACCGATGTTTTACAAAACCCAACCAATCAGTTTAGTTCAGTTTCAGTTTGGTTTTGCTCACCCCTACTTATCATGACCAGTTTGGTGGCTTCTAGATTAGTCCTTAATGTTGTTAAGCAAAGCAAATAACAAAAAATTAAGCAAAAAAAAAAAAGGAAAGTACAAAAATGTACCCTGTGATTTAACCTTTTTATACTTATGGGTCTATGGAATCTTTTTTGACAAAGAGGGGACTAAGGTTTATTCCATTAGTAGTTTGTGATCTCTGTCATTAATATTGTTAGTCAGTGATGATGTGGCAAAGTCAATGATGAAGTGGCACTTGTGGACCCCACTTCTTTTTTTAAGATAGCCATGTGGATAAAAAAAAAAAGTGGAGCCCACGAGTGACATGTTAGCGCTATATCATCATTGACTTTGCCATATCAACATCGACTAATGGTGTTAGTAAACAAAGATCACAAACTGCTAACGAATAAACTTTAAACCCCTCTTTGTCAAAAAAAAAAATCCACAAAAATCCAGAAGTATAAAAGGGTCAAACCACATAGTACTTTTTTGTGCTTTTTCTCAAATATATATATATATATATATATATATATATATATACACTGACTATAATCAATTATCTAACATGGGATTGTATAGGAGGAAAACAAATAATAATTTATGTAATTTACTAAATGCAAGTTCACAAAATAATTACCTGAAAAATTTTCAGGAGAAAATAATAATAATAAAATGCAAAGGAAGAAAAATGGTTGAAAAAAAATTTCTAAATTTGAAATTGGATACCTTCAAATTAATGACAGCAACTCGATTGGCTGGTGATAGAAGTTGTTGACTGATATAAGCCATGGATCTCAGCATTGGCTCTAATGTGACCCTTGTTAGCCTAAACTGCACCTCTGTTTCCCCTGATGGATTCTTGCCATAATCTTGTAACTGCAGCAGTGATAACAGTAATTAACAGATAAGCACACATACACAATGTAGCAAGTATAGAATACCAAAGGGAGCCTTTTCTAGTTACCCACATCTACCATCATCAAAGGTAAGGAGAGAACACAATGAACTAAGCTTAGAAGTGTCAATGAGTGCTACCAATGTCATAAGGAAAGCAGATTTGGTGGAGATAACACTACTCTCTTTCAAATAATGCCAACTTGTTAGTAGCAATTTTAGAAAAAAAAGTCATAGAATTATGCAAGGATATTTAAGTTTACAAAAGTTATCAGCTCATTGAAAGGAAAGATGTGGATACCTTCAAGTTGATAACAGCCACTTTTCCAGCTTGTGTTGAAGTCTTATTTTCTATTACCCAAGTCATGGACTTAAAATAAGTGAGAACCACCTGCATCATTCAAAAATAACAATCACCAAAATTTTTCTGATACTATACAATATTTCACCAATAAAGCTATCATAATTAGCACAACAGTGATAAGGAATTAGTTGTGATTCATACAGTGTTATCAGTAGGACCACCATCGCGATGGATGGACACGGGGGCCATGCTGGGCTGGTTCAAATCATTAACAGGCACCCCCACATCATTAAGATTAAACCGATGTGGCATAGCATCATGCCAGTGCCATAATGATGGAACCATTTCAGGAACTGAAAAGGGTATTTTCTTATTACTGTCTTCCAGACTATTTCCACTGCCCTGGGAGCTAGGAGGTGCGACTTTTGCAACATTTTTCTTCACAGAAGCAATCTTTTTTAAGCCCTCTTTTAAAGTACTGATTGCTACATTATAGGTTTCGACAGCAATTGCTCCTTCCTCTGCATATTTCATGGCTTCCAGACACAAATTGTTGAAGCGCAAGGTCAGAGCTTCAATAACTTGCAGATCTGCATCTTGTTCCTCTAATCCAACCCAAGATTTGGCATTCCTTGTCCACCTTTTCAATATGTAATGGGATGGAAGGGTAAGAACATTAGCTACAGTGAATACAGTTAATATATGGCGACAGAGAATGCCAGAGTATTCGAACATCTGGCAACTGCAACTTGCTTTCATCTCAGATGCTTTCATCTCAGAGACATTCAATGTCACTATGTATGCCTTGTCATCATGTTCATATTTTGCAACCCTGTATTTACTTACAACCTCATCGCCTTCAATGTTATTTGCTGTATATACAAAAGTCTCAACTAGTTCTTCCTGAAACTTTGCAAACACTTTCTTGGTATAGAGGTTTGCTGCCTGTTGCTCCATCGGAGAAGGTGTCTTCAGCACTGGAGTAGTGCAAATTGTATCATAATCTGCTTCTATTTCCTTTTCTAGAGAATGCTCAAGAGCTCTTTCATACTGTTTAAAGAATAGGGGTATCGTGGTCTGTTGATTAACATACCCATCAAAAAAAGAGCTAACCCCTTGGTTTGAAGAAAGGGCAGCAAAGAAAGTGCCACGAAAATAAACTGGTGCCCACTGTTTGCGAGCGTTATACACAGCTTGAAGCCACTCATTCTTCTGAAGATCATATTTATTCAAGAGAGCACCCCATGACGATTCGAAATCCTCAATTGTCTCAGAAAAGTTAATGCAACTGTACAGCTCTCCATAAAAAGACGGATGAGCAAGGTATATATGAGACAACCTTTCTTGACCTTCTCTCAAGATGTGCCACTTGCAGATGCAGTGTCGAGTTTCTGGAAGCACCTGAGAAACTGCCATTTGTATGGCTCTATCTTGGTCTGTTGTAAGAGAAACAGGAGGCCGGTCATTCATTGCAGATAGCCATGTCCTCAGTAGCCAAGTAAAGGAAGACTCAGACTCATCTAGAAGCAATGCACAGCCAAATAATACCACCTGGCCATGATGATTCACACCTGTGAAAGGAGCAAATGGGACATGATATTGATTTGGTCTATACATTGTGTCAAAAATAACTGCATCACCAAAGTGATTATAAGCCATCCTGGACCTTGCATCAGCCCAGAAGACATTAGTCATGCAGTTATCATCATCAAGTTGTATTGCATAATAGAAGCCAGGGTTCTCAGCCTGCATTTTCTGGAAATAGTTCAGGAGATTTTGTGCATCTCTTCCGAGGGTTCTTTTTCTGCTAGGATGGTTCATAAAGGTCACAGGCGCATGTGCAACATTTCTAACTTGGTGATTAGATTCAATAGGGGATGTATTCCTAACATGATGTGGTTCGTAAGGTACATGATTTACATCAATCGCAACATAAACATCACTAGTGGCATCCAATGGTTCTGCCACATTCTTTGTATTACCAGCAAAATGTCTACGAGGTCGAAGGTAATGAACCTTACTAGGAATCACCATAGAATGGTTATGTTCCTCTACAAATTTTGTCACAACCCAGTTGTCTGAATCCTTTCTCTCTATTCTAAGCAAGGCATTGCAGCTCTCAAAATTTCTCCTTTTAAGTACCTCTCTAGAACATGCAAAATCCCAAGTTACAATCGGTCCATCAGGCTTAGCACGGGTAAACTGGCCAACATGAGTGCTAAACCCCATGCGCTTAGCATATGCATCATAGAATGTCTTGGCAGCATCCTCTGATTCAAACACCATACCCACATGCGGTAATGCACTTGCATCATCATCCTGATTTCTAACCATCAGTTGTGCAGTATCTACACTTGCATTATGTTTCTCAGGCTTACCCGAATTAGCATTTACTTTCATATGATCATCAAGTTTTTCCCCTTCCACATCTACCACCTCAACATCCATAACCATATAAATGTCAAAGTGTATTTTGTTTCCTCCAAGTATTCTATAACCTAATCTCCATGCTTATCACAAATTGAGAAGTGAAAAAATAGGAGCCTGCATCAGGAATCTAATTCTTTATAAGACCACTCAAAGTAACCTATGTATAGTATAAATACATAAGATGGGAAATTTAAATTTAATTGGATTTCCTCAATTTCATCACAATTAAGTTTTAATTTACATTCATTCATTCGAAATTGATAAACATAAAAGAAATTGTGTGTAAAAGGAATTGCTTCTTCTGGCTTTCCCAAGGAGAGAGAGAGGCAAATGTTGCAGTAGCAGCAATTGAAAAAAAAAAATTAAAAAGAATAGCTATTTCCCATTAAATTTCAAAATTCTTGTAAGCAGAAAATCCCCCGCTTTTACAAATTTGTTAATCATTTTGTATCTTGAATAAAAAATATGATGAATTGCTGAAACCAAAATGTTTTTACGAACTGAAAGCCTTAAATCTTCTACCAACAAACAAAATCAAACTCACCTCAAAGCAACAGAGCTACTGATGCACCAAAGCCCAGCTTTCTCTCCCCTTCTTTTCTGCTTTCTTTTTTTATTATTAATATATATATATAATTCCTTTTCGTTCCAGT
Organism: Reutealis trisperma; assembly: GCA_947687605.1. Lineage (NCBI taxonomy): Eukaryota > Viridiplantae > Streptophyta > Magnoliopsida > Malpighiales > Euphorbiaceae > Reutealis > Reutealis trisperma. The sequence goes on along the minus strand of CANTUT010000235.1, from coordinate 2,549,977 downwards.
GAGGAAAAAAGTTATATTATCGTTTTTTTTTTTTTTTCGGAGTAGTTATGAATTTTGAGCCCCAAACTTGAGGGGATGCCCAACTCGGGACTGAATTAGTTATAAAAACTCAATTTTTGATTTAAATTAAGTTTTGATTTAATTAATAAAGGCTTTCGACTTTGAATGTTCATCGATTTGAGACCACCTGTGTTAAGAATCATAAAACTGTAACCGAAATTGTTAAAGTGAAAAAAGTGGGACCTATTTCATATTTTAAAAAATTTTAAAATTTAAAAAATCAATTTTTTATATAATTAGAAAAAATTCAAATCAAAATTAAAAAAATTTTACTTCAAAAGCTTAAAAATAAAAATAAGTAATAAGTAATACCGAGATTTGGAAACCCAAATCTAGGTTTCATAATGAAATCAAAAAATACGAGCATTGTCAAGGGTGGAAGGTTGACCCTAGAAGCCAATGAAGAAAGCAATCACAAGCCTCAAATTCTAAGAATTTAACAGGGAAAGAATTAAACTGGACATATTATAAAATAAAAATTAATTATAGAGAATAGAGAAAAAAGAGAATAGAATGGAAAATAAATTTCTATATATTATTTCATTAACTATAGCACCTATTTTTAAATATAAAAAGTTATAAAGATAGTATCAAAAATAAAATTCTATTTACATAAGAAAATTATCTATAGAAATAGTAATAGACATTTAATCTTATTATATTACTTAAATATTATCATTAATATTATTACAACACTCCCTATTGGATGTCTATTACAAAGAATATAATTTCATTAAAATCTTATTAAGAAAAAACCCTATGGAAAAAAAAATTTTAGTGAAAGAAAAAGAGTACATTATTTTTATAGAAATTTGCGCCATGATACTGTCTCATTAAAAACTTTACCAAAAAAACCCAATGGGATAAAACCTAAGTTAAGAGAAAAAGAATACAATGCACTAAAATCTCTCCCTCATGAAAATATGATTTCTATCAAAGATCTCCTAGTCGACACATGTCAATTTTATTGACTAACTTCTCAAATATGGCTGTACGGAATGCTTCTATAAACAAATCTGCTAAATTATCGATAGCTCAAATTTGATGAACATCTAAAACTCCTTACTTTTGAAGCTCATGTGTGAAAAAGAATTTTGGTGAGATGTGCTTGGTTCTATCTTTTTTAATGTATCCTCCCTTGAATTGTGCAATACAAACAGCATTATCTTCATATAATACTGTTGGACATCCTTTATCAAATTGAAGGTCACATGTTTCTTTGATATGTTGGATCATAGATCTCAACCTATGCATTCTCTACTAGCCTCGTGAATTGCTAATATTTCAAAGTGATTAGATGGTGTGGCAGTCAAAATTTGCTTAGTAGAATGCCAAGATATGGCAGTGCCACTATATAAAAACAAGTAACCCATTTGTGATCAAGTTTTATGTGGATCAAATAAATATCTAGCATCTACATATATGATTAATTTTGATTTTGACTTATGCGGATAAAATAAACCCATATCTGATGTATCATGTAAATAACAGAATACTTGTTTTACACAATTCCAATGTTTTCGAGGTAGTGAAGAACTATATCTTGCTAGCAAACTTACAGAGAATGATATATCAGGTCTTATACAATTAGCAAGATACATTAGTGCACTAAGATATGATACTTTTAGACCAAGTATTTTTTCAACATCTTCTCAAGGATGAAAAGAGTCCTTTTTCACTTTAAGAGATCTAACAATCGTGGGAGAACTCATTGGATGGGATTTATCCATATTAAAACGTTTTAATATTTTTTCAATATAAGCTAACTGATGAATAAAAATCCCTCCAAATAAATGCTCAATCTGTAGGCCAAGACAGAATTTTGTTTGTCTCAAATTTTTCATTTCAAATTCATTTTTCAAATAAGTTACTGTCTTTATCAACTCTTTAAGAGTTCCAATGATATTTAAATCATCAACATAAACTGCAATTATAGCAAAGCCAAACTTTGTTTTTTTAATAAAAACACATGGATAAATTGAATTGTTAATATATCCTTCCTTCAAAAGATATTCACTAAGACTATTATACCACATTCGTCCAAATTGTTTTAGTCTATACAAGGATCTTTGTAGCTTAATTGAATATATTTCTCGAGATTGTGATTTATATGGTTCAGGCATTTTTAGTCCTTTAGGGACTTTCATATATATGTCATTGTCAAGTGATTTACACCGATATGCTATAATGACATTCACAAGTCGCATATGAAGTCTTTCTAAACTTGCTAAGCTGATTAAAAATCTAAATGCAATTGCATCTATAACTGGAGAATAAGTCTCCTTATAATCAATGTCAGGTCTTTGTGAGAAGCCTTGTGCTACAAGTCGTGTTTTATATCTAACAATTTTATTTTTCTCATTACATTTACACACAAAACCCATTTATATCCTATTGGCTTAACATTTTTAAGGGTTAGAATAATAGGCCCAAAGGCTTGGCATTTTTCTAATGAATTTAATTCTGCCTAGATTACATCTTTCTATAGCCAATCATCTCTATGTCGACACTCATTAACAGATTTTGGTTCAATGTCCTCATTTTCTTTTGCAATATCAATTGCTACTACATATGCAAATACATTGTCAACAATAGTTTCATTTCAATCCCATCTCTTTCCTGAATTGACATAGTTGATTGAGATCTGTTTGTTATCATTTTCAGGTACCTAAACCTCTTGTAGGGTTATTTGCTCATCTATGTCAACCATATTTGTTACAGGCTCTTCAGGAGCATCAATAGTTTGGGAATTATCACTTTGTCTATTTTGTTCCCTTTTCTTTTTTGAATTTTTATCCTTGGAACTGAATGGCCTACTATGCTTCTAGTATGTCATGGACTCATTTGCTATATTATCAACATGTCCTACTAAAACATCAATTATAATTGGAGCATTTTTAGCTGGAATATGAGATTTAGTAACTCTTTTTGGATCACAAAATGCATCTAGCAATTGGTTTGCTGCATTTTGCAAATAAATGATCCTTTAAACTTCTAATTCACATTATTTTGTATAAGGATCAAGATGATTTAATGATGGCTCATTCCAAATAATATGTTTCTCTGATTGCTTGTTCACTCCCCCCAATTTAGGAAACAAAGTCTCATTAAAATGACAATCATTAAATCTCGCAGTAAAGACATCCTCTATCAATGGTTCAAGATATGTAATTATAGAAGGGAATTCATATCCAATGTATATTCCCAATCTCCTATGAGGTCTCATTTTTGTGCGATGTGGGGGCTCAATGAGGACATAAACAGCCTATCCAAAAATTCTCAAATGGGATCTATTTGGCTGCTAGCCAGAAACTAACTGTAATGGTGAAAATTTATGATAAATAGTTGGCCTAATGCATATAAGAGTTGTTGCATGTAAAATTGCATGTCCCCAAACAGAAATTGAGAGGTTCGTTTTCATAAGCCATATGTAGCTATTAATTGGAGACGTTTAATAAGAGACTCTGCTAGACCATTTTGAGTATGAACATGAGCTACAGGATATTCAATAGTTATTCAAATTGACATGCAATAATCATTAAAGGCCTTAGATGTAAATTCATAAGTATTATCAAGACGAATTATCTTAATAGCATAACCTTGATACTATGCTCTTAAGCGAATTATTTGAGCAGGTAATCTAGCAAATGCTAGATTTCGAGTTGATAATAAACATACATATGACCATCTTGTTAATGTATCTATTAACACCATAAAAATATTTAAATGGTCCACATGGTGGATGAATTGGTCCACAAATATCACATTGTATACATTCCAAAAATTTAGGTGATTCGTTTTGAATTTTGCTTGGTGAAGGCCTAATAATCAACTTTCCTTGAGAGCAAGCCAAACACGAAAATTCATTACATTGAAGAATCTTATGGTTCTTCAATAGATGGTCATTTGAGCTCTTAATAATTTTTCACATCATTGTTGACTCAGAATGACCCAATCAATCATGCCAAATAAGAAAAGAATTTGGGTCAGTAAACTTTTAATTCTCTACCACATTTGTTTCAATTGTACACATATATGTGTAATATAAGCCAGAAGAGAAAGCAGGTAATTTCTCTAATACACATTTCTTACCCATTACAAGGGTTGTAATATATAGATATTCAATATTTCCAACATTTGTAATCTCAACATGATATCCATTTCAGCAGATATCTTTAAAACTCAATAAATTTATGCGAAATTTTGGAGAGAACAATGCATTTTTAATAAAGAAATATATCCCTCCAAGGAGTAATATATTAGCTTTTCCAGAGCCTTCAATTATTCTTTTACTGCTAGATATTGTATTAATATAAGTTTCTCCCATTGTTATGTGAGAAAAATATTTTTTATCTTTTAAAATGGTGTGCGTGGTTGCATTATCCACAAGACATAAGTCTACATCATTTGTTTTTAATCCTACTAATGATTGAGCAGGATCCATAATATCTTCATAAAGATAAAACATATTTGTAAGAAAATAACTCAATATAAATCATTGATTTAAAATCAATGCAAAAAATACTTAAAAATAAATAATTTTCCAACACTTTAAACAAGTTTTCAAATTGAAAACATAAATCAAACTAAAGTAACTAAAGTAAACACATAATTTTAGGCATTTACATTGCCATCACCAATCAAATGATCAATTTTTGCTTCAGGATTCTCAAAAAAATCCGGCACATCTAAATATGTAACATCAATAGAGTCATCACCAAAAACATCATTTTCTGCAGAATTTGCTTCTACTTTTTTGTCTTTCTTTTTCAAGGACTCTTGATAGAGATCAGCGAGATGTTTTGGTATACGACAGTTATGAGACCAATGCCCTTTCATGCCACATCAATAGCTTTGATTTTCTATATTTTGCTTTGATCCATTATTCTCTTTCTTTTCATAATTCTTCCACTTCTGGTGGAAAGATGCATTATTATTTCTATGACAATCACGATTGCTATGATTTCGGCCATAACCTCGACCATGTCCTCGACCATGATTATGTTTTCATCCTCTTCCTTGTCTACGCCCAATATTATTATATGTTGTCTCATTCACTTCAGAGAATAGAGCAGAACCAGTTGGATGAGTTTAATGATTTTTCAATAAGAGCTCATTATTTAGCTCAGTAACAAGAGGACATGAAATTAATTCAAAATATTTCTTAAAACCTTTTTCTCGATATTGTTACTGCAAGAGCATATTGAAGGCATGAAAAGTAGTAAATGTCTTCTCTAACATATCATGTTCAGTAATATTTTCTCCACATAATTTCAATTTGGAGCTAATTCTAAAAACTGCATAATTATATTCACTTACAGTTTTGAAATCTTGCAATTTTAAATGCATCCATTTATAACGAGCCTTTAGAAGGATGACCGATTTATGATGGTCATATCTCTCTTTCAAATTATTCCAAAGGATTAATGGATCTTTAAATATCAAATATTCAAGTTTCAATTCTTCTTGAAGATGATGACGGAGAAAAATCATCGCCTTGGCTAGATTTTGTTGAGATTTTTGATTTTCATCTTTGATTTTGTCCCCAAAACCATTAGCATTCATATGTATTTTAGTATCTAGTGTCCATGACAGATAATTCTTGCCCATGATGTCGAGGGCTACAAATTCGAGTTTCATCAAATTCGACATTATTTATATAAAAATAAGTAATATGTCAATTTGTATCATTATTAAATCAGTCTTTTAAGATTTATAAATAATGCATTTAGTTTTTTAAGAATATAAAATAATTTTTTAATGCATTTAGTTCTGTATAAACTATTAGAATTTGAAATATAATACTAATTGTTCAGGAATTAGAATTTAAAATATAGTGCTAATTATTCAGGAATTAGAATTTACTTAATGAAAATTAAAAAACAACAAATAATAACTTTTTCATAAAAATGATGGTCAAATTAGTATTAAAATAATAACAATATATAATAAGAAACAAAAACATGTTTATAAAACAACATAAAAAAAATGTTTCTGTAACTTAAAAAAAATTCGTTACAGTTACAGCTAAGTGAATCAAGTGGGTAGCTTAAAATAAAGAAATAAATAAAATAATAGAGCTAATTAATTTTGATTAATCCTGAAAACTTGAAAATGTGGCCATATACATGTGTATATAAATTATACATATAATATAAAAATGAACTTGGCCATATGTAAATATGATAAAGTTACACGTTTTCTCAAGCTAATGATACACGTTTTCACTGTGATATAAACAACTATCACATGAACTGCCAAAAAAATACTAAATTGGTTCAAACTTTAGGGAAGCTTAAAAAATGGTAGGCGAATTTATACTGATAACGTGCTATAAAATAATAAATTACCGAAAATAGAAAAAAGAGAGAATAGAATAAAGAATAAATTTTTATATATTATTTCATTAACTATAATACTTATTTATAAATGTAAAAAATTATCAAAATATGGTAAAAAATATAGTCTAATTTACATAAGAAAATTATTTATAAATATAATGATAGATATTTAATCATACCATATTACTTAAATATTATCATCAATATTATTACAGCAAGACAAAATTTTGAAAATTGAGGCAGCTTTGATTATTTTTAAATATTCCCTCACTTGGGGCTAGGCCCAGGCTTGTGCTTTATGCTCGGGGCACAGGTCCAGGTCAATGCCTTGTAAAACAACAAAAATTACCTCTGCTTGACCGGCTTGAAGCCAATAAATATGGTAAAAGAAGATTCAGTGGGAGAATTATTTTCGAAATAAAATACTTTCTAAATTAAAATAGCTTTATTATTTCCTAAATAGGAAGATCATATTAAAAAGAAAGAAATGTTATAATATATTATAGAATCTGATTGATATCTTTTCATATACATGAATATTTTAGTTTTTATATTAGTATTAATTGTATTTTTTTTATTGAAAAAACTTCTTATTTTTTATATTTTCCTTATTAGAAAAACTTTCTATTTATTTCCCTTCTGTACTCTATATAAAGGGTTAATATTATTGAATGGAATAACTAGAAAATTATTCTCTTCTCTATATTCTTTGTTCTTGTTCTTCTCTATTTTATTTATAACATGTTATCAGCACGAATCGTTCTATAATATTGTTCATAATTTTGGATAGCTTGTAGTTTGCTACAACCCAGCTAGGGTGAAAAATTTAAAGAAATAAAATTCAAAATTTATGATAAATAATTTTTGTCTAATTAATTACTATTATTATTAATATTTATGTATCAAATACATTTTTTTAAGAAAAAAAAATCATTTTTTTTTTAAAAATCGTTTGAACATATTGGGCTAATTAATTTGAAAAAATATTTTTTTTCTTCTCTCTTACAATCATTTATCTCAAATCATTTTTTTTAGATTTATAAAGATTTGATATACTATTTAATGATTAATCAATTAAATTCTAGTTCCTGAAGAATTAATATTATATTTTAAATACTAATTCCTGAAGAACTAGTATTATTTATAGTTTTTTAAGAACTAATTAAATAAATAACTAAGCTATGAGTTCCTAAAAAACTAGTATTATATTTTAAATTCTAGTTCCTGAAGAACTAGTATTATTTATAATTCATGAAGAACTAATTAAATAAATAACTAAGTTATGAGTTCCTGAAGAACTAATAATAATTGCAGTTCCTGAAAAATTGGTATTCCCTAGAGTTCTTGAAAAACTGTATTCTCTACAGTTTCTGAAGAATTGATATTCTCTACAATTCCTGAAAAACTGATATTTTATATAGTTCCTGAAAAACTAATCAAAATAAAAAAAAATAAATTCATTAAAGAATCATTAAATGTTCCTGAAAAACTAAATGCATTGTCTACAAGTCTTTAAAAGACTAATTTTATTATGATTTTATATTAGACAATGTTAATTGATGGCCTCGATATCATGAGTAAGAATTATTTATACTGGTGTCACTCCTTTGGGTATTGAAATAAATAAAATAGACATCCCTGAAAAATTAATATTTTATGTTCATGAATAATTAATAAATTTGATTTAGGGTACACGCGTTGAATAAATTGGATGTCAATAAAGTACTTGCGTGTGGCCATAATATTAAGGTAAACCCTTTTACTTTGATTTTTCTATTTTGAGTATTTCATTGTTGTTTATATGTATTGGAATGATGGGTATGGCCTATTTGATTAACCAACCAAATTGCAACTTTTAATTGGTTATCAATTATAACAACACATTTTATGTATAGTTTTAAAGTCATGGCTTACAATTTTTTTTTTGGCATGAAATCCGGCCCTAAATTATTCACTTATTGATTGATTGACTTGCTTTGTGGGAAAATGGTGATCTTGCGTTCATATTAATAGGTTTACTTGATTCATTAAATTGAGATCGATTCTACTAGTGTATATATTATTACATATCCTTTGGTCTTAGCATCTCAACTCAAAATTTGTTTTATGGACAATACACTTCTCATACACACACACACACACACACACACACACACACACACACACACACATATATATATATATATATATATATATATATATATATATTTGTTAATTGAATAGCCTACAAGAAAGTTGTGTGTGTTATATATGTTTTGATTTTACTTATGTCAATATGTATTAGATGTGAAAGCAATTAGAGATTTAAATATGAGATGAGATAAATATAAATTATATAAGTGACTTGGTTTTATTAATTTGTGAATTGGTGAATTTATTTCCAGATTGCATATATTGTTGGATTTATGTTGGTATAGAGAAGCGTAATTAGTGTTTACCTTTCCTTGGTAGGATAAATTATGAATTTAATATTTGTTAAAATTAATATTAATTTATTTTTGATTGGTCTATTTAGATATATTTTAAATATATGCAAATTAAGTCATTTAAATATAGTAAAGTATAGTAAATTAAAGTTTGGTTGATAATTTTTATATGCTATTGAATTCAATGAGAATAATTTTTGACGTGAGTTGTTGATAATGAAATGCATTTAGATGCTAGCAAAATCCAAAGCTATTATCTACTTAAACCTCATTTAAGTGAGGATTTAAAAGTTAAATATCTCACTATTAATGATTTTTATATTTTCTAGAAGAGTTTTAAAGATAGATATAATCACTTGAAATATGTGATATTATCACAAGCTCAATACGATTGGCTAAATCTATGCCTATAAGACTTGAAGTCTATTTGAGAATATAATTCAACCATATTTAAAATTACTTCACAGCTAAAATTGTGCGGTAGTAAAGTTACATGCTCCTGTAGTAGCAGTATAAAAAGTGAAAATTTACAAATATTATTTTTCTAGTAGTTGCAAAGAATAATTGTTAATAAGAAATCATTAAACAATGCCCACTAGTATAACTGCATTCCCTGAAGTGAATGCTATAAATCATTTGGTTGATAATGAGAATTCTGAAAGAATAATTGGTAACGAAAAATCATTAAATAATACCCACTAGCGCAACTGTATTCCCTAAAGTGAATGCTATAAATCATTTGGTAGATCATGATATTCTTAAAGAGGAACTGCCCATATAGAAGACACAACTCAATTCAATATTAATGATTTTATGTAAACTCCTTGAAGGAGTAATTTGCAATGATTTTATAAGTTGTGTATTATAATAAGTTATTTCATTACTGTTTTATCTCCACTATACATGCACAATATATTGCGTTGAACCTGCAGTTTAAGCATTGAACTTATAGTTCAATAATTAAATCTTGAATGTTTGGCATGAATGTCATTGTGTACATCATATATACTCTCCCTTGAAACTTGTATAAGGACATGAGCCATAATTTTTTTTTTGTGCCATGAATATATTAATATTACTGTCTCAATGTGTGATAATGGTCCACAAAAGAGACTAAGAATTTATTTTGATGAGGCATATTTCTTGACATTCGGAGGAGGAAAAGCACCTGCAGTGCTAAAGAATGTCAAGAAATTTATTGCAAGGAAAACCCTTTAAATAATTTTGGTCCATATACAAGTTAGAGTGAACCAGAAGTTCACAAAATAATATAGTTGCAACAAATTGCAACTTAACTGCCAAATGCATTTATAGATGCTAAAAGAGTAACAAAGTCTCATATTACAACTGCTAATACTCTAGCAAGGGTTGTGATTCCAATTGCAAATAGAAAATCAATCAATCTCACTACACGCCAAAAGCGTGGATAGTAAATTGGAACTAAAGACAAAAATCCGTGGAAAATAAAAGCAGCGCCACTCATAAAATCTCCTGAAGAGAAACCTCCTAAATAGGAATATCTTAGTCAAAGAGTTATAGCCAATTATGAGACACAGACTGAGACAATGGAATAATTAGATCCTCCAAATATGGCCTCTAGAGTTGATGATCATATAAATGAAAACTATGAGATCTTAATTATTTTTGTGATATAAGAAAGAGTTGATAGAAATTTAATTATCGTCGACGATGAATTTGCCTCAACAGTAGCTCTTACTGTTACAAGAGAAAATATGAACTCAGAATTTATAAGTACAACTGAATATTAGCATAAACATGATTGATCATCATGGAATGAGGCAATTAAAGTAGAGCTAGACTCGTTCTATCATTGACTATGAGAAAAATAATTCTCTTATTATGGAAATGATCATGTTTCGATACTTAATTAATACGGCAGTTAATGAAAAGCTTATTATACGCCTTATAAAAGCAATAAGAGTCCCAGAATGACTAATATATCATAAATGAATGCACATTAAATATGTGACATATATTTTATCAAATTGCAAAGATCTATATATGAATTAAAGCAATATAGACATGTGGTATGATTATTTGAGTAAATTCTTATTGAAAGAAAGATATGTGAATAATATACTATATCCTTTTGTATTCATAAAAGACCATAGAATGTTATATGTTATTATTGCAGTATAAGTTGATGTGACTCCTAATGAACTCAAATCAGTATGTACTTATTTGAAAAGTGAGTTTAAGATGAAAAATTTAAAGGAAATGAAATTTTGTATCTGCCTGTAGACCGATTATTAAGGAGTCCTAATACACCTGTATACTTATGTGGAAAAGATATTTAAACAATTTTTGCATGGATAAATCTTCTCCCTCAAGCACACCAATAGGTGGTCCACTCACTAGAAGTGAAGAGAGACCCTTTTAGACCTAAAGAAGATAATAAAGAGCTATTTGGTCTTGAAATACCATATATAAGTGCTATAGGGTACTCTTGTATCTTACAAATTGCATCAGGCCTGATATTGCATTTGCAAGAAAAAATTCCTAGCTAGGTATAGCCCTGCACCTACAAATAGATATTAGAGTGGTGTAAAAAGTTATCTTCAATATACTATTAATATTATAATTCATATTTGAAATTGGTCTATATGTGAATATTGGTTATTTTCTTAGTCTCCATGATGGTAGATTTTAGACTGGCTATGTATTCACTTATGATGGTACTGTAATTTTATAAAAGTTTTTATGATCCCGAAGTACTTCATTAAAAAATACTTCCATTGTTTTTTGAGAATAATGCAATTTACATTGCACAAATTAAAGGTGGTTATATCAAGGGTAACGAAGTAAACATAAACTTCACCCAAATTATTGTATATATATGAGCTCTAGAAGTGATATTCACCAAATTCGCTCGAGTGACAACCTAATAGACTTATGTACTAAGTTTTTACCTAGTGTGGTTTTTACACAGTATTGTTTCATCGATTAGTATACATCTTATTAAAATCTGTCCTCATCAAGGGGAGCTAATTAGTATATGATTGTACTCTTTTTCCTTAGTCAAGTTTTTGTCTCACATGGTTTTCTTGGACAAAGGTTTTAATGAGACAATTTATGCAATGACAAAATAGCGCATGAAATGTACTCTTTTCCTTAGCTATGTTTTTTCCCACTGGGTTTTCTAATAAGGTTTTTAATGAGGTATATTCATAGCGCAAGTAAAATCTTAAGAGAGTACTATAAATAAATTATTATATGTGGATATTACTTAAACATCATTAAGTATACGATTTGATAACTTGGTAGATTTTGTTTATAAAAACACTCCTTACAATCACATTTGAAAAGTTAGTCAACAAAATTAGCATGCGTCGGCTAAGAAATATTTGATAGAAATCATATTTTCATGAGGAGGAGATTTTAGTGCACTGTACTCTTTTTTTCCTTAGTCTAGGTTTTATCCCATTGGGTTTTCCTAGCAAGGTTTTTAACGAGGTAGTGTTGTAGTGTTATGGCGCAAATCCCTACAAGAATAATGTACTCTTTTTCCTTTACTAATATTTTTTTTTCTCACAGGGTTTTTCCTTAGTAAGATTTTAACGAGGCATATTCTTTGTAAAAGATATCAAGGGGGAGTGTTATGATATATTATAGGATTTGATTGATGTCTTTCCATATACATGAATATTATAGTTTCCATATTAGTATTGATTGTATTTTCCTTATTGAAAAAACTTCCTATTTCTTGTATTTTTCTTTTAAGAAAAGCTTCCTATTTATTTCCCTTATGTACTCTTATAAAGGGCTTAATACTATTGAATGGAATAACTAGAAAACTATTCTCTTCTCTATATTCTTTGTTCTTATTCTTCTCTATTTTATTTATAACAAGAAAATAATTTTATGCCAAAAATGAAGGGGAGTTCTAATCCACAAGTAGAGGCTGGAACTTCCATTCTCAAGGGGAAGATCTTCTTTCAGGGACTGGAGATTGAATAGCAAAAACACCAGTTTAAAATACTTATAACTTTTGACGTGTGAACTTTCCTCTTATTCAGAAAAGGTAAAGAAAATAATAAAAGCCACTAAAGACTAAGGATGCGTTTGGGATTGAGTTTCCTAAAAGCACTTTTCAATAATTTTTTTTATACTTTTTTCAAAACTGCTTTTCAGTAAAAGTAGGTAAATTGATACTTTTTCCAGAAACAGGTTTGAAAAAGTAGTTTATAAAAAAAATAAAAACCAATCAATTAAATAAAAAAAATTCAAAAAGCGCTTTTGTAACCTTTAACAGCAATCCCAAACACACCCTAAATTTATTTATCTAAGATTTTGAGTGCTTTCAAATTATTCTAAAATGTCAAGGGATAAATTATTACTGACAATTCTTTTTATTTTTTGTTCTTTTATTCTCATCATGCATCATAATGATTTACTCCATGTCTTAATATATGCTTATATATAATTTTGTAACTTAGTTTATTTGTGAGATCCATTGTGATCAAGACCAGTTCTTCATTCATCATTAGTAAAGTTTAATTTTTGTTGCTTTGTGATGTTTTGGTTTGTTCTTTTTTATTATTAATAATGTAAATCATATTGATTATTAATTATTAAAGGAAATCTAACGAGCTGTGTGCTAAAGAGAACATAGGTGCTCAGCATAGAGTAGCAAGGCGAGGAGCTCGATATAGAGTAACGAGGTGAAGAGCTTGGTGTAGTGTAACAAGCTGAAGAGCTTGTGTGGAGAGGCAAGTTGATGAGCTCGGTATAGCAAGATGAGCTAATGAGCTCGATGTAGCAAGGCTAGGTGAGGAGTGTGATAAGGAAAGATCAACTGAGGGGCTCAGTGTGGTGACAAGTCGAAGCAAGGCACGCTGATGAGCTCAAATCGAGAGGCTACTCATTGGCTAAATAGACAACTTTCGAATTTATTTGTAATATATAACAATAAGCAATAGTGCATTTGTTTGCTCCCTTTCCATTTAGTAATCATGTTTAGACTTTAGGTTTTCAAATAAATTAAGAGCAATTACTATTTAGTCCCTGAGATTTGATTTTATTAACTAATTCATCCATGCTTTTTGAGAAATTAACTAATTAGTTTCTTAGTTTTAGTCCCATCAAACTATTTTATCCTTTCGTCCAGTTTTTATATTTTTACTATTAAATTTATGAAAAATTAACTAAAATATCCTTATATATATAATGAATATAATTTTGATTTTGTTATTTAAAAATAAAAAATAAAAAATTTAAATTAATAAAATTAAATAATATAATTATATAGTAATCATTTAGTTATATAATTATTATTTATTTTTATTAATATGAATTTTTTGTTTTTAAATAATAAAATTAAAATTATATTTATTATATCTAAAAGAGCATTTTAGTCATTTTTTTTATAAATTGAGCTTATGAAATGTTTGAAGACTAGCATACAATACATAGGATCTCATGTCACTACAAGGAAAATGCTAATTGTCAACGAAAAAATTTGTCGTTAAATATAGAATTTTTGTAGGTAAACATAGTTACCATCGTATGGTTTTCTCAATTGAGCTTATGAAATGTTTGAAGACTAGCATGAGTTGCATGAATGTCTACAGTAAGGGTTGCGTTATCTTGTTTAGCTAGTACGCTAATGGAAAATTAATTTCTTAGATTGATTGCTCTTAAATGTTGCATACAATCATGATTTATAATGATTTCTAAGTGATTGAATGTAAGTGTTAAAATGTTAGAATGCTTATAAGATCACTAGAGATTGTTTAGGAAGACATGGACCAAAAGTATGAAGGTTGGAGGGATGGGCATTGAAACACCTATGTTGGTGAGATGAAATGCCCCTGGACTAGCCTTGAAGCTCCCATATCAACTAACTTTCTTCATTGACACACCCTTGTCAAATGGATGACACACCCATATCATCTCACTACAAGAAATTCGATAAAACACGACCTAAAAAATCATTATAAAAAGTGCTATTTTCATCACCAAAATTTATGGTAACAAAAAAATTTCATTTCAGCCATCGTCATGGCAAGCTTATTATATAAAGTATATGGGACAATTATTGTGTTCGTCACTAAAAGATACACCTTTAATGATGATAACTACATTCGCCATAAATTTTTAAGTTTTTAGTGACATTAAAATCATCATTATTAGCAACAAAATTTGTTACTTATTGTAGTGTTTCATCACCAAAAGGTAAGTCTTATTTTTTCTTATCACTTTAGTGATGTTAAAATCGTCATAATTAGCATCCAAATTTTATCACATATTATAATAATTCGTCATCAAAAGGTGCAATTTAATGATGATAATAGTTATCATCATAAAATATATAATTTTAGTGATGATAAAATTATGATAATTAGCATTTAAATTCCGTCACTTATTATAGTATGTCATCATTAAAAAGTCCTCATTTAATGATGATAATAGTCATCATCATAAATTTGTATATCTATAGTGACACTAAAATCATTACAATGTGCATCCAATTTTTGTCATTTACTATAGTATTTCGTTGTTAAAAAATATACTTTAAATGACAACAATATCATTTATCAACAATATTTAAATGTTTAGTGACAACAAAATCTATCGCCATCAAAGTTTATTATGTTTAGTGATACTAATAGCGTCATAATTGATGTTGTATTTTTTCTCACTTACTACTATATTTTGTCATTAAATATACTATTTTTAATGATGAACTTTTCAATCATCACTATATATTAAAATATTTATGACAAAAACATAATTGTCATTATATTTTCTCTACTATTAATGACAAAATAATTGTCACAATTAATTGTATATTTTTTTTAATGTTGAGGCACATATCGTAATTGTAAGTTCTCTTTTGTTGATGAAATTTTAATTGTCACAAAACAAATACAAATGATGACGATAGAAGCATGATTTGGTGGATTAGTTGTTCTTTCCATAGATGTAAGATTTGATCGAGCAAAAAATCCTTTCAAAGTTAAAGGATTTGATGAATGAGATGACATACGTTTTGGATTTTGGCTCAAGGATGAAATTTTCTAAATATTCTTTGAGTTATTAGTTTTCTTAGACCATAGTATCAAACCACCAAGAGCTATTATAAAACCTGTGTGAGAACACATCAATTTAATCATGGTATAGTGTAATAAAACAAATAAATTAAGAATCAAGTAAAAAGGTAATGATCAATGAAAAATAAATAACATCAATAAATGAAAATAAAATTTAATTTAAATATGTAATAAAAGTTGTGAATATCAATTGCCTATAAGATTATTTGGGAATATATATTATATAATATTTTAACAAACTCAGAAAATACAAACAATTTAAAGAAGCTAATTTGTTTATATATATATATATATATATATATATATATATATAGTATTAATTAATATATAATAAATAAAATAAATAATTAAACCTTTATTTTATTATTTAAATCACCAAGAGATGGATATCTAATTTTTTCAATACTAAGATTATTGTCATATCAAACTGATTAGAAAAATGTACAAAGTTTTGTGATAAATTAATTGCTAGACAAGATTTTACCAATTCTCTACAACTATACACCAACTAGATAAGCTAAATATATAGAAGTATTACTAACCAATCTATATTAAGTTCAAATAAAAATTACTAACCAATCAATATAAATAGGGTGTCAAAGTGTGGAATTGTCACACCACAAAACCAAATATAAGACTGAAACTAAATAACATGACACATATACAGAGTATAAAGAAGTCAAAACGAACTCGCAATAAGTAATTATTTTCATTATAATAGTAATAAGTGATTATTATTACCACACAAATAGTTAGGACCTTAAAGATTAAAGTGAGTATGAATATAAATTTTAGCAGCTAAATTAAAATAATTTTATTGCAGCCAATTTTATTCAGGTGTTTCAATTGATAAAAAAAAAAAAAGATATAAAATAAAGATAGTGAAGACTAACTTACAATTCCTTCTATGTTGAAGGATTGACAATAGATAAATTAAATCTATAATGCTCTTTTTCTTTTTGTGTAGAAAAAAAAAAAAAGTTAAAAGAGTCTTTTTCTTCTTTGAGGCTTAAAGGAAAAGAAACTTTTACATCGGAATAAACCTCTTATTATTAGGGTTTGTAATTAATTACCGCCAAATGAAAAGAAGAAAATAAAAAAGTTTCCGCCACTTAAATTTTTTTGACTCTTCACTTGTACCTTTTAATTTTTTAACATTAAGATAAATTATACATTTAAAAAATATTAATAATTAATGGGTAACCTAATTAACAGAATGATATTGCTAGACATATAAACTTTTGAATTTATTTAAATATTTTATGTACAATAAAGTTTATTTTAATTATATATTAATATATAATTATCTGAATCTCATATATAAATTGAAGAAAAATTATAATTTTATTCTTATTTAATGAATTGCAATTTTATGAATATCTACATGCACTTCACTCCATTTGTTTAAAAATAAAAAATATGATTTCATAACAATTTGAAAAAGAAAATCGAATCTCTTAATTTCATCAATTGACAACAATTGAATTTCAACATTCAAAATCCATTAAATTTTTTCAAATTGATTAAATTTCAATATAAACAAAAAAAAAAAAATAGAAAAATTTTGTTTTATTTACCTTTAATTTATTAGATTTCGTTGGATAATTTAATCTCATAACTTCACAATTAGGAAAATAATTTCAATTTTCAATTAGGGATCACCGAATCTATGACATTATGAAATATGTACATGCATGTAAATATTATCACTTCAACCTTTTTTTAGTAAATTTATATTTGATCAATTATATTAAAGATTAGTATACAGTAAAATTTTTATAAATTAAAACTCGATAAATTAATAATTTCTATTAAAAAATAATTTTTTAAAAATTTTATATAACATATTGTTCCCATTTATATCATAAATTAATAATTTATTAAAATTATATACTATATTTTCTTAAAATATGAGCCTATTGCTATTTTTTTAAATATCAGTTACATTAAAAATATTAATATAATTAAATTATAATTACAAATCAATTAGATATGCATTGATATATATTTTTTAGGCTTTTAGCCACATTTTATTAATAGAATAATTTATATTTTTATAAAATAAAATAAATTTTTAATTGATTAAATGAGTGTTACTTTGAATTGTAAGTATACTCAATAAATTAAGAAATTATTAATTTATCGATTAATTAATAGTTTTTTAAATTAATAGAATATGAATAAAAACAATTTAGATGGAAAGCCAAAAGCCTTAATATTGAGACTTATAGTGGTGTGATGCAAGTCAAAATCCAATACTTCTTCCCTTGCTAGTTATCGGCTTTGATCAACAAACAATAACATTAAATGGACAAAAATGTGGTTGCAAGTGGTTTTAATTGGTAAAAAGTAGCTAGCTCTTTTTATTTATTTGGTGATTTTGTTTCCAAGTATTGGGCTATAGAGTCATGGAACATTATTTATTATTATTATTAATATTTTTTGTATAGTTGGTGTATTGGAGGATTTGAATTTGACTTTATTGTCTATCACTAGGTTGCACCCATAATCACATAATATTTGTTGTTCGTTAATAGGCTATATTATATCAAATGGAACACCCAGTCTACATGTTTATGAGTTCCGTGCTCCAATAGATTTATATGGTGAGTGTAATAAATTAAATTAGTTTAATAATTTTATTTTTTTAAAATTTATGAAATTTATTCTATTTAATAAAAAATTAATATGTTGATGTGAAAAAAAATATTTTATGAGAATTGTAATGAATTTTAGTAAATTAAAATTTTAATCAATTTTAATTTATTTATTAGTATACTATAAAATATTAATTTTAAAACCTGATAGCTAAGAGACTATTAAAATACCATCTAATAAAATCTAATTGGTAGAGTATTTCTTTTTTTACATCCATCAGTGTAATGTTTGATATGAATATAAAATTATTTATAATTTTATTTTTTTATTCTATTATATAGAATTAATTAATGTGTAAACAAAATTGATAAAATGGTACTAAAGCAGTGATGTGAGACTAGTTATCCGGTGATATCACGACAATTCAATTGCTTGTCGTTTAAAAATTCTGGGATTAATATGATATGTCGTTTGTTTTGTGCACAGATTTAAGAAGAGAGCCAAGTTGAAAATTACATAGTTTTTGAATAATTGGATTTCCGTAACTATATAATCAATAAAAATAGTTACGAACTTTTATTTCATCAATATAGGTAATTTTAAAAGATTTATTTTGCGTCACAATTAATTTTGTTGTCTTATAATTCAAATAATTATGCATTCTTATTTCATGTTATGCATTCTTATTATAATTCAAATAATTATGCATTTTTATTTTTTCGCCTTATTATAATTCAAATAGTTACGAATTTTTATTTCGTCGTCATTATATAATACATTTCATGACAATTTTTTTCATTATAAATTGATTTTATTTTATTAATATACCTTCCAAATGCACCTTATTATGAATTTTGATTTCATCACCTTATTATCAATTTCAATAATTAGGAATTTGATATTGTCACTACATGACACATTTCATGATGATTTTCATTATAAAATGATTTTATTTTGTCAATATACCTTATAGATGCAACTTGTTATGAATTTTGATTTTTTCACCTCATCATTAATTTTAATAGTTATAAATTTAGTTTCATCACTATATAACACATTTGATGATGATTATTTTTGTTAAAAATTTATTTTATTTTGTCAAAATACCTTCTCAATGCACCTTATTACAAATTTTGATTTCGTTTCCTTATTATTGATTTCAATAGTTACAGCTTTAATTTTTGTCACTATATATCACATTTGATGACGATTCATTTCATTGTAAATGAATCATATTTTGTCAATATATATTATTGATGCATCTTGTTATGAATTTTTATTTCGTCATTATAGACTGATATTATTCTACATTATAAATCGTCATAAAATAATTTCAATTCGTCATAAAAAAATTCTTAATAAAATTAGTTGCAAATTAGCCAATTTGTTATGAGAAGTTTTTAATTTGTGACGAATATGTTCCTTATAAATTAGTAATATTTAGTCATTTAAAAGATTCCCTCCAAATTTTTGGAAGGAAATTTTGCCTCCAAATACAAGTATGATGATTTTCAAATTTTCATCACTAAATTTATTATTTAGTGACGAACTAGGTAATATAATATGATAAACTTTTTATTGGTCATGCAAACAAAATAATAGTGATGAATTGAATTTTTTTATCTTATTAATTAGCTTTTTTGGGAAGAAATTACTTGCGTTATAAAAAATTTTGTCATATAATGTGAGATTTCTGTGTGTTTTCATTGAAACACCCATGTCATATTTTTGCCTTTTAATGAAACGCTCATGTCATCATGATTAAAACGCCTATGCCACTTTTATTCTTGAACTGAAATGCCCATTTCATGAGAGATGGCACGCTCTTGCCACATTTTTCAACCAATAGCCAAATTGCAATTGGAGACAGTAGCCTCCACCCCCTCCAAAATGCAAGTGGACTAACTTGTGTTGCCTATGGCGGTTCCTTAAGTATTTTAAACCCTTTCCTTTTATTTTCTATAGACTTCAAGAATTTTCTATATATATATATATATATATATATATATTTATTTATTTATATTGTTACTTAAATTTTTCTACTAGAAATTAAACATAAGCGAAGAGAGGGATTCAAGATTTCAAATAATGTTCTTTCCTTCTTCTCCATAGTGAGGTTCTGGTTGTAAACTAAAGAATATAGAGGTAAGTCCATCATCTTTTGATCTTCATTGAGTTTAATTGGATTAAAGATAGATCATAAGAATTAAGTTGCACGGCTAATGAATATATATATATATATATATATATATATATATATATATATATATATATATATATATATATATATATATATATATATATATATATATATATATATATCAAATTTTTCTACCAGAAATTAAACATAAGCAAAGAGAGGGATTCAAGGTAACCTTCTTCTCCATAGTGAGGTTCTGGTTACAAACTAAAGAATATTGAGGTAAGTCCATCATCTTTTGATCTTCATTGAGTTTAATTGGATTAAAGATAGATCATAAGAATTAAGTTACACAGCTAATGAATATGACATAGTTGATGCAAATTATGAATTCTATGAGATTAGGTTTATAGGAATTCAAAATGTAAAATTAAGTTTGATTTTCGTTGGTTATTGAATATGACGGTTAGCATGATATAGAGAATTAAGAAGTCATAGTTAAAAATTGAGGATCAAATTATAAATTAGAACTTATGAGTCAAAATTGATATTTGATTAAGGATTTATGTGTATGGTTAAGGTTTCATGAATCATAGTTGATGATTAGTTAAGGTATCTCACATAGTGTTTGGTGAACCAAAGGAAATGTTAAGCTGCAAACATGGATAAATAATTGAATATGATTGGTGGAATATAGCAAAGAAAGGTAAGTTGTCAAATGTGTGCAAGTTGTGAAATGTTTGCTTTGATATCTTTATTGAATTATTCATTCTAAATGATCTATATTGATATTTGTCATGACCTGAATCTAGGGATATGTGACTAGCATTAGGATAATAGAAAGCTTAAGGCTTGCAGAACCTGTAGCCAACCTGATTAGTCTAATCAATAGAAAATTGCAATCATTTGACTGCATCTATCACATAACAAGTGCTATGGGCTCACTTATCAAATAGAACCTGTACATAATATCATAGCTCTACCATCATTTCAAAATATAAATATCAACATCACATTCTTGTTTAATAGAGAATCTCATCATATCACAATACAAGCAAAGTTGACACATGACTATATACTTACAAATATGAATTTATATTCTACTGTTACTAAATAATTATAAAATACAAATCACAGTTCAATACATAATAAGATAAATTTCCAAATGTATAAGATAAAATCCATTGTCAGAGAAGAAGACAGGAAAAGTAAACAAAAGTTTACTTCTTTTATGCTTAACTTGCAACTTGGAAAAATAGGGAGACAGGGGTAAGCATATCAATTCAATGAGTGATACTAACCAATATACAAACTTGGTACTCTATAATTAGTCTACAAGTAATGCTCATGCATCATATCGTATAGACATGTAACCATGTAACCATACATGGATGGGAATCGATTCACAAGAACTATACTAAACCTCAATTTAAGGAGCCAATCCTCATTATTATTAGCTAAAAGATGTAATTACACTCTTAATCTTAGTGGAAAATTCTCTAAGCCATAAACCCATCATATGTGCTTATGAATAATGAATTTTCTCTAACCCCTAAATTGTCTCTTTTCTATATCACATATGGGTTTAGGCCACATCTCATATGTTTAGGATTTTTAATTAGCTTAAAATTAAGTCTTTGATTTATTTAGTCCAAATCATATTCAATTTAACGTTTCTCATTTGCATCATATATAAATTAAGATTTAATTGAATTAAAATTTTTATAGATTAAACATTAGGACATGCTAGGTTCCTTGTAAATTAAATTACTTGTTTAATCATTTTACCACTAATCAATTAATTAAACACTTTAATTAATAATTATGGTAAACCTTTTACACTTGAAAGGTGATCAATATTGGGTGTGTGACTTTTTAGGTTCTTGTCTAATTAGCAATGGGAATGAGAAATTTTTTTTTTTTTACTAATGTGAAATCCCCACTTCACACTTAGTCCCATAAGTTGTGAGTGATAGCTAGCAATCCATATCATGACTATCTAATTAGAAATGAATATTTATAGTTGATTGCTTTAAACATCACATGGACCATCGATCGTAAATTATTATGCATTAAAATTACTTCATTAAAGATCGCAATCTCGGCTAGGGTAATGGTTTATGTCAAATCCTAATGTGCCTTGATTCTATATCCTTATCTCATTTTTAATTCTTGATGAGATTAGATTCCTATTTGTGAGGCCTCGCTCGAGCACCGGTCCAATCCGCTAAGTGGTATCGAAATGCTCATTTGGGTTTGAACTCACGATGAAACCCTAAGGTTCAGATTGGTTGATTTTTGAAAAGAGTCGCTACCTTAATTTTATTTTATTTGAGAAAAGATTAAGGGAAAAACTCAAATTGATTCCAATAATATCCCAAATGAAAAAGATCACTAGTCTCAGAACCAAAGAGGATTCAGAGACTAGGTTTTTGGTTTATTTAGAAAAATGATTAGTTTAGCAAATTTAATACAAGATGACTTAAAATGAATTTCATGAATAGTTTACAGAATGTATGAATAATTATAAAATGTATGAATAAGCAAATAAACATCGATTCAAAGCAATAAAGCAAATAAAGGAATTAACTTTGCAATTCAAAACCAAAATAGGGGATACTTCCTCTAACCCTTATGGGTTCTAGAGAAGTCACACATTCCCCAAAATAATTCTAAAGTGATTATTAAAGAAAAATACTGCAAAAGAAAGACAAAATCAATATTTTAATAAAGAAAACAAACTAAAAGCAAATATCACAAAGAAAAGAAATAATTCACAAAAGAATATACAAGAGAAAGGTTATATTTTATTTAAATTGGATTTGATGTTTTAAACAAGCAAGCCTACGTATCCTTTTAAATGGAAATCAAAATCCTCGTAGTTCGCCCTTCTCACGAAGGGGTTAGTTTAGCCTAGCCGTTTTATCATGTTTCAGTTCATTGATTGAAAGGTGGGTTGATTGATTAAATAAGCAGAATTATTGATTGATTATCAAGTTGTTAATTAGGTTAGGTTTTAATTAACAAGTCGATGCAACAATTTAAATCGTTTACCTAGTTGACTAAATTAGACTCTAATTAACATGCCTCAAAATAATGAAAGAAAATGATAAAACATGCCAAGCAAAGAAATAATAAATGGAAAATAATAAACTAAGCAATCATAAGAAAATGAAACAAAACAAAACAAGATAATAAATAAAGAAAATAAATACCTTATGAGGACGAGACTTGGGGACGTAGGGCGGATGGAGTGAACGACCATATTGAAATTCCACCTTCTCGGCTCGGCGGAACAACAACCTTTGAACGACGTATTCGGGACCTCCTCGGATTGATTTGAGGAGAGCTACCTTGAAATGACCAACCAAATAAAAAGATAAACTAAAAGTTCGTTCCTTTTGGACCAAACTTATAGAGATGGTTCACTTGATGCAAAGGCTAATTAACCAAACCCAGAAGTTAAGAGGTCAAGAAAATGGAGTGGAAGGACCCCTATATATATGGGAGAGGTTGGGGGAAGGTTTTATATACTTCTGATGTGGGATAAGTGCATAAAATAGTCAAAAACGGAAAAAATATGAAAGACCCATTGCTGCTGCCAGACGTCCTATGGCAATCACAGTCATTTCGGTGGCAGTCGCAGAAGACCCTGCGACTAAAGGCTGAATTTCACCCGTTTTGCAATTTTTAGTCTATTTTCGCCCGTTTTAGCTCTGATTTAAGCCTTGTTTGATTTTATGGGTTTGTAATTAAGTGTTGTTTGTCTGGAAGTGCAAATTTGAGGGTTCACAGCTGCCTCCTCATCAGAATTGGCTTGACCAAAAGGCGATTCTAATGATAGTGAACTCATGGATGGAGAAAATGAACTAAAGGGATGTCTAAGTCAGGATTAAGACATGTTGGGTGAAAAGCTTTTTTTTTTTAGGTAAAGGATAGATAGAAAAAGAAATCATAAGAATGTTTAGGTGATTATTACTAGACATTTATGGGTGAAATTTCAAAAGAATATTGATAAAGGGGCAGGGATAGAAACCACATGGATGCCTAGGTGATCGTTACTAGACATTTATAGGTAAAAAAAAGTTTTGCTAATGGCTATTAGTTCGACCTTGACGTTGGATGCGAGAATAGTCTTGGTGAATTTTAATTAAGGCTATCTATTTGGCCTTAATGTTAGAAGATAAAGATGATATGGGATAAATCTTAATCAAAGCTATTTGTTCGGCCTTAATATTTAGAGAATTTAAATCAAGGCTATTTGTCCGGCCTTAATGTTGGAAGCAAAGTTGATTTGGGAAAAATCTCAATCAAGGCTCTCTACTCAGCCTTAATGTTGGAAGTAAAAATGATTTAGGAAAAATCTGAATCAAGACTATCTATTCGGCCTTAATGTTGGAGAATTTAAATCAAGGCTATCTATTCAGCCTTAATGATTAGAGAATTAAAATCAACGCTATCTGTCTAGTCTTAATGTTGGAAGTAAAGTTGATTTGGGGAAAAATCTCAATCAAGACTATTTGTTCGACCTTAATATTGGAGAATTTAAATCAAGGCTATCTGTTCAGCCTTAATGTTTAGAGAATTAAAATCAAGGCTATCGGTCCGGTCTTAATATTGGAAGTAAAGTTGATTTGGGGAAAAATCTCAATCAAGACTATCTGTTCGGCCTTAATTTAAATTAAGGCCTTAATGTTGGAGAATTTAAATTAAGGCTATCTGTGTAGGCCTTAATGTTTAGAAAATTTAAATCAAAGCTATTTGTTCGACCTTAATGTTGGGTAAATCTTAATCAAGGCTATTTGTTCAGCCTTAATATTAGATATAAAGAATATTTGGGATAAATTTGGTAAAAGTAATGGTTCTAGTCTATTTTGGAAAGTCTAGCTTGATGTCTGGTAAGTTTTGAGACATTTCTAGTAGGAATGATGATGACCCTATCTAGTAGGAATCGACGAAGAGATGATATTATCTGGCAGGAATGATGACGACCCTGTTTAGTAAGAATCGACAAAAAGATGATCCATTTTGATTCAAAAGTCTGACTTACAACTTGCTCTATTATGAAATGCATCTGATTATGCAATGATTGGATACCTTGAACTTATAAAGGGTCAGTATGGTAGGGAAGTGCTAAGCTTTTAGGAAAAAGATGCCCTCATTTTGAAAGGTAGCATAGTTATTTGGTCTTTGGTTGTTTGGTTTAGGAAGAAGTCACTTTGGGAGGTTAAGCCAGGTATAGTCGGAAGAGGTCGGGTTGGGCTTAGATAAGTTTTGCTTGGAAGAAGGTTTGGTTTGAGGCTGAATTGGAAAGCTTGATCAGGGGGGTCAAGCCCTTCGAGATGATTAGGTCAAAAAGCTAGGTCAATTTTTGGGGAAGGTCAATTTATTGGGCTTGTCTTTAAAGAAGTTCATACATGAGTGTTTAGTCAGGTTTAACAATTGGCTTGGTCA
Organism: Reutealis trisperma; assembly: GCA_947687605.1. Classification (NCBI taxonomy): domain Eukaryota; kingdom Viridiplantae; phylum Streptophyta; class Magnoliopsida; order Malpighiales; family Euphorbiaceae; genus Reutealis; species Reutealis trisperma. Next base: position 2,523,885 of record CANTUT010000235.1, on the reverse strand, counting down.
GTTATGGCCTTCTAGTTTGGCTTTAGGGAAGATTGTTTTGGATGAGTGGATCATTTTGGAGGGTTAGGTCAGGTTTGGCCTTGACTAGGGTCACTTGGAAGCTCAGTCTGGTTTGGTTATGTGAAAGCTTAGATTAGAGGCTTAGTCCAGTCATGGCCTTCTAGTGAGTACATTCAAAAGGCTTGGTCAGATTTTGCCTTAAGAATGTGTTAGAGAGATCAAGCTGGGATGCTAGACTTAGGAGGCTAATCTTAGCTTAGAGGAAGGCTCAAGCTAGGAAATCCATTTAGAAGGATCAGTCATATTTGCTTTAGAGGAGATCATTGGCTTCATATATGAAGGGCTTTTAGGAGTGGGCTTCATGGTGAAGGCTTTTGGTTTTGTGGGCTTCATGGTTAAGGCTTTTGGGAGTGGGCTTCTTAGTGAAGGCTTTTTGGGAGTGGGCTTCATTGTGAAGGCTTTTGGGAGTGGGCTTCATGGTGAAGGCTTTGTGACAAAGGCTTTTGGTTATAAGGGTTTTGCATGCTCATGGCTAAGGATTTATCCTTTGACTTGGTTGCATTAGAATGGTTTGCAAGCCTTAAGAGACATTGATCTCAGGGATTATGTGTTTTGCCAATGAGGCTTAATCTTTCAAGGATAATGAGATGTTTGCCAAAAAGGCATGAGATAGGCCTTGATTGGTTCGAGTCCTTCTTAATCAACTTGAGGATGATAGGCTTTGGGACATATGCCTCGACTAGAATCATAGATGATGAGTCTTGAGAGACTTAGGATTTTTGGTTCTGCCCATGATAAGATTTTGCCAAGGATATGGTGGTATGTGCTTGAAATGATGGTATGATTTACCAATGAGGCTTGGGATGGTTTAAAAGTAGGCTGCAACTTTTGAAAAGAATCATGGAGGTTGTTTGGTTTTGCTTTTTGTAGCATGAATCATGGAAGAGAGAAAGTCAAGCTTTTTTTACTGTTTAAGATTGAAGAGACTCTTGGAGTGACACTTAATTGATTTGACTTGATGTAAATGACTGCACAAGCTGAAATAAGAAGCCCTTAGGAATGGCTAAAGGGCTAGTGGAAGAAGACAACTTGGGGGGTTCATGCTCCTAAATGAGAGATGAGAATGTGAAGGTGGGAAATGTGAGGGATTGTGCCTTATCTCTTTAAGCTAAGCGACGAGACAGATTGACAACAGATAATGACCTAGGAAGACATGCCCCCATTGTAGGATAAGGGCATAAAAGATAGTATTTCCTTAGAGAATGAACCTTTGGTGACGAAGGATGACTCTGGAGACATGAGACGAGATAGATTGATTGAAGATGATTTGACAACTTTGGAATTAAGGGAAGATGACTTGGATGAGCTTTCTCTTTTTTTCTCTTTCTCTCTCTCTCTACTCTAACTTTTGCCTAAGCTGCCCTTTTTGGGTTTTCAACTTAGCGAGCTTGAATTAATGAAATTTGGGAGAAAACATTCCACCATGATTTGGGCTGCTGCCTTTTTTCATTTTGAAGGGCTATGACCTTTGAATTCTAGATTTGACAAAGGTCTTCTCTGAACTTGTTGCCCCTTGTTGAGGTGCATCATTTGATTACCTAATGTGCAATAAGTAATTCCATTTGCGCTTTATGCTTTAACTATTTGATCATTTGACCTTCTTTGATTAGGTGCAATTGTTGATGGCACCTCAAATTTTAACATGAGTGAATTATGGTGGATTTGACTGTTTGTTCATTTCTCTCTCTTTTTCTTTTTTTTTTCTTTTCTTGCCTTTTTTTTTGGTAAGCTCATCCATGTCGGACTAAAAAGGAAGATAAGAAAATAAATGCACTAATAAGAAAATGTAGATGCATTACTATAAAGAAAACTTTAGTACAAGATGACAAAAAGGGGACTGATATGGTCGGCAAAATATAAAATAAAATAAAATAGAAGGACATACTCTAACTCAAACTTAAACTCAGACTTTGATTTGGAATTCAACCTCAGACAGGTCAGATTAGTTAGGCTTGAACTGCTCTATGTTATGCCACTCAGGGTTGAGGTAAGGTAGGGTTGAGTCAGATCTAGATTCCTCATCATTGTTTAGGTTGGTGGTAGGGAATTTAGCTTGAAATGATTTACTTTGGATGTAATTTTCAACCTTTGATGCAGTTGCAATCAAAACTCTAAAGGTGGGTAGGTATTGTGTTAACAAGTGGGCTTGATAAGTTGGGAGTAGATTCTTGACAATGATATCTACTTATTCTTGCTCAGTTGGCCTGTTTATCATTTGAGCAACTTTAGCCCTCCACTAAGCAAGGAACATGGAGAAGGACTCATATGAAAGTTGCTTCATGGTTTCCAAATCACGTCTAGTGACATATACTTCAGTGTTGTAATGATACTGTCTAACAAAGACATGATAAATATCATCCCATGCTCTTTTTTGGCTCTTGTCCAATGAAAGAAACCATCTTTTGGCAGCTCCGGTTAGCGATTCTTAAAACATTTAAGTAAGGAGCTCATCATTAAGTCCTATAGGTTTCATTACTCCCATATACATTTTTAGATGAGTTTTGGGGCATGTGGTTCTATCAAATCTATCCAGCTCAGGCATTTTGAATTTAAGAGAAAGATTGGCATCAGGGAACAAGATCAAGCTATCCACATCAATTAAATCATTGTGGTGCTTTAGGGATTTGATGGTTTTCTCCATAGCTTCAAGTTTATCCATAAGCAATTTGGTATCTTAAGAGAAAACTTTCCCACCTTGAAAAGGATTTAAGAGAGAGGAAGATCTAGAGTGGGTAGTGGTGTTTAGGGCTTGAGTATTAGTAGGTTTCCCAAGATAGGTTTGATTTGGATTTTTATCGAGGTTTGCTTGGTTAATCAGGGCTCGAACTTCCTTAATAATGGCTTGCCTTTATTCCTTTATGTTTTCTTCAAATTGGATCTGTTGAGCAGCTAGGATAGCTTGGAAATGCTCTTCATGCTTCTTAAGAAGGCTAGTCATAAGTGTGGTCAGGGCATCCACGTCAAGCGGGTTGGCCATTGGTACCTTATGAACCAAATTAAAGAATTGAGGTAAGTTTTAGTGAAGAGGCAGAAATATGGGCATGCAAACTTTAGGGAGAAAGACTCCCTTTGATATTATGAGCTAACTACATTTTGGGCTTTTGAGGATTTCCTAAGGTTGCCTAGGTCAAGGTCTCAGGCTTAAGGTATCAGGTTGAACCAAAGGTACTGAACTTAGGGTAGTGTGTTGGACCAAAGGTATTAGGGCTTAGGATAGTGTGTTGGGTCAAAGATATTGGGCTTAAGATAGTGTGTTGGGCTAAAAGTATTAGGCTTAGGGTAGTGTCTTAATGATTTGGCTGGCAGGGTATAGGTAAAAATGAGGGTAGAGGTGTTTTAGGTTAAAAGCTAAGGTAATGGGGTAAGGTTTAAAGTGATGACTTAAGGTTTATAGAGGCAAAGGTGATTGAGACAGAGATAGAGTGTTTAAGGTTTAGAAGTGAAGGTGTTTGGATAGAAGTGGAAAGTGAGTATGTGACCCTTTTTTGGTTCAAGGTATAACCAAGACTAGAGATGAATGCATGTTTTGTTATACAATATGGATGCATAATATGCATGGGGAAAATATTTCATGAGAATGCAAAAATGCAAGGATTTAATTATGGTACATACAACCTAAGGTCAGGATTTAGGTTCATTACATGAAAAAGGGTAAGGATGGCTTGTATAGGGTACCCGTCACACTAGAGTGGCGATATACCTAACCACATGTGAGTCAAAGAGCCTCGCGTAGGTCCAGCAGTACATGCATGCTCGTTACACCTTTAAAAAGGATCAAAAGATTCATCGCAGGATGGATGATTTCACTATCAGTGAATAGACCCAAGGAGACTTACCCACTTGATGTTACTTTCTATCCATTGTTTTCCTATGAAATCTAGGTTAAAAGGCAAGGAGCCAATGCAAATGATGCATGAAATTCATTTATGTATTAAAAGTGCCAAACTTTGATTTAAACTAATTGGTAGTCCTCTTATTTCTTTTGTTAAAAAGAAGGTGGTCCCCAATGGAGTCGCTAGCTGTGAGGCCTCGCCCGAGCACTGGTCTTATCTGCTAAGTGGGATCGAGATGCTCATTTGGGTTTGAACTCACGATGGAACCCTCAAGTTCAGATTGGTTAATCTTTGAAAAGAGTTGCCACCTTAATTTTATTTTATTTGGGAAAAGATTAAGGGAAAAATCCAAATTGACTCCAATTAATATCCCAAATGAAAAAGATCACTAGTCTTGGAACCAAAGAGGATTCGAAGACTAGGTTTTCGGTTTATTTAGAAAAATGATTAGTTTGGCAAATTTAATACGAGATGACTTAAAATGAATTTCATGAATAGTTTACATAATACATGAATAATTATAAAATGTATGAATAAGCAAATAAACATCCATTCAAAGCAATAAAGCAAATAAAGGAATTAACTTTACAATTCAAAACCAAAATAGGGGATACTTCTTTTAGCCTTTATGGATTCTAAAGAAGTCACACATTCCCCAAAATAATTCCAAAGTGATTATTAAAGAAAAATACTGCAAAAGAAAGACAAAATCAATATTATAATAAAGAAAACAAATTAAAAGCAAATATCGCAAAGAAAAGAAATAATTCTTAAAAGAATATACAAGAGAAAGGTTATATTTTATTTAAATTGGATTTGATGCTTTAAACATGCAAGCCTACGTATCCCATTGAATGGGAATTAAAATCCATATAGTTCACCCTTCTCGTGAAGGGGTTAGTTTAGCTTAGCTGTTTTATCATGTTTCAGTTCATTGATTGAAAGGTGGGTTGATTGATTAAATAAGCAGAATTATTGATTGATTACCAAGTTGTTAATTAGGTTAGGTTTTAATTAACAAGTCGATGCAACAATTTAAATTGTTTACCTAGTTGACTAAATCAGACTCTAATCAACATGCCTCAAAATAATGAAAGAAAATGATAAAACAACCCAAGTAAAGAAATAATAAACGAAAAAGAATAAACTAAGCAATCCTAAGAAAATGAAACAAAACAAAACAAGATAATAAATGAAGAAAATAAATACCTTATGAGGACGAGACCTGGGGACGTAGGGCGGATGGAGCGAATGACCAGATTGTAATTTCACATTCTTAGCTTGGCAGAACAACAACCTTCGAACAACGACTCGGACAGCGTATTCGGGACCTCCTTGGACTGATTTGAGGGGAGCTACCTCGAAATGACCAACCAAATTAAAAATTAAACTAAAAGTTCATTCTTTTCAGACCAAACTTATGGAGATGGTTTGCTTGATGCAAAGGCTAATCAAGTAAACCCAGAAGTTAAGAGGTTAAGAAAATGGAGTGGAAGGACGTCTGTATATAGGGGAGAGGTTAGGGGAAGGTTTTATACACTTCTGATGTGGGATAAGTGCATAAAATGGTGAAAAATGAAAAAAAAATACAAAAGACCTGCTACTGCCGCTAGAAGTCCTACGGTAGCCGCAGGCTTCTTTGCAGCAGCTGCAGTCATTTTGGTGGCAGCCGTAGGGTCTTTTGTAGCTAAGGCTGAATTTTGCCCATTTTGCGATTTTTAGTCCGTTTTCGCCCGTTTCAGCTTTGATGTAAGCTCGGTTTGATTTTATGGGTTTGTAATTGAGTGTCGTTTGTCTGGAAGTGCGAATTTGAGGGTTCACACTATTAAAAACTCTTTCTAGCAAATCTATCTGTCCTGGCTAGGAGCTTTAGTTATTAAGAATAATCAGATAGCATGGGATCTTAACATCATTTACTTAAGGTAATGAAATCTAAATTAGAACTATCACATGCCATATATCTATACATGAATAGTACGTCTATATAAGCAGTAATAAATCCTAATCTCCTATGAATGAGATACAATGTCCCTCAAGTCATTGGACTATATACACTATTATGACCTAAATAATGAATAATTGACAATAGTAAAACCTCATATTATTATCATCTAACATCACTATTCAACTATTCATCCTATCAATATCCACATGTTTATATCGACATCACATATCAAGCAGCGTGAGACTTACTGCCTCTATAATCATTTGTATCACATACTGATTATAGAAAATAAATAGAGGTGATGGTCTTCCAAAATTAATGATGTCTAGTCATTAATCCTATGACCACAAACATACTTTAAAATATTTGTATAAGAGTGATCTGTCACTTATATTTTCAACATCTGAAAATAGATCCTCTTACAAATACTTAAGGATTACTATATCAATAATATGAAACCTTTTTCACATAATGAATATATTTATAATGCGATTGGGAATTATTATATACTATTACATAACTAGTATATGGCTCCTAGGGCACATACTACTATTAATCTCCCACTTGAACTAGAGCCGTTATGCTTAGTATCAAAAAGTCATCTTTTCAAGATGAAGTCTAACCGTTATTAAATTTTGACTTTAGTCAATAGATTAACCAAGTTATGGCTAATGCTATTTTCTACAAGGCTAGAATGCCTTATTCTAATAATTGATTTGATAATATCATAATGTCTGACGAAGTATTCTAAATTTTAATGTGAGACTCGAGTTCCCTTATCTTAAGCTAAGGCTCCATTATTATCATAGCAGAGAGATACTCATGATGTACTAGAGAAACTCTTAAACAGTTCATAACTGCTAAATCCAATACATCTTCTTATGTGCAACATCCCATATAGCAAATTCAGCTTCTACAATGAAGTTTATAATAACAATTTGCTTAGAACTTTTCTAGCAAATTATTACTTTATCATAGATAACAACAATCCCTATGATAGACTCTCTATCATTTATGTAGCAACATTCTTTATTTATCAAAATTAAACCTTAAATAATTCTTAAGTACTTTAGAATAATTTTGATTATATTTTCAATAATTTAATCCTAGATAGGATTAGAATTTATTAGTCATACTAACAACATTCTCGATGCCTGGATCATTATACAACTCTTGTATAATTTAGATTTCCTATAGTCAAACTATAAGGAATCTATGCCATACTTTTCTTGGGTATTTAGGGAATCAACTCTCAAAAAGTAGATATCAAAATCATAGGAAATAATACTTTAAGAGTTAGTATGTTGAACTCTTCAACATCTTTTCCAAATATTGACTTAGATGTATTTAGCATTCTATTAAATCTATCTCTATAAATATGAATTAACAAGAATGTAAAATACTTATCGCAAGTCTAAATGAAGAAAGTAATGGTAAACCATTCTACAAATGCAAATATATTAATACTTATAACCAATGTGTTATCTATGTACAAAATTAGAAAGTAAAGAGACTCCTACTATCCTTTTGTATATTAACGATTCATCTTGTGATGATACAATTTCTTAAGGTTTATGTACATTGGAATTTTCTTAAGACTCTAAGCTTTTAGATTTATTCCATGATTATGTTTTCTTTTTTAGAGAAAGAAAACTAATATTGACATCTATATGTCAAACACATAATCAATATGAATTGCTATATCATATATAACTATAGTAGAATCATCTCATAATTTTCTTCATCATGAATGTACAACTTTTGTGCATTCATATAAAGGAAATTATATTTTTCTTAAGATTAGATATTTTACTATCACATGATTTACTTCATCATGAATATACAATTATTTTGTATTCATATAAAGAAAATCATATCTTACGAAAAAATTAAATATTCTACTAAACCTTTTAGCAGCTTATAAGGATAAAACATTTAGTTAGTTTTTAAACTTTTCATAGGGTTGATCAAATTTACTTTGATCATTTTGTTGGATATTATTGGATGATATTCATTTAATTATTTTATATTCCTCAATAGGTCCCTTTCTTGAATAAATATTTTATCAAGAAATAACATCTTTACTAACAAATCTTTGTTATGTAAAAAATAGAAGTACTATCCTAAACAACTTTTAAGATATCCAACAAAACTTATCTTAATTAGAATTATCTTCTGATTGTCTAACTTTAGCTTATCAAATAAGTTAGATATTTCAAATCTTAGTATCAGTAAGAATTTTGATATATATCCATATCATATCATATATGAGTTAGGATTAGATAGGCTTTGGAGAAAATTCTATTTAAGAATATTTTACCATTTATTATAATTCCCCAAAAGAAAATAAACAAAACTTTTATAGTTCATCTTTTATTACAGCATAGCATATATGTTGTAGTTTATTCTTTTGAGCATACCATCATTTATGGTTTTTCCAAAAAGAATTATGATTATATGCTAATTTTATATTTAGAGAATTCCTCAAAATTAGTAATCGAGTTCTCCCCACTTCGATCAAATCAAGGGTTATGAAACCCTTTCCCTTTTGTATGAAATACCCTTAATATTTATTTTCATTTTTTATCTTGAATTTCTTAAACATTTCAAACAATTCAAATGAACACTTCATTATATTTACCTTTTCCGAAAGGGTCAGTTATATATATAGGTAAATACAATGAATTAGGAAAAACTCTCACTAACTATTTCACAAATGGTATTAATGCATTTGTAGGCATAAATTCTAAAACTTCTTTGATTTCTATCCTTTTTTCTAACAAAAAGTGATCTAGTTGTTTTTCCATTAGATACTAGACTTCTAAGTTGAAACAAGTTCACACTTTGACGAGTAGTGACATATGTTATCCAACTTAGTTGTCTTATCTTTATCTAAATAAACTAATTTAAGAAATCATACTAGTTTTAGATTAGAGTTCTTTATGGCATTATTATAAAAGCACTTTGAGTAGTTTTATTATTATTAACTTAATAATAATACATCAAATATATAATTCATACTCTTTAAGTTTATTACCATAATAAAATACGCAAACATTTTTCTTGTAATAGAATTCATAATTTCTTAAAGTTATAAAATAATGTAGCTTAAGTATGAAATAAATACATGATTTACAAAACATGATTTCTAAAATCATCATGAAGTACATACAAGATATACAAAACATGATTTCTAAAATCATTATGAAGTATCCTAAAAGTTCTTTAGAAATAAACACTTTGTCCCTTAGATCTGTTAAAATCACTTCATCTAACTTCATGCTTCCTTTGGTTACTTTGATCATGCATAAGGCATAGAAGCATCTGTGTCATGAATCCTTGCAATAGATGAACCACATGAATCATTGAAATTTAGTAGCAATATATAGATTTAACTTCATAAGGTTTATCCTTCTGTTTGTCCTTTAGTATTCTTAATACTTAGAGCAATTACTTTTCCAATATTCACAATATTGATAATAGAAATATTTTCTTTTGTCAACTGCAACATTATCTATGAACTTGTTCTTTGCAATTTCCCTTTTAGGATTTATTATAGAAACTTTTTCTATTACCTTAAAGTGCATTTTTCATCTAATGGAAATTTGGAATGAATTTGAAAAATTAAACTATTTAAAAATTATTATTCATCAAAATATCTAGACTCTCTAGTTGTTTGATGAATTTAATAAGCATATGAAAATGATTTCCAAATTTAATCTAATTATAAGTTAATAAGAAATAAAATAGGTTTTTCACAATTCAAATTCTTTCACAAAGCATACTAGATAGAAAAATAGAATAATAGGAAATTAAAGATGAAATATTTTCTTCTTTGATTTCCTTTCTCCAATTTATTATTATAGTTAAATAGTAAGAATAAGAACAAGAATGAAAAAATATGGAGAAGACAAAGAAAAATAAAGTTATGAAGATAAAAAAGAAACATTTTCTTCTTTTTCTTCGTTCATAATTTCTTTTTCTTTCCTTATCCTATTTCTTTCTTTTTAATTACCTTTATATTCAAATAAAATAACTGCCTCAATATCTCATATTGATCAATGTATCTATGCTCATCATACAACTCTTATAGATGACATATAATTACTTGGAGTCTTGTCACACTCATATTTGTAACTCTTAACTTATAAAATAATCATATAACATCAATCTCATCCAATATTTCATTTTTACATTACACTTAGAATGATATGTCCTTTTAGAGTAGTCCTTTATCCAAAAGACTAAGAACAAATCAAATTGAATACATACACTATGTACTCGGATGCAATGACCATTTTAAAATTATCAAACTAGTCCATAGATTTAGACCCTGTGAGTCTAGAAGAATCAAATATATTTGGCAGGTGGGTTTGTAAATTTAATATTATCAAAATGTAGAAAATAACAAAATTAATAATTTATGTAATTATGTAGCTAGCATAATGATTTGGTCTTTAATCTAAATGGTAATCCTGCAAATTTGGTGAATCTTATACTTCCAAATAGGAAATAGAAATCCTGTTGGGGTGGATTTCTAGTAGTGATTAAATTCTTATTAGATTATTACAAATTCCTTAGATACACATTGTTGTTTTTTGGAACTTTGATATCTAACAAGTGAACAACACTTGTTCATCACAACTCTTTGTGAGGCTCAATCAATATGGTTCCTAGTATTTCTAACCTCAGATACACATTATTATTATTGGCTTTTCACACTAGTCAAGTCAAACCCATTAGATCAACAAATATGGTGATTTGAATATTATATATCTCAGATACTCATTGTCATTATTGACATATAATGTATCCTATACTCATAACATCACATTCTTCATAATAAATTTAAAGAAAACATAAAATATATCACCCATAAGTATCCATAATTGATGATATAATTGTTTAAATTTTCTTGCACTATTATTACAATGGAGAACCATGATTAATATTTTCTTTGGAAGATTTTCGGGTTCTATTGATTTAACCTCACTTTGCACATTATCCATTTTAAACATACATCATATGCATTTACATATATCATATATATATTTCATAAAATGGACAACATATATAGGTGTGATCATGGATTACTATGGCCCCACTTCTTAGCCACAAGGAATGGGTTAGGGATTTATAAGATTACAACATTTGTGTTATGGAGTAGCCTACACATCAAGTTCTAAGGGTTCAAATTCAGAAGGCTTCTAGTCCAATTAGCATGCCTTAAGGACCTATAACAAGATTTGGGTCCAAGAAGCTTCAATAAGCCTTAATCTATCATCTACAAGGCTTGGTGAATTTGGCTAGTGGAGGTTTACAAGGCCACCAAAGTTTTGGAATAAGTTCAAATCAATTCTAATATAATTTAAGTTAAGTCAATGTTATAATGGGTTTAGTTAAGTATGTTTAAGGGGCTGCCCAAATTTGACTTAGAGTCCATTAGTTTTATTTAGTTTATTATGTCTTTGGGCCGTCCAGTTAGTTATAAAGCCCAAAATTGAGTTTGTTAAGTTTTTAAGATAAGTTAAGTTTAATTGTCTTTGATACACACCATTAAAGGTATTAATTACCTTTAATTGTTAGGTATTGATGGACTTTAATTAATCTTATTAGGCTTTTGGCTTTTACTATTCTTGGAGGGATGTTCCAAGATTAATTATTAGGTATTGATGGACTTTATTATCTTATTTGGCTTTTCCTATTCTTGGAGGGATGTTACAAGATTAAAATAGGCAGATTTTGTAATGGAAAGATAGATAAGATTTGATGTTTGTTAAACCCAAAAGGCTGTAGCTTTTGTCTTTGTGTTCTTGCATAGAATACATGCTTGAAGGAACATTCAAATAGATTGATCACTTGTGTGTGGAGTGTTTTGAAATTGGAGTTTAAAAACTAAGTTTTCTTTATTCTAATTCTTAATCATTTTTATCTAAGCAATATGATTCTAACCTTCCTTAGGGGTTAAATCCGAATTGGTTTTGGGGTTTTCATGTTAATGTGTTAGGGGTTCGAATATACAAAGGAGTTCCTAAGCTTATTCATAGAAGTTCCATATCATTTGGTATTAGAGCCTTGGCTCTAGATCAGGTTTTATCATAATTAAATTCATGTTCTTTAATTCTAAATTTCTTGTTCTGAATTCTAAATTTCATCAAATTCAGATTCAAATTTGTGTTTAAAAAAAAGAGTATATATATTAAAAAAAAAGCTATATATATAGACAAAATTGAAAATTTTTTAGTTTTAAAGGATTCATATTTCTAATTTGATTTCTTGTGTAATTAAGAATCCTACTCTTATTAGAATAATTATAATCATTATTCATTAAGGATTTTCGTTGTAGATTTCAATTGCTTATCTAAAACACCCTTTAAATTTCAATTTTTTTTTTCTTGTGCTCTAAGTAATTCTTGTGTTTCTTTTTTACGTCTTTTGCATCTATTTGAGTTTTCTTAATTTATTGCTTCTTGATTGTTAAATTTTCTTATTGACTGAATTGCATAAAACTTGGTTTTAAAAATTTTAGTTTTGGAATTCTACACATTGCAAGTTATTTGAATTTTTTTTAAAGTGTGATTCACCTAAGAACGTAAAAGAATTAGCTAGAGTGGTGTGAGGAATACCTTGAGTAAATTTATTACTGGAGTTATACATGAGTGACCATCCCCATCTTTGGAGTGCAAACACATGAGGGAGTGCTTGTGAGGTTCCTAATCCATATTCTGTTTTTCTTTGTTGTTTTTTTTTTTAACCTTTTTATTGTAGTAGTGTCACACAAAAGTGGAGAAACTAGTGGTCATGTTGATGAAGCTAGGCTACGTGAGGCTTAATAAAGAGAGTCTACATGTTTGAATAGGATTATGAGGGCTATGAGGGACACCTTAGAATGCATGGACATAAGGTTGCAAGTGATTAAAAGAGCAACTTCAAACTGCAATGAGGTACAAAAGGGAGTGTGAACCCTCAAATTTGCACCTCCTGATCCGCTTGTAGCTTGACACCTACTGAGAATAGGGCGCTACGCTTACGGCAGTCCCGCTAGCCGGTTAGCTGGCAGGGGTCAAGGGGGCAGCGCCTCATTGAAAAATAAATTTTTTAAATTTTGCACCTCCAGTTGACCGTCTTTCAATTACGAACCCATAGGATCAAACCGAGCTCGAATCGAAATTGAAACAGACTCAAAATGGATGAAAAAGCAGAAAATAGGTCAAACCAGATGGTCATCGCAGGAGAGGCGCGTCGCTGCTCTGGCGGCATGCCTGATGTGCCACCATCTGGGCGGCAATAATTTGGTGCCGTTGTCTAGGCGGCACGTCATCTGTGCCGCCATAGGCGACGCTGAATTTGTGCCGGCGGCAAGGCGGCACACTCAGCATGCCACCCAGATGCTCGGCATGTCACTGGTGCCGCCGGTGTTGCTGTCCGTACTGCCGGCACCCCCTTTGCCAAATCTATAAATAGGGCTTCCTTCCAGCTCATTTGGGGGGAATTCCAAGGGCAAAAATTCTCTCTGATACATTTCATCACGCTATTTTGCTAACCTTTTGTTGTTAAGGTTCAACTTCAAGATCCTAAATCCAAAGTGGAGCTTAGATCTGGAGTTAAGCTCATCCTATTCATCCGAAAATCAAGGAAAGCAAAGGTATAATCTTCTTTCCATTTTTAAAATTCTAAACTCAGATATAGAATTCTCTTTAGGTCTAAAGCAGAAAAAATCTAAAATTTATTAATTTAAGAGTCAGAATTAAATTAATAAACAAACCAACACTCTTTTCCAGAACCCCTCCTTCGCAAGAAGGAAGAACTGCGTGGGGTTTGATTCCTATTCAATAGGATACGCAGGCTGCCATTCTGAAAGGCATTAACTCCAAAATCTTTTTATTAACATTTTTTCCCTTTTACTTTGATTTATTTATATTAATCCTTTATTTTCTATTTATGTATTAACTTAGTTGAGGAATGTGTGCTTTCCCTAGTACCCATAAGGGCTCTAGGAAAGATCCTCTTTATTTTAATCATTTTGGCTTTGTAATAATTAAGTAGGATTTATCTTGCTTATTTATCTATAATTGTCATTTCATCTTATCATATATATCTGTTTCATGTATCATTATATTCCTGTTCATACATACACGAAAATTCCTTTTCAAGAGTTATTTTGCATTTTTAGCCAAACTAAAGAAAATCATATTTTCTCAATTGTGTAATTACCAAAACCTGATCCCCGAATCCTCTTTGGTCACTCGTGGATTAGTGCTTCTCCATTGGGATAAAATCAAAATATTTTTTGGAGTCAATCATGTTGGGTTTTCTTTAATTTTCCCAATTAAAACAAGTAAATTAAAGTGACGACTCACTTTCACACTTTCAAATTACAAAGATCAATTTTCTGAACTCACAGCGAGTTTCAATCATGGAGTTTCTCCCGAAGAGCATTTTGATCCCTCGGCAGATCGGATCGGTGCTTGGGCGAGGCCTCACAATTGGCGACTCCATTGGGGACTTAAAATCTTTTTCAAATAAAAGATAAAGTGGATTACTTTTGGTAAAATACCAAGTTTGGCTGTAAATACAAAATAACTTTGTCATGCATCACTACATCGGACTTCTAGTCCACAAAAACCTAGCTTCTAAGAAAATAAAGGATAGAAAGTAACATCAAGTGGGCAATCTTCCTTAGGTCTGCTTGCCGATAGTGAAATCATCTGGCCCACGGCGTATCCTCTATTCCTTTTAGAGGTATAACGAGTATGCACGTACCATTGGACCCACGCGAGGCTCTTTGTCTCACATATGGTTAGGTATATCGCATCTCTAGTGTGATGGGTTCCCTTTAAACCACCCTAACCCTTTCATGTAATGACTCATAGAACCTTCCTTTAGGATTATATGTGCCATAATATTGAACTTGGTATATCATTATCATGAAACCTTTTCATTCATGCATACATACATGCATAACTTGAACTTTGTGAAGAGTTAAAAACCTATCCAAACACCTTCACACCCAAAGCCCATGGTCCACCTAAACCCATGGTCAACACCTAAAACCCATGGTTCACCTAAAGCCTATGGTCAACACCTAAAGCCCATGGTCAACACCTAAAACCCATGGTTCACCTAAATCCATGGTCAACACCTAAAACCCATGGTTCACCAAAATCCATAGTCAACACCCAAAGACCATGGTCCACCTAAACCCATGGTCAACACCTAAAACCTATAGTTCACCTAAACCCATGGTCAATACCTAAAGCCCATGGTTCACCTAAACCCATGGTCAACATCTAAAGTCCATGGTTCACCTAAACCCATTGTCAACACCTTAAAGCTCATGGTCCACCTAAACCCTTAGTCAAAACCCAAAATCTATAGTCCATCTAAACCCATGGTCAACACCTAAAGCTCATGACCCATGGTCCATCTAAACCCATGGTCAACACACAAAGCCCATGGTCCACCTAAACCCATGGTTAAAGTCCAAAACTCATGGTTCACCTAAACCCATGATCCAGTCCTATCCAAATCCATGTCAAACTCATGGTAAAAATAAACCCATTTATGGTACCCTCATCCTTTTCCATAATTCTTATCCAAGCTAAACACTGACATAGCTTTATCTTTCATAATTCTTACCAAAGCCAAATACTAACCTAGCTTTCATCTTTCACAACTCTTACCTAAGCTAAACATTGATCTAGCTTTCATCTTTCATAGTCCTTACCCAAGCTAAACACTAATATATCATTATCCTTAACCATCTTTACCAAAGCTAAATACTGACTTAGCGTCACTCTAATCCTTACCTAAACTAAATGCTGACTAGGTTTCATCTCTTACATCATTATCCAAGCCCATGGCCCATCTAAGCCCGTGATCTAGTCTAGCCCATTATCTAACTATTACCAAACCCATGATGCACCTAACATCCAAATCCATGGTACATCCATACCCAATCCCAAAACCCATGGTCACTCTATCCTTAAGCCCATGGTAAACCAATCACAATCCTAATCACCTAAAGCTAAATTTGGATTTAGCCACTCAAAGCTAAAATCTGACCTAGCCACTCCAAGCTAAATTCTAACCTAGCCACTCAAAGTTAAAATATGATCTAGCCAACCAAAGCTAAAATCTGATCTAGCTCTCTTAGCTACATACATACCTAGCTAACATCATACACCTCTACCCTCATCTTAACCTATACACCATCAACCTAACCACAAGACGTTATCATCCATTGTCTTTAAACCTAGATCCTTTGGTTTGTCACACCTCCCCATAACCCTTTTTTCCAAAGCTTGATATTAACCTAGTTCCTTTTCCCTTTCAAAGGTTGACAAAATGTCTGTTGCCGGAGATGAAGTCACTGCTACCAGAGCTGATGAAATCTTTGACGAGCTTCTTGCTAAGCTCTCTGAACACCCATATACTATGATGAAGAGGCAAGAAGCTCTTTTCCAAGACATGCTCAAGGCCCAAAGGAGGGCTATCATGGAAGATGTCCGCACCTTGATGGAACAGACCTCCCTAATCCAAAGCTCAACTGACTCAAAACTACCCAAATCAGACCCAAAACCCGCTCTTTATCCTGTTTATGGATTCACTTCCAGAGTTGATTCCAAAGACAAAGAGCTTGCAAACACCGACATCATTCCACCACTACCTATTCCATCCCTTGAATTCCTCAGAAACAACTCACTCTACAACCCATGATAGTTCAACCACCAAATTTCACCCCTACTCTCACTTCCCGACCAGCGGATCCTTTCCAAAGGAAGGAAGTTAACCCTGAAATCAAAGCCTTCATGGAAAAAGTGGAGCACATGGAAAAAATGCTGAAAAATCTGAAGAAGAAAGAGAACCTGGTTGATACAGGCTCCTTGAACTTATTTCCCAATGCAAGAGTTCCACCAAAGTTCAAGATGTCGAATTTGGACAAATTTGATGGTACTACTTGCTCCAAGATCCATTTAAAGATGTATGTGGGGGCAATGCATCCCCTTGGTATCAACAATGAGCTCCTTGCTCAACTTTTTCAGCAAACTCTTATTGATCCTACCTTAAGATGGTTTATTAACTTAGATGTTACCCAAAAATAGACTTGGGAGGATATTTGCAAGGCATTTGTCGAACAATACCACTACAATAGTGAAGAGGACATTACAAGAAGGGATTTAGAAACCACAAAGCAACTTCCAGATGAGTCCTTCTCTATGTTCCTTACTAGGTGGAGGGCTAAAGCTGCTTAAATGGTAAACAGGCCAACCAAGCAAGAACAAGTAGATATCATTGTTAAGAATCTACTTCCTGCCTATAGAGCCCATTTGTTAACTCAATACCTACCCACCTTTAGAGCTTTGGTTGCAACTGCATCAAAAGTTGAGGATTGCATCCAAAGTACATCATTTCAAGTTGAATTCCACACCACCAACCTGAACATTGATGAGGAATCTAGTTCTAACTCAACCCCACCTCACCTCAGCCCTAGAAGGCATGTCATGGAGTAAGTTCAAGTTCAGCTAATCTGACCTGTCTGAGATTGAATTCTATGTCTAAACCTGAGTCCAAGTCTGAGTCCAAATTTGAGTCAGAGTCTGTCGTCTTATTTTCCTTTATTCACGTAGACCATAGTGGTTTCTTTTGTCATGTTGCAATAAAGTTTCCTTTGTAGTAATGCACATATATTTTCTTTTCGTCTTCCTTGTTTAGTCCAGCATGGATGAGCCATAAAAAAAAAAGAGAAAAAGAAAAAGAGGACAAAAGAGAGAAATGAACAAACAGTCAAATCCACCACAATTAGCATATGTTAGAATTTGAAGTGCCATCAACAATTGCACGTAATCAAAGAAGGTCAAATAGTTGAAGCATAAAGAGCAAATCAAATGGAATTACCTGTTGCACATTAGGTAATCAAACAATGCACTTTAATAGGGTCAACCTTTGCCAAATCTAGAATTCAAAGGCTAAAGCCCCTTAAAGTAGTAGCCCAAATTATGGTGGAATATTTTCTCCTAAATGCAAGCTCGCTAAGTTGAAAACCTAAAAAGGGCAGCTTAGGCAAAAGTTAGAGCTGAGAAAGAGAGAGAGAGAGAGAGAGAGAGCTCATCCAAGTCATCTTCCCTCATGTCCAAAGTTGTCAAATCATCTTTAATCAATATGTTATCATTCCTAACCAGAGGTTTATTCTCTAAAGGATATAGAATCTTCTATGCTCTTATTCTATAATGGGGGCATGTCTTCCCAAGAATGTCATCATTTGTCAATCTATCCTGTCGCTTGGCTCAAAGAGCTAAGGTACAATCCCTTATACATATCTCCAGTCTATTTTCCACTAACCCTTTAGCTATTCCTAAGGGCTCTTTGTTTTAACTAGTGCAATTAAGTGTCACTCCAAGAGTCTCTTCAATCTCTAACAACAAGAAAAGCTTAACTTGCTCTTTGCCATGATTCATGCTAAAAAAAGCAAAATCATACAACCTCCATGATTCTTTTCAGAAGTTTTAGCCTACCTTTAAAACCATTCTCAAACTTTATGAAATCATATTGTTCCATCCCAAGCCTCATCAGCAAATCATACCACATACCACCTATTCCTTGGCATAATCTCAAAATGAGTAAAACCAAAATTCCCAAGTCTATCAGGGCTTATCATCTTTAAATCTAGTTTCCTTGGTAAAATCGAAGTCCAGGCATATCTCCCAAAAAGCCTTCATCAAGAAGCTTAAACCAAAAGCCTTCATCAAGAAGCCTAAACCAAAAGCCTTCATCAAGAAGCCCAAATCTAGAAGCCTTAATGAAGAACCTCAAATCCAAAAGTCTTCATCAAGAAGCCCATATCCAAAAGCCTTCACTATAAAGCCTAAACCAAAAGCCTTCATCAAGAAGCCCAAATCCAAAAGCCTTCATGAAGAAGCTCAAATCTTAAAGCCTTTATCAAGAAGCCCAAATCCAAAAGCCTTCATTAAGAAGCCTAAATCCAGAAGCCTTCGTTAAGAAGCCCAAATCCAAAAGCCTTCATAAAGAAGCTCAAATCCAGAAGTTTCAACCTACCTTCAAACCAAGAAGCCTTCGTTAAGAGGCACATGACCCAAAAGCCTTCACCATGAAGCCTAAATCCAAAAGCCTTCATTAAGAAGCCCAAATCTGGAAGACTTCATTAAGAAGCCCAAATCCAAAAGCCTTTGCCATGAAGCCTAAGTCCAAGAGCCTTCCATCATAAAGCCTAAACCAAAAAGCCTTCACCATGAAGCCCACTCCTAGAAGGCCTTTATTTATGAAGCCCATGATCTCCTTTAAGGCAAAATCAGACTAAGCCTTTCAAATGGATTTCCTAACTAGACCTACCCTCCTTAGCTAAGACCTTTCCCTACAAGGACTAATCCTCAACCATAACTTTCAATGGGCAAACCAAGTTGAGCCGCCCATGTTGACATTCCCACACCCCTCGTCTTTCAGAGACATAACCTTCTGTAAATCTAAAACCAAAGCTGAACAGATAGCTTTGATCTCAATCCTTCTAATACTGAAGTCGAACATATAGCTTTGATCCCAATCCTTCTAATACCAAAGCCAAACAGATAGCTTTGATCCTAACTTTCCCAACCACCAAAGCCAAATAGATAGTTTTGACTATAATCCTTCCAACCACCAAAGCCAAATAGATAGCTTTGATCCCAATCTTCCCAAACATCAAAGTCAAATAGATAACTTTGATCATAATCTCCTCAATAGTAGGGCCAAACAGATGGCCTTGCTAAACCAATTTGAATCCCTAGGTGGACCAAATCTCCAAATCTTTCAAAGTCTAGGCAGAACAGATAGCCTTGATTAAAATTCACTAAATCATTTTTACCTCCAACAATTAGGCTGAACATACAGCCTTAATTGAAGATCACCATGACCATTCTCACATCCAATGCTAAAGGTCAAGCTAATAGCCATTGACAAAATCTCATTTATCCTATGGGCCTTCTCCTAACAGGTTCATATCTTTAGACCATGTTTGCCCTTCATAAGGTTCAGTTTGCATAAAGTATGAATGTCCTCATGCATGATAAGCACAAGCCCAGAGTCGGACATGGTATAACCCAGAATCTAACATGGTACAGCCTAGAATCTAATATGGCAAAAGAACGTATAAGCCAAAAATTTGATTTTGCAAGAGCACAAGCCTAAAGTCTGACATGGCATCTCTTCCCAAGGTTCACTATCATCAGAATCGCCTTTTGCTTAAAGCCAATTCTGATGATGGGGCAGCTGTGAACCCTAAAATTTGCACCTCCTGATTCGGTTGTAGCTTGACACCTACTGAGAATAGGGCACTATGCATACAGTGGTCCTGCTATCCAATTAGCAGGCAGGGGTCAAGGGGGCAACGCCCCGCTGAAAAATAAATTTTCTGAATCTTGCACCTCCAGTCGACCATCTTTCAGTTATGAATCCACAGGATCAAACCAAGCTCGAATCAAAACTGAAACGGACTCAAAAAAGTAGAAAACAGATCGAACCAGATGGCCATCGCAGGAGAGTCGCATCGCTACTCTGGTGGCACACCTGACATGCCACCATCTGGGCGGCATGAATTCGGTGCCGCCATTTAGGAGGCACGTCATCCGTGCCATCGTGGGCGACACTGAATTTATGCCGGCGGTAAGGCGACACGCTGAATGCCCGGCATGTCACCGGTGCTGCCCATGTTGCTGGTGACATGCTGGTGTCACCGTCCATACCGCTGGCACCCCCTTCGCTAGATCTATAAATAGGGCTTCCTTCTAGCTCATTTGGGGGGAATTCTAAGGGCAAAAATTCTCTCTGATACATGTCATCACGCTATTTTGCTAACCTTTTGCTGTTAAGGTTCAACTTTAAGATCCTAAATCCAAAGTGGAGCTTAGATTCGGAGTTAAGCTCGTCCTCTTCATCCGAAAATCAAGGAAAGCAAAGGTATAATCTTCTTTCCATTTTTAAAATTCTAAACTCAGATTTAGAATTCTCTTTAGGTTTAAAACAGAAAAGATCTAAAATTTATTAATTTAAGAATCAAAATTAAATTAATAAATAAACCAACACTCTTTTCCAGAACCCCTCCTTCGCAAGAAGGAAGAACTGCGTGGGGTTTGATTCCTATTTAATAGGATACGCAGGCTGCCATTCTGAAAGGCATCAACTCCAAAATCTTTTTATTAACATTTTTTCCCTTTTACTTTGATTTATTTATATTAATCCTTTATTTTCTATTTATGTATTAACTTAGTTGAGGAATGTGTGCTTTCCCTAGTACCTATAAGGGCTAGAAAAAAGATCCTCTTTATTTTAATCATTTTGGCTTTGTAATAATTAAGTAGGATTTATCTTGCTTATTTATCTATGATTATTATTTCATCTTATAATATATATCTGTTTCATGCATCATTATTTTCCTGTTCATACATACACAAAAATTC
Organism: Reutealis trisperma; assembly: GCA_947687605.1. Lineage (NCBI taxonomy): Eukaryota > Viridiplantae > Streptophyta > Magnoliopsida > Malpighiales > Euphorbiaceae > Reutealis > Reutealis trisperma. The sequence goes on along the minus strand of CANTUT010000235.1, from coordinate 2,502,598 downwards.
CTTTTCAAGAGTTATTTTGCATTTTTAGCTAAACTAAAGAAAATCAAAATTTCTCAATTGTGTAATTACCAAAACTTGATCCTCGAGCCCTCTTTGGTCACTCATGGATTAGTGCTTCTTCATTGGGATAAAATCAAACTATATTTTAGAGTCAATCATGTTGGGTTTTCCTTAATTTTCCTAATTAAAACAAGTAAATTAAAGTGGCAACTCACTTTCACACTTTCAAATCATAAAGATCAATTTTCTGAACTCACAGCGAGTTTCAATCATGGAGTTTCTCCCAAAGAGCATTTCGATCCCTCGATGGATCAGACCGATGCTCGGGCGAGGCCTCACAGGGAGGTAGAAACCGAATACCTCAAGTTGATGAGGAGGAAGAAGAAGACATTGGCTACAATGAGGACAAAAATGCTCTTATTATTGGGATGGACAGAAATAGAGGTAAAAGAGGCTGAGGTTTAGGTAGAGGTAGAAGGAAAAGGTAAGAGAACCCAAACTATGGTAGAAACCAAGCCCAAACTATGGTAGAAACCAAGGCAATGAAGATTTTATAGATAGGAATTTGAGGAGCATTAAACTTAAGATTCCTACCTTTCAAGGTACAATAGATCCAGAGGCTCATTAACAATGGGAAAGAAAGGTGGAGCTTATATTTGATTATCACCATTTTAGTGAGGAAAAGAAGGTCAAGCTTGTGGTTTCCTAATTTATAGATTATGCCATAACTTAGTGGGAACAATTAGTGACTAATCAAAGGAGAAACTTGGAGTACCCAATTAAGACTTGGTATGACCTTAAGTCTACAATGAGAAAGGGGTTTGTACCTAGACATTTTCATAGAGAACTTGTGCAAAAACTTCAAGTTCTTAGACAAGGTAGTAAAAGTGTGGATGATTACTGCAAGGAGATGGAAATGCTTATGACTAGGGTTGATATAGAGGAGGATACGGAGACTACCATGGCATGTTTCTTGGCTAGTTTGAACAAAGACATAGCTGATCAAGTTGATTTGTAACCATATATGGAGTTAGAGGAGATGGTGCACATTACCGTCAAAGTGGAAAAATAACTCCAAAGAAGAGGAACAGCAAGGTATGTTTCTAAGCCTTTTTCCAATTCTAATTCTACTTAGAAAAAGGATGGAAAAGGTGAATTTAAGGGTGGAAACAAGGCTGCCTATGATGCTGCAAAAGGAAGGGAAGTTTGGTTTTTAAAGAAAAATCCAAACCCGAAGAGCCTAAGGGAAGAAATAGAGATATTAAGTGTTAGAAGTGCCAAGGAGTAGGTCATGTAAGCAGGGAGTGTCCTAATAGATGAACTATGATCATTAGAAATAGAGAAATTATGACAGATGATGAAAGGGGCAGCCATGATAGTGATGGGGAAGAGATTCCCGAATTAGAGGATTGTAGTAAGGGTAGCATAGAAGAGCTAATAAAAGGAGATTTGCTGGTCACAAGGCGTGCTCTTAGCACCCAGTTGAAAGAGGAGTGCCATGAGGAGCAAAGGGACAACTTGTTCCATAAAAGGTGCATATTCAAGGTAAGGCTTATAGTGTGATAATTAATAGTGGGAGTTGCACCAATGTAGTGAGTACACTTTTAATTAGTTAGTTGGGGTTGCCTACTACACCACACCCACATCCATTCAAGCTTTAATGGCTTAATGATTGTGGCGAGGTAAAGGTGAATAGACAATCCATGATTTCATTCACAATTGGAAAATATTATGATGAGGTGTTATGTGATGTAGTTCCTATACATGCTAGAGATATATTACTTGGGCAACAATGGCAATTTGACAGAAGGGCTATATATGATGGGTACCTCAACAGGTATTCATTTACCAAGGATAGGATAAAGACAATTCTAACACCATTTTCCTCAAAAGAAGTATATGAAGACCAATATAAAATGGAAAGGATAAGAATAGAGGTCGAAAAGAGAGAAAAAAAAGAGTGAGAAGAGTGTTTTAGAGAGTGAAAATAAGACGAGTGAAAGCATGAGGGAAGAGAAAAAGGAGGACAGATTCGGCTTAAAGAGAAAAATGTGAGTTTGATAGCTAGGTCAAGTGAGATTAGGCATGCTTTGTATTCCAAAAAGCCCATATTTGTACTTTTGTACAAAGGGGCTTATTTTACTACTATTGTGTTTAACACATATTTGCCCAGTGAGTTTGTTAAACTTTTGCAGGAATTTGTAGACACATTTCCTGAGGAGATGATAAGTGGTTTACCACTAATTAGCAGTATAGAGCACTAAATTGACTTCGTCCCGGGGGCTGCTGTACCCAATAAGCTAGTATATAGGATGAATCCAAGTGAGACAAAGGTGATCCAAAGAGAAGTGGAGGAGTTGCTATCTAAGGGATATGGGAGGGAAAGTTTAAGTCCTTGTTTAGTTCTTGTCCAACGGATATAGGAGGGAAAGTCTAAGTCCTTGTTTAGTTCTTGTCATTCTTGTATTGGATGGAACATGGTGGATGTGTGTAGACTGTAGAGCCATCAATAAAATCACTGTGATGCTTTGGATTTGAGGATGAATCCTTTTAAGGAGAGGGGGAATGTTATGGAGCAGCCTACACATCAAGTTCTGAGGGTTTAAGTTTAAAAGGCTTCTAGTCTAATTAGCATGCCACAAGGACCCATAATAAGGTCTGGGTCCAAGAACCTTTTACAAGCCTTAATCCATCATCTACAAGGCTTGGTGAATTCAGCTAGTTGAGGTTTACAAGGCCACCAAAGTTTTGGAATAAGTTTAGATCAAGTCTAATATAATTTAAGTCAAGTTAATGTTACTAATGGGCTTAGTTAAATATGTTTAATGGGTTTCCTAATGGGCTGCCCAAATTTGACTTAGAGTTTATTAGTTTTATTTAGTTTATTATGTATTTGGGCTATCCATGTTAGTTATTAAGCCCAAGATTGAGTTTGTTAAGTTTTTAAGATAAGTTAAGTTTAATTGTCTTTGATACACACCATTAATGGTATTGATTACCTTTAATTGTTAGGTATTAATGGATTTTAATTAATCTTATTAGGCTTTTGGCTTTTCTTATTCTTGGATGTTTTAAGATTAATTGTTAGGTATTGATGGACTTTAATTTTCTCATTTGGCTTTTGGCTTTTCCTATTCTTGGAGGGAAATTCCAAGATTAAAATAGGCAGATTTTGCAATGGAAAAACAGATAAGATTTGATGTTTGTTAAACCCAAAAGGCTGTTAGCTTTTTTGTTTGTGTTCTTGTATAGAATACATGCTTGAAGGAACATTTAAGTAGATTGATCACCTGCTTGTGGAGTGTTTTTAAATTGGAATTTAAAAATTAAGTTTTCTTTATTCTAATTCTTGATCATTTTTATCTAAGTAATTTGATTTCTAACCTTCCTTAGGGGTTGAATCCAAATTCGTCTTGGGGTTTTCATATTAATGTGTTGGGGGTTCGAATATACAAAGGAGTTCCCAAGCTTGTTCATAGAGGTTCCATATCAATTTGCAGCTTCATGCTCCCACTAGGCATCTTTATGGGTTGAACCTCTTTTTGTTCTTGCACCTCCGTATCTTTATAGGTACATTAAATAACCCAATAACCTTGGCACTCTAAGGTGAGATTACAAGAACAAAAGAGCTTATAGGCTCAATGAAATTAATTTACAACCTAAATAAGTAATTAACATTTAATTACATCCCATTAAATAATAAAATTAATTATTACAAATCCATATAAGAAATCATACATTATGGTTTCCTAATCCATGATCAACAATCCATGCCTCTCAAACAACAACAAAACACATATATACAACAATTGCATTTGTAGGTGCATTATTTAATTTTTGGAACATTTCTAAACCCCATTTTGAATATCACATATTCAATGTTTCTATAGCTTAAAATCATATTTTAAGTCATAGAATTAGTTTGATTGAAAAATTAAATCCAAAAAAAATTTAGAAAAGTTAATGTTGGGTGCAGACACATCATATTTTGCAACCACCTTTGCAGCTATGATACAAATTTCATAGGCTTGAATCAGTATAATGAGCACGATTTCCATGCCAACATAGCAACTCTTGTTCTAATCCATAAGTTTGCGAGCATGACATCAACATCGTGGTCATGATATGCAAATCGTGGTAGCAATTATTAATTTGCGGTCACAACTTTTATGTGTGAGGGCATAACATTTTATATAAACCCCAAGTGTATTAAACTTGAGACCCAATTATCTTTATGCTTGAAGCAACTCCTTAGAAAGCTAAACTAGGTTTTCCCCAAGTCCACAACCTAAATCCAACCTATGATAGAGCTCCTTGGAATATGATCACCTTTGGATGATGATCTCCATGACACAATACCAACTTGTGAAAGAGAACCTTGGAATAATATGCACAAAGTAATTAGTGTTGATTGTATGAACTTGATTCAAGCAAGAATCAAAACCAAGAGATAACACTCTTAAGAAAATTGAATTTTATTGATCAAAACTTCACTTCTTTTTATATGAATGGTTGAGTTTATATAGAAGCTCAACCCTAAATTGGAATTAGCTAATGACTAAGAAATCTTCCTAAATAAGGATTGAAGTTTCCTAGTTAGAAATAGATTCCTAAACTGATTTTAAACTGATTTCTAAATGATAAATAAACCTAAACTCATTTTGGGCTTTAAATATAACATAAATAGGCCCAAAACTTATTAATTATATAAGCAAACTTAATTTAATTGACTCTGGGCTTATATCATATTGATAGGAGCCTAAAAAATCTAAAATTAAAGTAAAATAACAAAAATCAAAAAATAAAATGAATTACACAGCTCAGGTTCTTGTTATGCTTGTAATGTTGTCATGCTCTCAATAAAGAGCTTTCAATCTTTAATCGTCACGAGCGTGACGTTTTTTAGCTTTTAGCACTTTTGCAATTTCTTTTCATGGCCTTGTTTGAAGCTTGACTCTCCATGTTTTGACCCTAATTGCTTAGAATGTGTTTTAACCCCTTCATTTTGACATTGGGCTTAAATAGATTGATTAAGCCCTTAAAGCTTCCTTGAATACGATTGGATCCATGTGCAAAGCTCATGATCTAAATATCTTTGATTGGTTTATAGGAAACTTCATACAACCTTATTTTCTTCTTGAATGATTCATCAATCATGCACAATGGTTGTATTGTATGCCTTTGTAAGCTAACTTGATAGAAATGACAACCCTGAAAAACCTTCTTGAAATCTTTAACTTATATGTATTTGTGGGATTATTTCAAGGCATATAGATTCTCATCATTTTCTCCCTCCTCAGGATGATTCATCCTCGAATCTTGACTTAAGCACTTGGAAGTAGGAAATGCATTGCTTTTATCGCCTTTTTTATTCCATGAGAATCCTTCTTTATGATCTTGAAAAAAAGAAACAAAACTAAACAAAGAAATGTCAAGCTTATTAGTGTTAGAAAACAAAACATTCTTAACACTTTCTTTTTCAATTATGCACAGCTGCTTTCTCTTTTCTCTCTTAATCTCTTTTTTTGAACTCTTTAATATTTATCTCTCATTTTAAAGTTCTTTATTTTCTTCTTCACTCACTAATTCTTTTTTTTTTTTTTCACACTCACTCTTTTTCTTTTCACTATCTTTAAGCACTCTTTTTCTTTTGTTTCACTATTTTCAACAAAGTCAGTTTTATTTCAACAACTTTTTGAGGAGGATCATATGTTGGAATTCCTTCATGAATAACTTCTTCACCCTTTAATAAGGACTCTTCATTTGTAAGCTCCGAAGGTTTTAAGTCATTTTCATGAGTAACTTCCACAGCTTCATTTTGCACATTGCTTTCCTCCTTTTTGAAACTCTCATCACCTTCATTCTCTCTTTTTCACACACTCAATTCTGGCACTGCAAGCTCAACATCTTCTTTCTCTCTTTTTCTTTGTATCTTCACTCAATCTTCATACAATTCTTCTTGAGAAAGAGGAGGAAGGGTAGTATGCTTACCATCTTTTAGTGGAACTTTGTAGTGGTTAGTAGATTTGATGTGTTTTGCTTTACTAAAATGTATCCATGGCTTTCCAAACAAAACATGTGTCCCATTCATTGGTACAACATCACACCAATCTTCACTTTTATACCTTCCTAGAGAGAATGAAACTAAAGCTTGCTCTTTAATCTTGACATATTTATTCAACAAATACAATAAGTGTGGTCTTGGATGCTTTCTAGTGGGCAAATTTAATTTCTCAACTAGCTCAAAACTTGCAAAATTGACAACACTCAATCTATTAATGATCATACGACATACTCTATCTTGGATGCGACATCTTGTATGAAAAACATCATTACATTCTTTATCCTTCAATATCCACATACCTACTTCTTGCCTAATAGCCATTAATTTTTTTCAAAATTATTGATCAACTTCCATTTTGAAAACCTGAAAAGAATGTTAGTATAGTAAAATAATACCTCACTTCACCCTCTTAAATGTTTCACTCAAGTATTGCCACTTAATCACTCGTGTTTCACTCAATTTGTTATGGCTTTTCTCTTTATGAGCTCACACTTAGCCTTTTTCTACTCAAATCTCTTATCAAGATTAGTTGCAAAAATCAAATTAACACAATCTTACTAAATTACAATGTGAATAAAAATCCAAAGACTCAAAATGAAATAAGAAATAAGAAATAAGAAATCCTAATGACACTAGGAAAATGAGAATCCTAATTGAACTAGGAAAACAAAATTAGAATTTTGACTTAGAATAATAGAAATAGAAATCTTAATTGAAATTGAAAAACCAAAGTTAAAATACTAATAGAACTAGGCAAACAACATAAGAATCCTGATGGGATTAGGAAACCTAATGAGACACGAATAATGATTGAAATAAAAAGAAAACCAAAACAAAAATAGGATTAAAAAAGTCAAACCAAAATTTGGAAAGGAGTAGGAAACCAATCCTAGCTTGTTTTGGAAGGATGCTTAGACTTGGTCAAACTCCTTGTAGAATGTTGAAATCATTGATTCTCCTTATGTAATCTTGAAAATCAGCTTATTTCCTTATCCTCTTCACTCTAGGGACTAAATAACTTCTATAAATACACCAAAAATTAAGATCTTAACACTTTTTGCTTTTTCTTTTTTTTTGGATGAATTTTCCTTCTTTTTTTTTTCTTTTTTTAATCTTTTTTTTAATAATTACAGCAATAATTCGAAATAACAAATAAACTGAAGATCGAATACAAGAAGCCAAACCAAATTTGAAGTCTTCAAGCTTACGATGGATGAATTCTCCATTTCCTTCTTGAATTCGAATTGGTTTCTAGCTAGGTATGAATGGATTTGACCTCCCAAAGAAACACAAAGAATAGAAATACAATAGATAGAATAAACAAAGGAAAAAACGAACAAAGAAAAAGGTAAACTATTTGGATTTTTTTTTGAATTTTAGACCTAAAAACACAAGGAAATAGAATTAACAAAAATGAAAATAAAGGAATTAACAATAAACAAAAACAAGAAAACAAACGAAATAAAAAACACAAATGAAATGGAAAGATATAACTTGATTTAGAGCCTAAGCTCTGATACCAAACTGATACGAACCCTAAGTATATTAAACTTGAGACCTAATTATCTTTATGCTTATAAGCAACTCCTTGGAAAGCTAAACCAGGTTTTCTCCAAGTACGCGACCTAAATCCAACCCGTGATAGAGCACCTTGGAATATGGTCACCTTTGGATGATGATCTCTGCAACACAATACCAACTCGTAAAAGAGAACCTTAGAATAATATGCATAAAGTAATTAGTTTTAATTGTATGAAATTGATTCAAGCAAGAATCAAAACCAAGAGATAACACTCTTAAGAAAACTAAATTTTATTGATCAAAACTTCACTTCTTTTTACATGAATGCTTGAGTTTATATAGAGGATCAACCCTAAATTGGAATTAGCTAAGGACTAGAAAATCTTCCTAAATCTTTCTAAACAAGGATTGAAGTTTCCTAGTTAGAAATATAATCCTAAACTATTTCTAAACAAGAAATAAACCTAAACTCATTTTAGGCTTTAAACTTAACATAAATAGGCCCAAAACTCATTAATTACATAAGCAAACTTAATTTAATTGACTATGGGCTTATATAAATTTGATAGGGGCCCAAAAACATCTAAAATTAGAGTAAAATAACAAAAATCAGAAAACAAAATGAATTACATAGCCTAGGTTCTCATTATGTATGCAACGCTGTCATGCTCCCAACAGAGAGCTTTCAATCTGCAATCATCATGGTCGTGACATTTTTTAGCTTTTAGCACTTGTGCAATTTCTTCTCATGGCCATGTTTGAAGCTTGACTCTCCATGTTTGACCCCAATTGCTTGGAATGTATTTTAACCTCTTCATTTTGACATTAGGCTTGAATAGATTGATTAAGCCCTTAAAGCTTCCTTGAATACAATTGGATCCATATGCAAAGCTCATGATCCGAATATCCTTTGATTGGTTTATAGGAAACTTCATACTACCTTATTTTCTTCTTGAATGATCCATCAATCATGCACAATGGTTGTATTATATAAACTTGATAGAAATGATAACCTTGAAGAACCTTTTTGAAATCTTTAACTTGTATGTATTTGTGGGATTCTTTCAAGGCATATGGATTCTCATCAACATTTGTGCAATAACTCCTTTTTAACCAAATCAAAACTTCCAAAACAACACATATAATAGTTTTACACAGTAATTAAGTGTCTCTAATACCAATTGAAGGAATGATGGTGCCAATTGCAGCAAGAGCAAGGTGGTAGGGTAAAATTTCAAATAATTTAAAATTTCACTTTACCTATTTTAGTCCAAAATTCATTCAAGTAAATCAACTAATTTGTGTGTAAAATACATATGCATAGAAAGAAAAAGGAAGAGTAATCATATTACCTATTGAAGGTTCATTTTTTTCTTTAAAAAAGAGCTCCCTAAGTGTGAAGCCTCTAGATCATCCACACCTAGCTCGCCTTCAAGTTTCCTTTCAGTTTTCTTCGTGTTCTCAAATCTCTCTCTTGGTTGCCCAAATTTGATTCAAGATTTTTCCTAAAAAACCCTTAGGTATTTTAGGTTCCTCTTTGATTTGTTTTGGATTAAAACATTTTTCAATTTGCAAACAATTATTCTTTCATAAAGAACTAAGAAAAAGAATTGAAGATTAAAAGAAAGCTTGAAGAAACTTTTCTTCTTTTCTTTTTCTCTCTCAACTTCTCTCTCTAAAATTGCTTTAAGTAGAAAAATGATGTTCATTTTTATAAAAAATAAAAACTCATAACTTTTATATCTATTCCAAGACTTAGCCCTTAAGTCTTTATCTGAAAGACTCTTATACCCTTTTAGTTAAACTAAATATGAAGGAGTAAAGGTAGACTTTGCTATATCAAGTGGTGAAATGACCATTTTATACTTTAAGGGTAAAATGGACATTTTCATTAGCTAAAGTAATTACAATTTTAACATTAGTGAAAAATTCTCTAACCCCTAAACTCATCATATAGACTTATGAATGGTGAATTTCATTTAAATCCTAAATTGCCTATTTTCCATTTCACATATGGGCGTAGGCTACATCTCATATGTTTAGAATTTTTCAATTAGCTTAAAATTAAGTCTTTGATTTATTTAGTCCAAATCATATTCAATTTAATCTTTCTCATTTGCATCATTGTAATACCAAAGATTGCATACCTCATTCTAGCTATTAACGATGCTAAAGGATTTTATTTTTGAATGTTAGTATAGCATAGAAATAATAAGGAATCAGGTAGAAATCTTGAGACTTAATATACAATATTCGCCTAGTTTATGAGTCTGTTATAATCAATTGTGCTCTAATGAATTAAATAGAATTTATATGATAACTAATTATGTATATAAAAAAGTTAGAGAACACAAATTTGAAAGTTAAAATGGAAGGAAAGAAAGGGATTTAAAAGAAAAAATTCTAAGTATGATAAGAATTTAAAAGAAAAAATTCTAAGTATGATAATGGGCTTGTTATTGGGCCTTGAAATATCAAAGGCCCAAGCCCAACAATGGGGTGGTCGGTCCATAGGCCCAAGAGTGAGTGAACATCAAAATTATGAGCTAGAATAATTGGTCCAAGACAAATGAAAATTGATATTGTAGAGATAGCCACAAACATTGACCTAGGTCAAAATCCAAAAACAAATTGAATTCCTATTCTTCCTACATACAAGTCTAGGTTCATTTTTAGTATTCCAATACCACATGATGAACACCACAAATTTAGATAAAATCATGACTATCCCAATGAAGTAGATCATAGCCATTCGTTAAGATCAAATTTTAGCCATTGGATTAAGCTCAATCAAATCCTCACCTTATATATATATATATATATATATATATATATATATATATATATATATATATATATATATATATATATATATATATATATATATATATATATATATATATATATATATATATATATATATATATATATATATATATATATATATATATATATATATATATATATATATATATATATATATGTTATTTTATTTTATGTGCACCATTTACAATTCTCTACACCAAAAAAAAGCTCCATTCCAACCAAAAGAAATTTTGTCTACACCAATAGCAACAAAAACTTACCAAACCAAAATCTCCCAAGGTAAGAAATTATGTTCTTCTTTTCTTTTATATATTCTAAGTATAATTTCAGTATTTAGGTTGGATAATTTTATCCTACTACATATATAAAATTCGGCCAAGATAGGAAGTGAGCAAGGAAGTGTTCTAAATTCTAATTGAAGGAATCTAATGTTATTTTATATGGATAAAAATGATTTAAAGGTGTTAAATGAATTTTGAGAACTTGGTTCAAGACTTGGGAGTCTTAGCGATATAAATTTAGTTAAAGGGAAACTTGGTGTTCTAGTGCTAGATTTTGATAATTGAATGATCATATATGTTTAATGTTATGTTAATTTCATATTTCTACAACTAATTTCAAGATTTGATGAGAAATTTTAAGTTTTCCCCAAATTTGACCTAAGTGGGACAACTTAGGGTTCTAATGAATAAGAGTGAATTAATTCAAAATAATTGATGGGAGTTAATTGCCTAGGTGTTAATTTGATGAATCCATAGTTAATTTGAGGTTTGAAAGGGAAATAGATAGTTTTCTCCAAATTCTAGGGTTTATGGATCAATTTGAAAATTTTGAGATTTAAACTTGAATTCATGAAATTGAATAAGGAATTTAGCTTGGAAATGATTAGAAATAAGAATAAGTATGAATATGACACTATTGATACACCCTTATCATAATTTGAAATAATAAAATAATTATAAGATAGATAAGTTATAATTGGTAACATAATTAGTTATTAATTGATATGTAATTAAAATGATATGGGTGTAGAACATCAAGGCAAGGGCAAGGAAATTGCTTAAGATCTTGAAGGACACTAAATTAATCAAGAGTGAACACTAATAGGAGTAAAGGAATTCAAGGTGAGTACTTAATAATATGATGTAATTATGCTTCATTGCTTGCAATCATTGCTTGAATTATCACCCTTTTGACATGTACCTTGAAATGACATTGAATATATGGTTGCCATTGATTATTGAGCCTTTAGAAATCCATATAATTCTTATATGATATTTGACCATGATGAGCCACCTACATTGATTCTATATTATGCTTCATGATGAGAATGATTGATATGCCAAACTATTTTCCATTGAATTCCTATTATAGACCTTAGATGTGTCTTTTATTAATACCCATGAGCAGAAATCCTCTCTGATGTGATTAAATATATCAAACCTTATGCACTTGGTATAAGCCTATGGGTAGAGTGAGAGTACTCAGTCTTTATTAGGGGGAACACTTAACGCAAGCTCGATTGTCTTGTGTAATATGATGCATGTGAGTGAGCAAGACTTAGGCCGCCACTCTTTAATATTCATGTGTGGGAAGCTTTCAGCTTCCAAGACATTGCTATTTTTGCTAAAACATATTCGAAAGTTCTAAATGATCAATTTTAATTAACATCACCCCATTGCTATCTTGAACCTATCCAAGTGATAACATCTTATATTGCCTTCGTATTATGTTATATTATTATGTACTCACTAAGCTTATCTCATTCCATAATTGTTTAAAATTTTCCAGGTTAGGGTGACTCATTAGCAAGGTAAATTTCGAGCTATGCTTCTCCGCTTGGAACTTACTATGCTAAATTGCTATGTTTTAAGTTTTGCTTATGACATTCTGAAGATAATCGATCTAGAGCTCTATGGTACTTGAAGCCTTAGTATTAAAATATATTGTATTGGAAAATATTGTAAACAAATGATATTAATTGCTACACATACATATTTATGATAGTAAGTAAGAATGTATGAAAAGTATTCATTAATACTTAAAAATGATGTCCCAATCAATAGTTATGAAATGGCATTCAAGAGTAATGGCTATAAATGAATGGATAAAGAAATAATGGAAATAGTAAAAAGTGAATGGGGTTTCAATCTTGGGATAGGTTATAAATTGGAATATGCTAAATGATAATAAGTTCAATGGGGTTCTATGGGTTAGGTGACCTTATGTCTCCCTAAGCTTTAGGACCATCACAACCTAGAAATTGGGTCATGACATTGAGAGGGAGGCTTATTTATTTTAGTGGAATTCGATCATCAATCATATCAAGTTAATCAATTTGGGTACAAATTAAGTAAAAGCAACATGTTGGGTGAAATTTAAAAAATTTTAAAGTTTCACTTGCACACTAATGGGTCCAATATGTATTCAAGCAATCATCTAATTATTGTGTAAAACACATGCAAAGGAAACAAGAACAAGTGGTAATAAATTATTGCTTAAAGCCTAACAAGATTGATTCTTCTTCCTTTTTCCAAAAGCTCCCTAATTGTGAAGTCTTTAGATCATCCACACCAAGTTCCATATCCAAGGTTCACTTTGGTTTCCTTAGATGTTCTTAATTCCCAAGATTCAAGATCTTTTTAGATAAACTTTTGGTGATTTGATTTATTTTTGTTGATATGGAAAGATATTTTCACTATAAGAAACTTTTGTTCTTTCATAAAGAACAAAGATCAAAAAATGAAGAACAAAAAATTTGAAGAACACTTCTTCTTTTTCTTTTTCTCTCAACATTTAGTCACTAAGTTTTCTCTAAGAAAAGATGAACATCAAAAACCCTTAGCTAAAATAAACACTATGATGTTTTATATATAGCCAACCACTCTTTGTTGGATATTAGGAACATTTTAGATATTTAATTTGCTTTTAGCTTTAAGTTTAAATAGAAAAGATCTTCCTACCCTTTATGGTTTATGATTATTTCTTTTAAGCCTTAAATAGTTAAAAGACTATTTTGACCTTAATTAACTTTCTCTAACTCTTAAACCCATCAAATCTCTAATTTTCTAAATTGCCTCTCTCCATATCTCATATGGGCTTGGGCTATTTAGGGTTTTAACCAAAGCTCAAAATTAATTCTTTTAACTTATCCATAGTCTTAATTGATTTAATCATTCTCATTGGTATCACATATAAATTAGAATTTAATTAATAAGAAATCCTTTTAGACTTAAACTTCAAGACATGCTATAATCCTTTGAAATTTAATTACAAGTTCAATCCTTTTACCACTAATTAATTAATTGAATACTTTAATTAATTATTGTGGTAAATCTTTTATTCTTGGAAGGTGAATACTTTTGGATGTGTGACTTTCTAGATTCATGTCTAATTAGCAATGAGATTGAGATTGAGAAAATATTTTTCTCTACTAATGTGAAATTCCTATTTTATCCTTAATCCTATAAGTTATGAGTGACATATAGCATAACATATGATGACTACCTAATTAGAATGAATGTAAATGTTTGATTACTTACTTCATTTTATGGACCATTTATCAACTAACGTACACTAAAATCCCTTCATTGCAAAATCTAGATCTTAGCTAGGGTCATGGATTTATCAACCCCTAGTATGCTTTGATCATATGTCTATATCTCGATTCTAATTCTTGATAAAATTGATTCTTACTAGAATTCCTTTTAGTGAAGCTTTATGATACAAACCCTAAGTATATTAAACTTAAGACCTAATATCTTTACGCTTGGAAGCAACTCCTTGGAAAGCTAAACTAGGTTTTTCCCAAGTCTACGATCCAAATCCAACCTATGATAGAGTACCTTGGAATATGATTACCTTTGGATGATGATCTCCATGACACAATACCAACTCATGAAAGAGAACCTTGGAATAAATATGCATAAAGTAATTAGCTTTGATTGTATGAACTTTATTCAAGCAAGAATAAAAAAAAAAGAGATAATACTCTTAAGAAAACTAAATTTTATTGGTCAAAACTTCTAACTCCTACATGAATGGTTGAGTTTATATAGAGGCTTAACCCTAAATTAGAAGTAAACATGGATTAGGAATCTTCCTAAACAAGGATTGAAGTTTCCTAGTTAGAAATTGATTCGTAAATTGATTTCTAAACAAGAAATAAATCTAAACTCGTTTTGGGCTTTAAATCTAACATAAATAGGCCTAAAACTCACTAATTACATAAGCAAACTTAATTTAATTGAACATGGGCTCATATCATATTATAGGGGCCTAAAAAATCAAAAACTAAAGTAAAGTAATAAAAATTGAAAAATAAAATGAATTAGACAGTAGCCTATACACCCACAAACATACCTATGTTTTAGGGTGTGTTGAACATGTTTCAGTAGACAGAAGCCAACACGCCCTGGTATATGGGTATGTACCAGACCCTGTCAGCAAACTTTTATGCAGCACTTGTTCATTTTCTTTATGTTTTGACCCTAATTGCTTGGAATTTGTTTTAACCTTCATTTTGACATTGGGTTTGAACATGTTGATAAAATCCTTGAAGCTTCCTTGAATATGGTTGGATCCATTTGCAAAAATTGTCATCCAAATTTCCTTAATTGGATTGTAAGAAACTTCATGCAACCTTATATTTTTCTTGGATGATTTACCAATCATGTACAATGGTTGGATTGCATGTCTTTGTAGGCTATCTTGATAGAAATGACAACCTTGAAGAGCCTTCTTGAAATCTTTAACTTGCAAATATTTGTAGGATTCTTCCAAGGCATCTTGATTCTCATCATTCCCTCCCTCCTCAAAATGATTCAACCTCGAAGCTTTACTTACACATATGGAAGTAGGAAATGCATTGCTTTTATCACCTCTTTTCTTTCATGAAAATTCTTCTTTGAAATCTTGAAAAAAAGAAATAAAACTAAATAAAGAAAATTTAAGCTTGTTAGTGTTAGAAAATAAAACATTCTTGACACTTTCTTTTTCAACTATGCTCACTTGTTTTCTCTCTTCACTCTTAATCTTTTTATTTGAACTTTCTAATATTTCTTTTCTCGCATTTAAAAGCTCATCATTTTCTTCTTACCCACTAACACTTTCTTTCCACATACACTCTTTTTCTTTTCATTCTCACACTCTTTCTTTATGCACTCTTTTTCTTTTATTTCATTATTTACAACAAACTCAACTTTATTTTCAACAACTACTTGAGGAGGATCATATTATTAATGGGAATGTTGCGTAAATTGGAGTGTCAACAATTGGATACCTAAAGACAAGTTGTACCATTGATAGAAGGGAAGGGACTCAGCCACGGGTGGCCACACGACTAGGATTCCAGCCATATGATAAGGGCAGATAAGAATTTATCCAGTAGCTTCACATGAGTGGAGACACGGTTGAGGTTTCACCCTTGGGAAGTCTGCTAGCAAGCTAAAGAATTATAGAAAATGTGAAGCTTATGAGCAAGGATGATTGGTCAAAATAAAACACAAAAGATGTTGTAGAGAATGAATTGTAGGCTTGTGATTAGCTTGCCATCAAAGTTGACTAAATAAAATCCCAAACCAAGTTGAATTCTTATTCTTCTTACATGTGATTCTAGAGCCTTCCATTGGACATCTCACCATCTAATGATAATCATCACCATTGTGGAGGCAACTATAGCCATCCATCTTGATGCAATCTTAACCATCTGTCTTGATTAATTATAGCCATCCATCTTGATCAAATGTTAGACATTAGATTTTAACTTGATTAATCCTCACCATTGAACCCAATAGATATATATATACAAAATTTATGTTGGAAAACTTCATTTGACTTCTCTCTACACCAAAACTCTCCACTAAAGAAGGGAACTCTTTCCATCCTATTTACAACAAGAACTTTGGCAAGTAAAGCTAATCAAGGTGAGGAATCTTGATCATCTCCTTTTTTCTATGTTTTAAAGTTGATTTTGGTGACTAGGTTGCTTGAGAAATCTTTTGTGCACCTTATATGGGAATTCGGCCATGTTGGTGTATGACTATAGAATTATTCTAATTTATGATTGATTACATCTATGGGAGCTTTAGATGAAGAATAATGAATTAGAAGTGTTAAAGTGAACCTTGGAAGCTTGGATTAAGATTTGAACATCTTAAGGGAACTTGAACTTTTTGTGCTAGATATTGACAATTGAATGATTATATGGGTTTTATGTTGTGCTAATTACATAGTTCTATGATCAATTTAAAGATTTGATGAAGAGTTAATAGTTTCCCTAAATTTCTAAGTTTACGAAAAAATTGGGGATTTTAAGTGTTGAATTTGAATTCATAAAAGTAAAGGGAAATTCAAGCTTAAGAATGGAATTAGATGATTTGTATGATGTTAGTTTTTAAATCCAATTGATATAAGTGACTTTCCCCAAAATTAACGAACTAGACTTATTTATGGGATTTAATGGTAGAAGTAGAATTGATTCTATTGAACGTTAGAATTTATTTGTATTATTTGTACTCAAAGTTGAAACATGAGATTTGGAGGAAAAGAATTATGCTTCCTATAATGTATAGCCTTGGCCATTTAAAGAATGACTAAGGAAAATGTTAAGATTAGTAACGAGTATATGTATAGTATATCTTAGCTCTAAAAGTGATAAGTTGTGCTTAAATGAATAAGATAGAAGTGTTAGTAAGTTAAGTTAAATTAAGCAAATGTTATGATGAGAAACTGATTAATGTGCCATTGACATACAATGTGTAGAGTATAATGACAAGAACAAGAATATTGTGTTAGAGTACAAGGAGCACTACTTGTATCAACATCAAATGTAAATAGGAGCAAAGGAGTCCAATGCGAGTACTTAATAATATAATATGTTTCATGTTATTTGCTTGAAAACCTTATTATTAAAGTATTCCAACTCCTTGATAAGTTGATTTGCTCATTGATATTGAACCATTTGTTATAATGCTATTTGATTCATTGATAAGCTTGAATTGCTCATTGAACATTCTTGATTCCTTAATAAGCTTGAATTGCTCATTGAATATTGACCCATTGACATGATGCTTCTTGATAATCATTGGTTATTGAATTCACACTATGTTTATTGAATACCTTAACATGAACCTTATATGAACTTCCTTATTCAATACCTATTGATAAGCAGAAATCCCCTTTTTGATGTGGGGTAATATATCAAGACTTGTGCACTTGGTTATGCCTACGGGTAGGGCAAGAATACCCAACCTCTGTTAGGGGGAACGCCTAACTATAAGACTCGATCAGTCTCTCATAATGTAATATGGGTGAGTGAGCAAGGCTTAGGCTGCCACTCTTGAATTGATATGTGTGGGAAGCATCTTGCTCCCAAGAAAGTGACATTTTTACTAAAAATATTGCCTCCATTTTAAATGAGAATTTGAACTATATTGATGATATTGATTAAAAATATTCCATTATTATAAAGAGCCTTCCTGAAATTAATCCTTGTACTCACCTTACATATCATATTATTTTGTACTCACTGAGCATTGTCTTATATTGTAGTGGTTTAAACTTTTTAGGTAAAGTCAATAAGTTAGCAAGGTAAAAGTTCCAAGCCCCATCCTCCGCTTGGAAAATGCTCTACTAAGTCTTGGTATTGTGACTCTTGAATATGAAGAACATCATTAGAGCTCCATGGTTATTGAAAGTCTATAGGGTCTATATGTAACATGAATGGTTATGGAAAAGTTAGTACTAATATGTTATAGGATGTATATGTAATATGAATGATATTGTAATTGCTATTGTAATAATGTACAAAGTAATGTACATTTGACTATTGATATGAAATAAAGTTTTATACAAATTGTGTTAATAATGATGTTATAAATTAACAAGGAAATGGTAATTGAGTAATGGGTAATAAGGAATATGATTAGGTTACAATCTTGGGAAATGGTTTAATGTGATGAATGATAATAGATTATGAGTTAAATGGGTTTTATGGATTTAGGTGACCTTACATCTCCCTGAACTCTAGGATCATCACGGCTAAAAAGGTGGGTTGTGATAGTAGCATTCTTTCTTCTTTAGCTTCTTCTTCACTAACCAAATAATACTCCCCATCAATCATAATCATTGTTCTTTTATTTGGACAATCCTTTTTGTAGTGACCCAGACCTTAACATTTAAAGCATCTAACATTTCTAAAACTAGGAGTAGATTTACCTTTGTCTTTACTTGGATGAGTGTCTTTGGAGCTTCCTTATAATCAGTTTTAGGTTTAGATGAATAAACCTTGTCATCTTTCCTCCAAGGTGAAGAATAGGAAGAGGAGATCTGATTCATATTTCCTTTCTTCTTTAATTGCTTCTTAACCTTCAAAGTAAGATGAAGCAAATCTTTAAGCTCCATATATGGTTGCAACTCAACAACATTTGCAATCTCCTTATTTAACCCATTGAGGAACCTTGCCAATGTAGCTTTATTATTTTCTTCCACATTTGCTCAAATCATGGCTACCTCCATCTCTTTGTAGTATTCCTTAACGTTTACGGTCCCTTGAGTTAGGTTTTGAAGATGATTGTATAACTCCCCATAGTACTAGCTTAGTACAAATCTTCTTCTCATGATTAAGTCTCTCCATTCTTCTATGGGTCTTTCTCTATTTCTTCTTCTCTTTTGCTTGGTATTATCACACAAAGTAATCGCATACCCATTAAATACAACCACAACAAGCTTTAACTTCTTGGATTTGGTGTAGTTTTGACAATCGAACACTAATTGAATCTTCTTTTCCCAATCCAAATATGCTTTAGGGTCTATTCTTTTATGGAATGATGAAATTTTCAGTTTTATTCCACCATTATTGTTATCTTGTCTAACCCTTGGTCTTACTTCTTCTTCTTCATCAACATCACTAAGTGATTCATCATCATCTTCAATCTTATCCCACACTCTCTTTGGTATACGCTTAACTTGTCTAGGAAAATTTAGTGGCTATCCTCTTATGATTGAAGCTTCTAATTGGTCCATTTGCTTAACACTTCTTTGCTCAAGTCGGTCCATTCTATCAATCACATCCTCATATTTTTTATTCATGGCTTGCAAGATCTCTGTTATGGCTTAGAGTTGATATATTTCACCTTGTAAATTCCCTTGAGTTCCACTCATCTTTAAGCTGCAAAACAAAGTTAGTAAAGTAGAGAATAGTTTCCTCACTTCACTCCCTCATGTGTTTCACTCAAGTTCACTCGTGTTCAGTTTTACACTTAATCAATGGCTTTTCTCTTTATGAGCTCACACTTAGCCTTTTTCCACTCAAGTCTCTTGCCAAGATCAGTTATAAAAATCAAATTAATACAATGTTTACTACATCAAAATGTAAATAATAAAATCCAAGGTTTTGTAAGGCCTCGCCTGAGCACCGGCCCGATCCACTAAAGGGAATCGAAAATGCTCATTTGGGAGAAATATCACGATTGGAACCCGCTGTGAGTTCAAAAAATTGGATTTTGTAAATTGTAATTTATGAAATGAGTCACCACTTTAATTTTATTTATTTTAGTTGGGAAAATTATACCTTTTATCCTAAGGATAAGCACTAGTCCTCGAATGACCAAAGAGGGCTTGGGGATTAGGTTTTGGTTAAAATAATACCAAAAAAATAAGTTTGTGTTAAATACAAAATAGCTTTTGTAAAAAAAAAAAGTTTTTATATATGTATGAACAGATATAATATGATATATGAAATAAACATTATTTGTGCAATGCATGGCAAATATTAAATAATGACAATTACAAGATATGAACAATAAAGGAAAACTACTTAAAACTATTACAAGTCAAAATATCAAAATTAGGGGATCTTTCCTCTAGTCCTTATTGGTTTTAGGAAAAGCACACATTCCCCAAATATAATATAAAGTAATAAAACAATTGTAATAAAAAGAACTAAAGTTTTGACTTTTATTTAGAAAAAAAATTTCAATCCTAAACTATGTGAAGAACGTGATAAAGAGAAGAAGTTGTTAATTTTAGTGGAGTTGATGCCTTAGAGACAGCATGCCTGTGTATCCCTTTGAATGGGAATCAAACCTCACATAGTTGTTCTTTCTCACCATTATGAAAAGACTTTAGAGTATATTGATTGGTGGATAGCAAACCCATGGCGGTTTGAGAAAGCTAGGAGAGTTGCGATGATTAAGGAGATAGAGGAGAATGAAGATGAGAGCCATGATTGACTTTTGTCCCCTATTTCTTTTTTCTTTTTTCTTTATGCTTTTTAGGAAGGCTTTTGCCTTGTGAGATTGATTTTATTAAATGGCTTATGTCTTTTCTTTTCTTTTTTTAATGTTCTAAAAATTAAATGAGATAAATAAGACATCTTGTTTATTATTCCTCTTCTTTTTTTAATTTCTTTTTTGTTCTTCTTTTTTTTTTGTGATGTAAATAAGAGCCAAACCTATGTGTAGTACACAATGAAATTTTATTGATGATTTGGACCGAACCCACACAAGTCACCTATAAATCTCCTTACAATAATTTCATCCTTATTTTTTTTCTTTTAAGAAGAATTAGGTCCACGTAGTTGTTGTCTTTACATGGATGCAAATGCAACGCATGAATTACAAGGATGCTTACGCAAAATATATCTTGAGCTAGTCTAGATTGCATGGGCTTGAAAACTTTATGTCATCCAAATTCGTTAAGATAGCTGCTCCACCATATAGGATTTTCTTTAGCACAAATGGCCCACTCTAATTAGGTCTGAATTTTCCTTGGATCATGAATAGGTGCTCTGATTTCCTTTAAAATAAGGTTGCCTTCTTGCAGTCCTATGCCTTTAACCTTTTTGTTGAAATGCCTTGCCAATTTCTGCTGGTAGCCTTAAATTTGATACAAAGCATCCATCCTTTTTTCATCAATGTCATTGAGCTATTCACGGTTGCCTTTTGCCCATTCCACTTCATCCAATTGACTCTCTTTTGATCTAAGCTGATTTTATTTCCACCTTGATTGGGAGGATTACTTGCATTCCATACACTAGTGAGTACGGTGTAGCACCGGTCAGAGTGCATATTGATGTTCTATATCCCTATAAGGCATAAAGTAGATGTAAATGCCAATCTTTATAGTTGTTAGCCATCTTTTGAAGTATGTTCTTGAGAGTCTTGTTTGCAGCCTCTATTGCTGATTAAAGTTTTGCAACACTGAGAGTTTTACATTTATAATAGCTCGATGACTAATTCTACCCTAACTCTAAGCAAGTGCACCTATCGTTTAGGTAGTATAGCAATAATGAGGTCGATCCATAGAGACACCCACACAAGTACTAGCTCAAACTTAAACTATTGCCTAGTTGAACCAAATTCAAGATTAATTAAACTAAACTATTTAAAACTAATCTATAAAAGCAATAAAGGATATATGATAGAAAATCAATAGCAAAGTTCATCTAGATATTGAATTCCTCTAGCCTCTCATGCATGTCAAGAACAATGGTATGAATCATTCAAATAATGAATTGAATTAGACTCTTACTAAATTAGATAGAAACCTTTCTTAAGTATTAAATCCTAACTTCCTAAGTATTATAAGGGAATCTCTTCTCAGCCTATAATCAAATAGGAGTAGCATTAAATTCAAGAGATTAACATCTAAAAAAGTCTTTTAGGTCTATCTCTAACACCCCAATCAACTCTCTATTCCCATGAGTGATCTATCTATATCAGGTATCTCTACTCATCCAATATAGAAACAATATATAATCAACAAACCAGTAATTACTAATTAGAATAAATATCATAAATCATGAAAATAAAATAATCCAAAGATAAATTGATTCAAAATAAATTATTCAGTTCATACAATTAAGAACTAGGGTTCATCTTTATCTAGATAAATAACAAATTAGTTCATATCAGAGAATTAAAATAAAGAATATAAGAGAAGGTAAAGGAAACTCAAATAATCCATGGATGATGAGAAATCCCTACTTTGATCTTCATTCCTCTTCAAAATCCACAGCATATTGGATCTTCACCATGAAAATTCTACACAAAACTCCCCCTCACCTCTTTGTGAGAGTGGCTATCAAAAACCAAGGAAAGAGCTCTCTTTTTTTTAATGTAAATTATGTCCTTTTATAGTGCTTTGAGGCTCATTAGGGTTTGGATAGGTGTTAAGCATGGATTGGCTAATTTTTGCCATGTCAGCACAGCTAGGTTAGGTGCTAAAATATAATTTTTGGATTTCATGCCAATTTTGGACTAGAAAATGAAGGAATTAGAATTTCTAGTCTTCTTAACATTTGTAGCTATTTGTCTTAGCTTTCTAATGGTACTTGAATCATCTCAATTGAACTTTTATAGCTTAAGTTATGCTCAAAATACTATAAGGTGTTCAAAGCTATTGGACCTCGCATCAGGCTATTGCCCTTGATTCCTTAGGCCATGCCTGACACCATGGTCAAGGTTGTAGCCGTGGGATAGGAATGATCTTCAATATGTTGCCCATTTTCTTTTGTTTCACTCCTTGGCTTCATAGTTTCTTGATAAATCGATCCATGGCTCCTAAAACATAAAAGAATTCTAGAAAAACACTTAAACAAACAAATCAAACTCAATTTAAGGATACAATATATTAAGAACAAGGGGTAAAATGTAGTCAATTAAGCACTTATCAATTGCACCATTTGTTTGAGGTCTATAAGGAGAAGATCTGTGGTGTTGGATTTTCTCCTCTTTTAGCAACTGGGTGACTTCTTTTTGAAAGTGGGGTCCATTGTTAGTGATTATTTCAAAAGGACTCCATACCTACAAATGATATTGGTACGAATAAATCGGGCTACCCATTTCGAATCCAATACTTGGTAAGGTATAGCTTCAACCCATTTCAAAAAGTAATCAATTACTACCAAGACACTACAAGAAATATGTGATATTGTGACAAGATTCATAGTGATGAAATTAATTTTGTCACAAAAAAGGTTCTTATTGTGACAAAAAGAAAATTTATCATACTAAGCATGGAATAGTGCCAAATAGTGACAAAATAAATTTTTGTTTCTTTATTTTGTCACGATAAAGAGAAACATAATGTGTATAGTAACAAAAAAAAAAAATTTATCACAATATTTTGTCACTAAAATTTAGCGCTAATGTTATTCATTTATTATGACAAAAATATATTAGTTACAAATATCTTTTCTCACAATAAGTATATGTTACAGTGACAAAATGAATATCTCATTACAAATCAATTGGTTAAATATAATAATGTCAAATTGTGCTTGTCACAATAAATTTTCATATTTCATCACAAATTTTGTTATAAAGTATAGTATGACAAATAACTTTCATCACAAAAATATTTATAACTAAAAATATTATTTATTATAAAAATAATAAACATAACCATCTATATGTATACGATAATTTTTAATATGATAGCAATAAAATTTTATAAAAAATATAGGATGTGTAATTTATTTTGGTGAATATTTTTATTACCACATTGAAAGTAATAATATCAAAATTATTTAAAAAATATATAATTATAAAGAGCTTAAACCAAGTAGACTATAAAATATTTTATTATTAGTAATTCAAATAATTTCAAAACATAAAAAAAAAATATAGTTATATATTTATTACATATTTATATAACTAAGGACTAAAGATAATAATTTTACAAGTAATTAAATTAGCAATTAATTTTCCACGTATCTTATCAAAACCAATTAGGAAGCATATATAGAGAGAAATTAATATTTACAGATGTTATATTTGTCCAGTCACTCCAACCATATATATATCCAAAATAAGTATTTTACTAATCACTATTGACCTAAATTCATTTAAATTTATCCATTATTAGAAGAAAAGTTAATCTAAAATTTTTACTTTTTTTTTTCTTACTATTAATAGCCCGGTAAATAAGACCCTATAACAGCCCAACAAATAAAACCCTAATAAGATGTTAAACCTAATTAGCCGCCACTCCCCCATGCTCTTTTCTCCATATATTATTTATTCTACTACTCTCTTTTATTATTCGTTGCATTAAGAAAAATATTCAAGTCACGATTTGGTTTTCTTCCTCCATTTTTCCTTGATCACAGGTTAGTATGTTTTACATGTTTTACTTTTTTTTTGCTTGAGCACATTTTTTATTTTTCAAAAGGAATAAAAAACCTTTCTTTTTATAATTTAATTTTTAATCATATGCTTTTTGTTTATAGTTCATTTTGAATGTTCCATAATCTACTTTTATGGTTTTTTTTTTAATTTATTATTTGCATACTTGCGATTGTTAGTTAACAAAACAAAAAACAAAGAAAGATATCAAGAATTATAAATTTTTTCATTTTTATTGGGATCATAATTATCACACAGAAAATTAATACCTATTTTTATATTTGGATAACAAATTTTTAATGTGCTAATTTTAATTTTAATTTTTATGTACCTTTATTTCATTTAGTATCTTCATAATTCTTTATATATAAATGCATCTTTCTTTGAATTTATTTTGATTTACATTTTGACAAGTTTTTTCCCCCTAATCTATTTTTTATTCATTTTTTTTATTATAGGAGACGTCATAGCAAATGAGCTCAAAATGTTCAATACCAACGGTTGTTAGCTTATCATAATAGAGTTGAAGCCAAATACTATATGTAAAGCTATTCAATTTTTATTAGCTATTCAATTTTCTTTTTTTATCATTTGATGTAAATATAGAATATAAATACATAATGTGCTGAGAATGTCTAATTAAATGTATTATTTTATTCAAGATCATTCTTCCAATCTTATTAATATTTTTTATTATTAGTAATTAAATTATTTTGTTAAAAATAATAACTGAATTACCAATATATTATATATATATATATATATATATATATATATATATATATATATATATATATATATATATATATATATATATATATATATATATATATATATATATATATATATATATATATATATATATATATGTAGACAAAATATATTTTACATTTATAATAAATATATTTTGGTCATTGTTCATATTTTATGACAAATTTATTTTGTCACAATATCTTATTTTGTCACTAGAAAATTTATTATATGGTGATAAAATACTATTTTTGTGATAAAATATTTTCTTGTTTTGACAAATAACTTTTCACAACAAATTAATTTATGTGACAAATTCACTTTGTCACAATATGTTTTATTTTATTGTGAGAAAATCATAATTTGTCACAATAAACTTATTAAGACAAGCTTATTGTTACCAATACGGTGACAAGCTAAATTTGTCACCAAAAATGTAGTTTGACAAAATTAGTTTTTATTATGACAAATTAATTTGTTGCAACAAGATGATTTTCTTGTAGTGGGAAGTATTCATGTTTGCCAGAGGACTTTGGGATTATCTTCCCAATGATGTCAAGGCCCCAAGTAGCAAATGACCAAGGCGTGGTGATTGGTGATAAAAGTACAGGGCGTTGTTTTTGAAGCTTAGCATAAACTTGGTATTTTTGCACGTACTTAGCATAATCCTTATTCAAAGTAAGCTAGAAATAACCTTGGTTCATGATTTTGTGTGTTAAAGGAATTTCATTCATATATGGGCCTTTGTCACCACCATGCATCCATTCCACGATCTGTTGGGCTTTTTTTTCAATGACACATCTTAAGTGGATGTTATCCTAAGTCCATTTGTAGAGTATTTCCCCATTTGGAATGAATCCCTTGGATAACTATCTCAAAGTCCTCTTTTCTTTTTTAGATGCCCCTTCAAGATAAAGCCCATTCTTTATATAATTGAGGATATCCCAAAACCATGGTTTACTATCAATGACTTGTATATTCAGACAATAAGCTATGCATCCTGATTCATGTTTCACTTCAATTGTGATTGGTCTGACTATAAAGTCATTGCTTATGTCAAGCATTGAGGCTAGTGTTGCCAAAGCATTAGTGAATCTATTCTTTGTTCTTGTAAGCTAATGGAAAGACAATTCTTAGAAGTTGGTTGCCAATTCATCTAGGCATTTGTAGTAAGGAACCAAACGTTCTTTTCTCATTTTCCATTTTCCCAAGGCTAGGGATACTATCAAATTTGAGTCTCCATAAATCTCGAGGTGCTTGATTTGAAGCCTTATTACTACTTCAAGGCCACAAATACATGCCTCATTATTTGTTACTTCAAAGTTTAGTTTGATGGCTATGGGTATGCTTTCCCCACTTGGTGTAATGAACATAATACTAGCACCATACCCTTTGCTATTTAATGCCCCATCAAAGTAGAGCTGCCAAACTTCATTGCTAATCATTAGGATATCCTTATCGAGGAATTTAGGCTCGATCCATTCATCATCTATCGGGGCTATAGCTAATTGGTCTGCTACTATGCTTCCTTTGATTATTTTCCATTATACATATTTGAGATCATATACTGCCAATGCTACCATCCATCTTGCCATCTTACTATCTCCATAAGGAATTTCAAAGGGCTCTTGTCAACAAGGATATGAGTTGTGTAGGAACTAAGATAGTGTTGCAGTTTGTGGCAAACCTAAACTAGAGCAAGGCACAGCTTTTCTATATAGCCATAGTTGAGTTCATAGGATAGCATTCTTTTGCTCAAGTAGTAGATGGCATTTTCCTTATTAGAGTTAGGAGCATTTTTAGCAAGCATTGCCCCCATTGCTTCATCAGTTACTGATAGGTAAAGTAATAGTGGTTTCCCAGGCCTTAGAGGTTGTAGTACTGGTGGGTTCAGCAAATATTGCTTGATTCAATCAAAGGCTTTTTGGCAGTCTTCATTCCATTGTTTTGAGGCTTCTTTTCTAAGCAACTTAGAGATGGGCCCACATATATTAGCCAATTGATTGATGAACCAACTAATGTATTGGAGTTGTCTAAGGAAATCTCTTATCTCCCTTTTTGTTTTAGGAGGTGGCATTTCTAAAATTGCCTTTGACTTTATAGGGTCAACCTCTATACCTTTCTTGCTGACCATATGGCTTAAAAATACCCTAGATGAAGCACCAAAGATACATTTGGTAGGGTTGAGTTTGAGATTATACTAGTGAAGTCTAAGCAAGAATCGCCTTAAAGCTTCTAAGTGCTCTTCGATAGTAGTGCCCTTAACCACTATATCATCGACATATACTTCAATCTTTTTATGCATCATGTCATGGAAGATTGTAGTTGCCATCCTTTGATATGTTGCCCCCTCATTCTTAAGTCCAAATGGCAAAACCCTATAGCAATAGGTACCCCACTCAGTGATGAAGGCTGTTTTCTCTTTATCATAGGGGTGAACCATTATCTGATTGTATCTTGCAGCTAGGTCAGTTAAAGAAACCATTTCAGATCCTGCCATATAGTCCACTAGAAGGTCAATGTGTGGTAAAGGGAAGTCATCTATTAGATAAGCCTTATTCAGATCTCTATAGTCCACACACATTCTAACTCTTCCATCTTTCTTAGGAATTGGCACAATATTGGTGAGCCAGGATGGGTAGCTAATAGGCTTGATGAAGTTATGGTCCAGTAGCTTCGTAATTTCTTATTTAATCTGTATAGACCATTCGACTTTGAGTCTTCACAATTTCTGTTTGACTAGCTTGGAATCGAGGTAGATTGGAATTTTGTGAATAGCTATGCTTGGATCCAAACTTGTCATGTCCTTAGCATGCCATATGAAGCAATCATGAAATTCTTTAATCACTTCTATTTGACCCCTATTTATGCATGCAGATGCTATGAATGTAGTTTTTGGTGTATCATGTGTGCCAACATTTATTGGCTCTTTGATTGCATCGTCTTTTATTTCATTTATTTCATTTTTTTTTCATGTGATGTCTCATTTAAGTCAGATTTAAAATTTGGAACATCAAAGAAAAATGAAGACACGGGATCATAAGAGGAAAAGGCAAACTTTTTATTGAATTTGAATAGGGATAAGTCCCAGTTTACATCAAACTTAAAAGTTGGATACTCAAGGTCAATTACATCATCATTATCATTAAAAATAGAAGAAACTGAAGACACAGACTCTTACTCAAACTGGGACGTTGACTCAGACTGGGACTGGAACTCTGTCTCATGTTGATGAAATGGGCTCTCCTCGAAATACTAGTTATTAAGCTTGGTCTTGTTTGGTTGGATTAGAATGGATGGGTTAGGTTCCTCCTTCTTTAAAGTGAGTATGAAACATCATCAAAGAGACTTTCCTTTATGTTCTCCTCCCAATCTTGACTTAGCATGAATATGGGCTCGCAATCCTCTAGTGGAAGCCTAACATCAAAGAAAATTTCAAAACCATGAATTAATTTTTTGGTAATAGGACAAATCTAGGATTCGAAAAAGCTACAGCAAGGGATTGTATCTACTTCCTTTACAAAATATCCATTGAGGGTTTTGAAATAAGGGGGTATGGGCCAATCGTAAGTCTTACTTCGTTTAAAGGCCACTACTCTTTCCTTGGCCTATTCCTCCATTTCCATTAGATCTTCATCGATGGGCTCATATCCTAGCCCAAATGGTGGCATTAGAACTACATAGTCCATAAAGGACTTTAAACCTTGCTGATTTCTTCCAATACCTAAGCTAGGAAAATAGTTCATTTTTCTTAACATATTAGCCACAACAATGTTTCTAAAAAGATCAAAGTTGAGTGGAACTAATTCTTTACCTTCTTCATCATCAAGGAACTGAATGAAAGAGCAGCCAGAGAGAGGGTAGGTGGATAGTTCAAGTTGAATTTCTAAAATAGGCATAAGGTTTGGAATGTCAAACTTGCCATGCATGTCCCCTTTTATAGTAACAATCCCCTTTCCATAAGGAAATTTGACTTTTTGGTGCAATGATGAAGGGACTGCCATAACTTGATGGATCTAAGGTCTTCCAAGTAGTAGGTTAAAATAAGCAGGAACATTAATTACTTAGAAGGGAATGGAAAAGGTTGTGGGTCTGGTAGCGATATGCAATGTAGCTACCCTAAATACTTCTCTTTTAGTATTGTCATAAGCCTTTACTATTTGATCAAAAGGGGTGAAGTCTATTACTTCCAAGCATAGGCAACTAGCCACTTTTAAGGTATACACATTCAGGGCTAAGCCATTGTCAATTAAAACCATGGGCATAGTTTTCCCTTGAGTCATCACTATTATGTAGAGGGTATTATTGTGGTCAGAGTCCCCTCTTGGTAAGTCATTATCACCAAATGATATTGAAACTCCCTTAGCAGCACTAGTGATGAAAGCCACAAGATTCTCAAGGGTGATATCAATAGGAGTTTGAAATTGATTTAGTGCCATGCTAAGAGCTTAGCGGTAGGGTTATATGTCACAACCCAAATTCGGAGATATGACGGTCCTAGAATATGGAGAGACATAAGGTCACTCATGCTCGTAGAACTCACTTTTGCACATATAAACACTACCTAGGATCATACCAAACCTCATGTATTAACTTAATTTGACCATTTATAGAGGAAAACCTAAATTTGTTGGAGAATAGTTTTAAAATACTTTAAATACAATCCATAAGAAAAGAACATTTTAAGACTCCAAACAAATCATAAAACATAATGTTCCAAAAATAAAATTCCCCAAACATATAAACTCCCAGAGCATTTAAAGAGACTCATCATATCACAGTACAGTAATAAATTGGACAAGGAAATTCCCAAGCGGAGTAGATGGCTTGAGCTATTACGTTGCCTCCTCATAATGCTCACATGGAAACCACATAAGAAAAGGGGTGAGATAGATGATCTCAATGAGTAAACAATATGGCTTATACAATACTAACACATATCTATTAGATAGGGCTCATAGCTCATAACTCATAGTTCATGATTCATAGTTCATGGTTCATTGTTTCCAATTTAGCAAGGTTCGTAGAAATCACACTTATCACTAGTGAATGAAGGCTGTTGCCATGTTCACTCAAAAACACTGAGAAGAGGTGGCATCTGATAGTAGTATGTGCCCTAAGAGCCATATAATAGTTATGGAATAGTAGATATTAATTCATAATGGCATGATAATATATTCATAATGTGGAAAGGGTTTCATATTATTGAATATAGTCTTTAAGTATTTGTAAGAGGATCTATTCTCAAGTATTGAGAATATGGGAGATAGATCGCTCTTGTACAAATATTTTAAATATGTTCATGGTCATAGGATTAATGACTGGGCATCATTAATTTTGGAACACCATCACTTCTATTTGTTTTCTATAATCAGTATGTGATACAAAGGATTATAAAAGCAATGAGTCTCATACTGCTTGACATATGATGTTGATACAAACATGTGGATATTTATAGGATGAATAGTCAAACTATAATATTAGATGATGATAATATGGGGTTTTACTACTTGTCAATTATTTATCATCTAGGTCATAATAGTTCTTATAATCCTTTGACTTGAGGGATACTATATCTTATACATAGGTGGTTAGAATTTATTACTGCTTACATAGATGTACTATTCATGTACGGATATATGGCATGTGATGGTTTTAATTTATTATGTATGGAGGTAAGTGATCGCTAAGATAGAATTCATTACCTCAAGTAAACGAGGTTAAGATCCTATGTTATCTGGTTATTCTTGATACTTAAGTTCTTGGCCAAGATAGTGAGATTCACTAGAAAGAGTTTCTAGTAGGAATATAATCTCAACAAGAATTAGAACTGAGATAGGGACATAGAATCGAGGCACTTTAGGCTTTGACATAAACCATTACCCTAGCCAAGATTGGGATCTTTATTAAAAGGATTCTAATGCATGATGATTTATGATCGATGGTCCATGTGATATTTAAAGCTATCAACTATAAACATTCATTTCTAATTAGGTAGTCGTGACATGGAATGCTAACTATTCCTTATGACTTATGGGACTAAGTATGAAGTGGAGATTTCACATTAGTAAAGAAAAATGTTTTCTCATTCTCATTGCTAATTAGACATGGACCTAGAAAGTCACATACCCAATAGTTCTCACCTTTCAAGTGTAAAAGGTTTACCATAATAATTAATTAAAGTGTTTAATTAATTGATTAGTGGTAAAATGATTAAACATGTAATTAAATTTACAAGGACCTTAGCATGTCTTGATATTTAATCTATGAAGGTTTCCATTCAATTAAATCTTAATTTGTATGTGATGCAAATGAGAAAGATTAAATTGAAAATTGATTTGGACTAAATCAAAGACATAATTTTAAGCTTAGTAAAAACCCTAAACACATGAGATATGGCCTAAGCCCATATATGATATGGTTAAGAGGCAATTTAGGAGTTAGAGAAAATTTACTATTCATAAGCCTATATGATGGTTTAGGGGTTAGAGAATTTTCTACTAAAGTTAAAATTGTAATTACACTTTTTGACTAGTGGAAATGTCCATTTTATCCCTAAAGGATAAAATGGTCATTTCATCATTTAAAGAAGCAAAGTCAATGTTGCCCTTCCACCAAATGAAGAGCTAAAAGGGTGTAATGGTCTTTTAGTGAAAAGACTTAAGGGTTAAGTCTTTTCAAGGATATAAAAGCTTCAATTTTTTATGTTTCAAAGCAAGAGTGAACATCATTTTTATGTTTGAAGCATTAGAGAGAGATTTGAAAGAGTTAAAAGAAAAGATGAAGAAAGTGTTTCTTCAATTTTTCTTTTGATCTTCAATTCTCTTCTTTGTTCTTTGTGAAAGAACAAATTCTTGCAAATTGAAAATGTGTTTCATCCAAAACAAACCAAAGAGAAACCTTAAACTTCCTAAAGGTTTTTGAGGGAAAATCTTAAATCAATTTAGGCAACCAAGAGAGTGATTCAAGAACACCCAAGAAACTAATAGGAAACTTGGAGGTGAGTTAGGTATGAATGATCTAGAGGCTTCACACTTGGGAAGCTATTTGATAAAGAAAGAAGGAACCTACAAGAGATAATATGATTACCCTTCCTTCTTCTTTTTATGCATTTGTGTTTTACACACAAATTAATTGATTGCTTGAATGAATTTTGGACCAAAATTGGGTGAAGTGGAATTTTAAAATGTTTGAAATTTCACCTCACCACCTCCTTTTTGCTGCATTTGGCTCCACCATTCTTTCAATTGGTATCAGAGCCATTTAATTTTGTGTAAAACCTTTGTATATGTTATTTTGGAGGTTTTTTATTTGGTTGAAAATGAGTTGGCGCACAAATGTTATGCTCTCTTACACAAAATTTGCACCCGTGAATCAGAAATCGAGACCACGATTGGCATATTACGACAACAAATTTGATATTATGCCCATAAACAAATGGATCAGAACAAATGTTGTTTAGGTCAGTTTACATAATCGTGACCGCGACTAGTATTTTGCACCTGCGAAACTTGAATCGTGACCGCGAAGGTGGTTGCAATTTGCTCTGTATCTATACCTAACTTTAATTTTTTCCAAAATTGTTTTGAATTAATTTTTCAATCAAATACATTTCTATGACTTAAAAATATGATTATGAGCTATAAAAGCCTTGAATATATGATATTCAAAAATGGATATTTTGGAAATGTTCCAATGATGAACAACATATCTATAAATGCAATTATTGTATGTATATGTTTTGTTGCTGTTTAAGAGGCATGAATGGTTGATAATGGATTTAGAAACCATAATGTATGATTTCTAATATAGATATGTAATAATTAATTTTATTATTTGATGGGATGTAATTAAATGTTAATTACTCATTTAGGTTATAAATCAATTTCATTGAGCCTATAAGCTCTTTTGTTTTTGTAATCTCACCTTGGAATGCTAAGGTTACTAATGCATATATGGAGATATGAAGATGCAAGAACAAGAAGAGGTTCAACCTATGAAGATGCCTAGTGGGAGCGTGAAGATGCAAAAGTTGTAATTTCATGTTTGTAATTTGTATAACCTAAATCCTATATCCATTCCTTATGGCTAGGAAGTGGATCCATAGAATCCATGATCATACCTATATGTATATTGTCCATTTTATGAAATATATATATATGATATATATTAATGCATATGATATATGTTTGAAATGGATAATATGCAAAGTGAGACTAATCAATAATGCCCGAAAATCTTCTAAAGAAAATATCAAGTCATGGTTCTCTATTAGAGTAATAATTCAAGAAAAATTTAAACACTTATGTCATCCGTTATGGATACATGGGGGTGATATATTTGGTTTGAATGTTTTCTTGAAGTTATTATAAAGCATGTGATGTTACGAGTATATGATACATTGTATGTCAATAACGACAATGAGTATCTAAGATATATAATGTTCAAATCATTATACTTGTTGGTCCAATGGGCTTGACATGACTAGTGTGAAAAGCCAATAATGACAATGCGTATTTGAGGTTGGAAACACTAGGAACCAGATTGATTGAGCCTTATAAATAGTTGTGATGAACAAGTATTATTCACTTGTTAGATATCAAAATTCCAATAATGATAACATGTATTTGAGGAATTTGTGATAATCTAATAAGAATTCAATCATCTTTTCACATCCCAACTTTAGAGATATGATAGTCCTAGAACATGGGGAGACATAAGGTCACCCACGCCTGTAGAACCCGTTGACACATATACAAATCATGCCTAGGATTGTACCAAACCTTTTACAATAACTTATTTATAATATTATGTAAAAACCTTTAATTGGGGAAGACAGCAATTAGACACTTCACATATAATCCATAAGGAAAATAACATTCATAATTCACTCGAAAACCTTAATAAATAACAACTCAAAATAAACATCAAAAATAAATATTCCTGGAGCATTTAATGACAGTACTTCATAATATAGTATTATTAATGACTTTGACAAGGAATTCCTAAGTGAAGTAGAATGCTTGAGCCATCACCTTGCTTCCTCATACAGCTCACTTGGAACCACACAAGGAAAGAAAAGAAAGGGGAGTGAGATAGATGATCTCAATGAGTAAACGATAAAACACATATATTAACACATATTCCTTGAAAAGAAAACTCATAGCTTATACATATAGTTCATGATTTACAATTCATGAATCAGGTTGCAATTTAGCAAGGGTTCAATTTAACAAGTTTGTAGAAATCACACTTATAACACATAGAGAGTGGAGGCTATTGCTCTACCACTCGAACACATAAAGGAGAGGTGGCCTTAAACCAAATTCCAACTCCTTTCACATAGAAGGCATGAAGCTGATCAGGCCCTATGGCTAGAACTGCCCCTTTCTAGCTGAGGTGGATATACCACCCCTATATATTGTGTTAAGACCATATACATAGGTTCCGATGATTACCTACATCGGCATAAGGATTTCTGTATGAAGGGTTAGAGATACCATAGCTAGAGCTAATGGTAATCACATATAACAAAAATATTTAAGGCAGCAAAAACATGTATCATAATAACAATGGCAATTTATCTTTGAACAAAAGATACAAAAATAGTGTAGTTCTAGAAAGAATATAAGTTAGGGTAATAATCACAAGGAATTATCATTGGATAAACAAAAATGGTTTTTGTACCAATTGTCCTTTAGCAACCCAAGCTTTAAAAAGAAATCACTTAATCATATTTGAGGATAGGAAGAACTTAGGTTTCAAGATCTCATGGTTCACATAACAAGATATTACATATTTCTAATATAATGTTATTCACACTTGAAGCAAGATTACAGTGTTTACTCACTTTGTGGTTCCTTTACTCCTAGTACACATAGCCCTTTTGAACCTCTAATACTCCTCAAGCTCTAACATAATATTTAATTCAGTACTTAGTATTTATTTAATCATGATGCTATCCTATCCCATAACTACCCCATGCACATATAACATTCCCATACACTTAGAGTTGCACATATAAGTGCACTCATCACATTGTACATAGCATGTTGACTTAAAAGTCTTGCCCATTTAGCCTTCATAGGCTCATATGAAAACATTTTATAATTCATACCAAAACTTTTCTCAAGTCAAACATAGTGTCATAATCTTAATATCAATTCACTTTAACAATTATCTTAGTACACTTAACACTTCCATTCATGTCAACTTATCAATAGCCATTCAAATGTCATGCCTATTTCTTATGCCTAATTCATTCAATCAATATCTTCATCAATTCAAGATCATTAATTTATTATTGATTCATTATAAAACCTATTTTCATATTACCCAATCACATTCACATTCTAATCACAATATAAGGTTAAGATACCTTAAGTATACCAAAGTGTCTCTAGGCTTGTCTAGTGTCTTCCCTTCAACCAACATGCAATTTAACCAATTATCATACAAACGTACATGTTAATAATCATTAAAATACATCACATAAAATTATAAACATTGGGATAAAAATTCCTATGTAGGTTGAATACCCTATTAGGAGAAGAATTGAATTTTCTTACTTTTCGCACTTTCTGTCTATTACAATAATATGCAAAAACATGGTTTGAACCAAGATTTTTCATGTAATCAAAACAAAAATCATTTTAGAATATAAACATGTAAGAATTGGCCCATATATACATTCATATGCATGAAATTTTCCAACTTAAAGTTTTAGAATGAAAAACAATGAGTACTCTTATTTCTGGTACTTTTCGATCATTACAGTAATATGTAAATAGATGTTATAAACCATTATTTTTCATTCAATCACAGAAAATATTAGTTTAGAACATCCTCATGTATGAATCAGCTACCTTTGATCATAATTTATGCATGAAATTTCCAAGTTTCAAGGTTTAAGGTGAAAGTCATGAGTTTTCGTGCTTTCCGCACTTTCTGTTCATTACAGTAATATATAACCATATGATTTAAGTCATTATTTTTCATCTAAAAAAAATAGATATCAGTTTAGAATATTAAACATCACAAATTGGCAGCCATTGAGTTGTCAAATCATAGAATTTTCTAACTTCTAAGTTCTAGCACAAAAACCTTGAATTTCTTTGTTTTCTGAAACTTTTTGGTCATTATAGTAATATGCAGAAATATAATTTAACCCAATATTTTTCATCAAAACACATTTAAAATCAGTTTAGAATAGCAACATGTAAAAATCATCCCCCTTGGTAATGTTTATGCATGAAAATTTAAATTTTGAGTTACAGGATTCACCTTTGGAGAAATCGCGTAGAGAGGTTGGTGCTTTCGGTGGAAAAATAGATTTTTCTCTCAAGAAATCACCTAGCCCAAAATTTATCAATAAAAATCAATAAATATTTAGTTCAAAATAATTTTCTCAATATTAGTTTCGAAAACATCAAATTGCAAATTGAAAGGGAAAGAAAAACTTATGAAATGGTCGCAAAATCGCAAAGTTGAAAGTGTTTTTGAGAATTTCGGTAGAGAGAAATATTTTGAGAGAATTTTTCTATCAAAATACTGAAAAATAGAATGGTGGCTGCTGGAAATCAAGGGCTGTCCAAAATTCTCATTATATATTAGGGCTTGGGGTGCAATTTCTAAGTTTATCCTTAATGAACTAGGTTAGGAGTGTTTTAGTGTAGTAGGCTTTTGGGTATTTGGGTTTTTTAATTAATTTAGGGGCTGATTATAGGTAATTAAAAATAAAATATTTTTCTTATTATTTTCATTAAAATTTCCTCCAAAAATATTTATTTAAAAATTATTTTAAAATACTCATAAAATTATTTTATGCTTAAAATTTGCCTTTTTTGCATGAAAATTCATTTTATGAAAATAAATTATTTTATGCTAATGCACTTCATGTAAATAATTTATTTTATAATAATAACTCATATTATACACATTAAAATTAATTTAATATGCCACATACTCATCAATCACATAGCACATAAATTCCTATAAAAGGACACACTTAGTCTTAATAGTTCCAAGTCAAGCAAATTATCATGAAAATTTCTAGGGTAGGTATGGGTTGTTACACACTTACTAGAAATCCACCCCAATGGGATTTCCATTTCCTATTTGGAAGTATAGGATTCACCAAATTAGTAGGATTACCGTTTTGATTGAAAACCAAATCATTATGGTAGCTACATAATTACATAAGTTATTAATCTTGTTATTTTCTACATTTTTGATAATATGAAATTGATTTATTCTTAGTCTTTTAGAGAAAAGACTACTCCAAAAGAATATATCACTCTATGTGCAATAAAAACAAAATATTGGATGAGGTTGATGCTAAATGGTTGTTTTATAAGTCAAGGGTTGCAAAAATAACATATGAGCATAACAAGACTCCAAGTAATTATGCATCATCTGCAAGAATTGTATGATGAGCATAAATACACTAATTAATATAAGATATTAAATGTAACAATCCACACCCACCTTAGGAGTTTTCATGACCAATTACTTGAATTTAGAGTTATTTTGGCAAAATATATGCTTTTATGAAAATTTCATGTGTGATGTGATTGATGAGTATGTGTCATGTTAGATTAGTTCTAATGTGCATAATATGAATTACTAATGTGAAATAAATGATTTATATGAAGTGCATTAGCATAAAATAATTTATTGCAAATAAAATGAATTTTCATGCAAAAAGTGATTTTTAAGCATAAAATAATTTTTATGAGCATTTTTAAATAAATATTTTGAGGGGAATTTTAATAAAAATAATAAGAAAAATATTTTATTTTTAATTACCTATAATCAGCCCATAAAATAAATAAAAATGCCAAATTTCCAAAAGCTCACTACACCAAAACTCTCCGCACCTAGTTCATTAAGTATAATCTTGGAAATTGCCC
Organism: Reutealis trisperma; assembly: GCA_947687605.1. NCBI lineage: Eukaryota > Viridiplantae > Streptophyta > Magnoliopsida > Malpighiales > Euphorbiaceae > Reutealis > Reutealis trisperma. The sequence goes on along the minus strand of CANTUT010000235.1, from coordinate 2,464,397 downwards.
AAAACCCTAAATATAAAAAGAAAAATTTGGCCAGCCCTTTGTAGCAGCCATCATTCTATTATTCCACCATATTTTCTACAGAAAATTCTGCCCAAAATAATATCTCAACCGAAATTCACAAAAAACCTTCAAACTTTGTGATTTCGCGACCGTTTCGTAAGTTTTTTCTTTCCTTTCAATTTGTTATTTGATTTTTTTAAAGCTAATCAAGAGAAAATTATTTTTAACTAAATATTTACTAATTTTTATTTATTAAATTTGGCCTAGGTGAATTCTTGAGAGAGAAATTAATTTTTCTACTAAATACACAAACCTCTTTACGTGAATCCTCCAAAGGTGAACCCTAAAACTCAAGTTGGAATTTTCACACATAAACTGAATTGGGGGGGGGGGGGGGGGGGGGGGGGTGGCAATTTTTGGATTATTGTATACTAAACTGATTTTTGTTGTGTTTAGATGAAAAATATCAAGTTAAATTATATTTTTGTATATTATTGTAATGATCGAAAAACACCAAAAAGCAAGAAAACTCATGATTTTTGCTCTAAACCCTAAACTTGGAATTTTTCATGCATAAGTATGGTCTATGGCTGTTGATTTGTATATATTCATGTTATAAAATGATTTTTGTTATGATTAAATGAAAAATAATGGTTTAAATAAAGTGTTTACATATTACTATAATGGCCATAAAGTACCGGAAACAAAAAAGATTCATGGTTTTCATCCTAAAACCTTAAGTTGGAAAATTTGCATGTATATATATATATATATATATATATATATATATATATATATATATAGATATATATATATATATATATATATAGATATATATATATATATATATATATATATATATATATATATATATATATATATAGATATATATATATATATATATATATATATATATATATATATATATATATATATATATATATATATATATATATATATATATATATATATCTGCCAATTTGTACATCAAAGTGTTCTAAAATGATTCTTGTTTTGATTACATGAAAAATCTTGGTTTAAATCATGCATTTGCATATTACTGTAATGAACGAAAAGTGCAAGAAGGAAGAAAATTTATGTTTGTTTTTGAATGGCTGATTCAGCCTACAATTGGAATTCAATTCCAATGTCTATAATTTTTATATGCTGTATTTTAATGATTATTGACATATATACATGAATGATAAATGGTTAAATTGCATGTTGGATGAAGGAATAGCTCTAGACAATAGGGTATATCTAGGGTTTCCTAACCCTATTTTTATGATGTGATTAATATGTTTATGTAATTAATTGACATAGGAAATAAGTATTATGATGAGTTAATAATGAGCTAATGATCTTAAATGGATGATGAGGTTGATTGTACAAATTGGTCATAAGAGATAGGCATGATACTTGAAAGGCTATTTGATAAGTTAAAGGTGATAAGTAAGTTAAGTTGAATATTAAATTGGATTAATATTAAAATCATGATATGTGGTGCTTAACTTTAGAAAAGTCATGATATGAGTTATTATATGTTTTCATGTGGGCCTATAAAGGCAAAGTATGCAAGACTGTAAAAGTCAACATGTTATGTGCAAGTGATGAGTGCACTTCTAAGTGCAACTCCAAATGTATGTGAGTGATATATGTGCATGGGGTAGTATGGGATAGGATAGCATGATGTTAAATAAATACTAAATATCAAATTAAATATTATGTTAGAGCTTAAGGAATAGTAGAAGTTCAAAAGGGGCCATAAGTAATAAGAGAAAAGGAATCACAAGGTGAGTAAACATTATGTTTCAAGTTACAAGTACAAGTTTTCATGTGAACCTTTGATATCTTGAAACCCAGGTCCTTCTCTATTTTTTTATTATGACTAAATGATTTCTTTGTAAGCTTGGGTTGCCAAAGGATGATTGGTCAAAAATCATTTTTGATTATTCAATTATAATAAAGAACCTTTGTGAACTGTTGCCTTACCTTACTTTCTTTCTAGAACCACATTGTTATTATCTTTTGTTCAATAAGTTAAACTATTATTACTATTATGTTACATGTGATTGCATTCTTAAATGCTATTGTTATAAGTGGTTGTCATTAGCTCTAGTTATGGTATCAATGAACCCTTTATGCAGAAATTCTCATGCCAATGCAGGTAATCATCGGTGCTTATACACATGGTCTTAACCCGATGGATAGGGGTAGTGTATCCACCTCAATTAGAAAGGGCAATTCTAGCCATGGGGCCTGATCAGTTTCATGACTCTTTACAAGTTATAAGTTAGGAGTTGGAATTTGGTATGATGCCACCTCTCCCTTGAGTGAATTGAGTAGGGTCTTCACTCATAAGTATTAAGCGTGATTTCTGTGAACCTTATGAAATTGCAAACTATGAATCATGAATTTTAAGTTATGAACTATGTGTTATAAGCTATGGGCCCTTATTAAGGGATATATGTTATTGTTTAAGCTATATTGTTTACTCATTGAGATCATCTATTTCACCCCTCTTTCCTTATGTGGTTTCAGGTGAGCATTATGAGGAGGAAAGGTGATCGCTCAAGCAACCTACTTCGCTTGGGAAATTCTCTTATTTAAGTTATTATTATGCTATACTATGATGAGTCCTTAAACGCTTTAGGAGTTATTATGATGAAACTTTATTTTGAAATGTTATGCTTTGGTGACTTTGTTTAGAGTCTAAATATTATTTTCTTTTGAATTGTATTCAAAGTATATTTTAACTATTCTTCCACAACTTAAAAGTTTTTTTATAAATGTTTTAGTTAAGTTAATGCATGGGGTTTGGTATGATCCAAGGCAATGATTGTATGTTCATGAGTGGGTTCTACGGGCATGAGTGACCTTATGTCTCTCCATGTTCTAGGACCGTCATATATCAGAAAATGGTATGTGACAGAGATGGTATCAGAGCTATAGTTTTAAGTCTAGTTTAGACCTTTTGGTTATTGGGTTGACTAAGTATAATCCTAGAGCATAGAAATTTTCCTGTCATGTCACTTGTGGTCTATCAGTAGTATAGTTCTGTGAAATCCTAATAAGCTATAATACTCTTTATTATTGTTTATTTGTGTGCCTTACAATTTCTTTACCAGATGACTAAGAAGATTACCCCTGCTCGAGGACCACAACATAGAGCACTGCATGTGGCATGCAAGAGGACATGGCTAGAGATGTTTGAGAAAGTCGTGCCTATGATTCATCGTAAAGAAGAGAAGGTGCCTGAAGAAGAGGACTCCAAGGAGTATTTAGACTGTGATTGGGTTTATGGTAAGATTTAGAAATTAGAGAGTGACTACTAAGATTTGAGGGAAGAAAATTGTAACAATCCACATCTACCCTAGAAATTTTTTTGTGACAATTTGCTTGACTTAAAACTAATTAGGGCTAAGTGTGTGCTTTATGAAAATTAATGTACTATGTGATCAATAAGTATGTGACATGTTAAATTAATTTTAATATGCATAATATGAGTTATTATGGTGAAATAAATGATTTACATAAAGTGCATTTGTAGAAAATAAATTATTTAAGTAAAATGAATGTTTATGCATAAAGGCAATTTTTAAGCATAAAATAATTTTATGAGTATTTTAAATAATTTTTAGATAAATGTTTTTGGGGGGAAATATTAAAAAAAAAAAAGAAAAATATTTTTATTTTAATTACTTATAATCAGCCCCTAATTTAAATAAAAAGCCCAAATACCTAAAAGCTCATTGCCCAAAAACCCTCCTAATTTAGCTCATTAAGGGTATTAGTGGAAATTGCCCAAAACCCTACATTTAAATACCTAATTTTTGGCCAGCCCTAATGTTCTAGCAGCCATCACTCTAATTTTTTGTATTTTGATAGAAAAATTCTCTCAAAACAATTCTCCTTACCGAAATTAAGAAAACACCTTTCAATTTCGCGATTTCTTGACCGTAATCATAAGTTTTTCTTCTCTTTCATTTCCTTAACTGATTTCTATGAATTAAATTGTGAGAAAATTATTTTGAACTAATTGGTTACTGATTTTTATAGATTTAATTCAGTTTGAGTGAATTTTTAATAGAGAAATCTAATTCTCTATTGAAAAAACAATTCTTTCTACGCGATTTCTCAAAAGGTGAATTCCGTAACTCAAAATTGAAATTTTTATGCATAGACCATATCAAAGAGGGGAAATTTCTATATCATTGATATCTACACTAATTTTTGATGTGTTTTGATGAAAAATATTGGATTAAATTATATTTTTGCATATTACTGTAATGATCGAAAAGTTTTAAAAAGTAAAGGAATTCAAGGTTTTTGTGCTAGAACTTAGAAGTTAGAAAATTCTATGATTTCTTGAACATGGCTGCCAATTTGTGTATGGATGGATTCTAATATGATATTTGTTTTGTTTGGATGAGAAATAACAATTTAAATCATGTGTTTGCATGTCACTGTAATGAACAGAAAGCGCATAAAGCACAAAAACTCATGATTTTCACCCTAAACCTTGAAACCTAGAATTTTCATGTATAATTATGATCAATGGCTGCCAAATCATACATGAAGATGTTCTAAACTGATATTTTCTATGATTGAATGAAAAATAATGGTGTAAACTACTTGTTTACATATTACTGTAATGATCGGAAAATACTGAAAACAAGAAAACTCATGGTTTTGCATCCTAAAACCCAAAATTTGAATTCTCACATATGAGACATACCTATTGCTGCCAATTCATGTAGATTAATGTTCTAAAATGATTTTTGTTGTGTTTACATAAAAAATCTTGATTCAAACCATGTTTTTACATATTACTATAATAGACGGAAAGTGCAAAAAGTGAGAAAAAATTCAGTTTTTCTTTGAATAGGGCATTCGGCCTACATTGATATTTTTATCCCAATGTCTATAATTTTTTTGTGATATATTTTAATGATTATTGGCATGGATGTATGTCTGATAAATAGTTAAATTACATGTTGGTTGAAGGAATGACTATAAACAAGCCTAAAGGCACTTTGGTATACTTAAGGTATACTTGAGATATCTTAACTTTATGTTGTGATTAATATGTGAATGTGATTGGATAATATGGAAATAGGTTTTATGATGAATCAATAATGAATTAATGGTCTTGAATTTATGAAGAGATTGATTGAAAGAATTGGTCATAAGAGATAAGCATGATGTTTGAAAGGTTATTTGTTAAGATGACAAGCATGGAAGTGTTAAGTGTACTAAGATGATTGTTAAAGTAAATTGATATTAAGATAATAATATTGTGTTGACCTTAAAAAGGTATTGACATGATTGTAATGTGTTTCATGTGGGCCTATAAAGGCTAAGTGCATAAGACTTTTAAATTCAACATGTTATATGCAAGTGATGAGTGCACTTATATGTGCAACTCTAAGTGTATGTGAATGTTATATGTGCATGGGGTAGTTATAGGATAGGATAGCATTATGATTAAATAAATACTAAATATTAAATTAAATATTATGATAGAGCTTGAGGAGTCTTAAAATTCTAAGGGCTACATAAATTAGGAGCAAAGGAACCACAAGGTGAGTAAACATTGTATTCATTCTATAAGTGTGAGTAAACACTGTAATCTTGCTTCAAGTGTGAGTAATATTATATTATGTTACAAATATGTGAAATCATGTTATGTGATCCTTGAGATCTTGAAACCCAAGTTCATCCTATCCTTAAATAGATTAAGTGATGTCTTTGTAAAGTTTGGGTTGCCAAAGGACAATTGATCCAAAAACCATTTTTGTTTATCCAATGATAATTCCTTGTGATTATTAGCCTAACTTATATTCTTTCTGGAACTACACTATTTTTTTTTGTATCTTTTGCTCAAAAGTAAATTGCCATTGTTATTGTAATACATGTTATTATTACCTTAAATGTTATTGTCATATGTGAATACCGATAGCTCTAGCTATGGTACCTTTAACCCTTTATGCAAAAGTCCTTGTGCCGATGCTGGTAATCATTGAAACTTGTGTACACGGTCTTAACGTAATGGATAGGGGTTGTGTATCCACCTCAGCTAGAAGGGGCGGTTCTAGCTATGGGGCCTGATAAGCTTCATGCCTTTTATGTGATAGGAGTTGGAATTTGGTATAAGATCACCTCTCCTTTATGTGTTCAAGTGATAGAGCAATGGCCTTCACTCTCTATGTGTTATAAGTGTGATTGTTTCAAACTTGTTTAATTGAACCCTTGCTGAATTGCAACTTGATTCATGAGTTGAAAATCATAAACTATATGAGTTGAAAATCATGAATTATATATATAAGATATGAGTTTCCTTTCCAAAGGAATATGTGTTAATGTATGTGCTTTATCGTTTACTCATTAAGATCATCTATCTTAGCCCTTTTTCCTTATGTGGTTCCAAGTGAGCAAATGTGAGGAGGCAAGGTGATGGCTCAAGCATTCTACTTCACTTGAGGATTTCCTTATCAAAGTCATTAATAATACCATACTATGAAGTATTGCCATTAGATGCTCCGGGAATATTTATTTTTGATGTTTATTTTGAGATGTTATTACTTATTAAGTTTTCAAGTGGATTATGAATATTATTTCCTTATGGATTCTATGTGAAGTGTCTAATTACTGTCTTTCGCAATTAAAGGTTTTCATATAATGTTTTAAATGAGTTATTGAATAAGGTTTGGTATGATCCTAGGCATGATTTGTATATGTGTCAATGTGTTTTATGGGTGTGGGTGATCTTATGTCTCTCTGTGTTTTAGGACTGTCATATCTCAAAAGTTAGGATGTGACAAAAATCGATGCCTTAGGCTTTTGGTTCATGCCTTGAGGGAGGACATAGAGCAAATTAAGACCAGAGAAGTTGAGCAAATGGGAGATCATACACCTAGAGATTTTGGCTACTCGCCACCTAGGACTTTGTCCTCGGCAGGTCGCACGCTAAATAAGGATGTACTTTGCTATAAGTGTCATGGTTTCAGTCACATTTCTATAGATTGTCCTCTTATCAATTACTCATCTAAGCAACCCTATAAGCTAGCTGACATTCATCCTAATGAGGGGCACAATTGAGATTTATGCTAGTAATTGATGACTATTGGCCTAAGGTATAGGATTTACACAATGCAAATAATACTACTTGATTGCCTAGTAACTTAGTATGGAATGATTTATTTTATTGCCTATGGAATGTTTGACTTACATATGATAGGGAAATTTAAGATGCCACATGTTATATGTTATATGATTACGATACATGATACATGCCCTAATTTATATGCTATGTGATATATACTATGCGATATGTGATATGAGATGTGATATGATATGATGTGTACTAATGTAAAACACATGGTAAGTATGATATGATAATGGGGTTAGATAGGTTAGAAGGGAGTTAGCACTAAATTCCCTTATCATGATACCAGAATGCCTCCAAGAAGAAGGTTCGCACAGCTACCTAACTTGTTAGGGCTAGTGAGGATGCAATATCAGACACTGCTTTGAATGTTACCTTTGCACCTATATAGTCTAAAGAAAGATCTAATTCGGGGGCACCAACTATGGGCTCTAGTGAGCAAGCATCTTTGCAAGAGGTGCAAGCTATATATAAGGAAATGAGAGAATTACGTAAGGAATTAGATGAGTTGTGAGCTTAGAGGCGGGAAGTGCCGCTGATATAAGAAGGAAATGGAGTTTCGCCTCTTGCGGTAGTGGCACCTGCATGGAGGGAAAGGAAGCAACTACCTAACAAAGGGATGACCGTCCCAGAGTTCAAAAAGATATAGTCACCTATCTTCTACGGTGAGGAGGGTGATGACCCTCATGAATTCCTAGATGAGATGGACTAGCTTTCGTCGATTGTCATGCTTAGACACCTAGGTTATTGAGTTAATAGGACTGCAACTCAATAAGGAGGCATGGTATTGGTATAAAAGAAATATTAAGGAGCAATTGTATGGAGCAGACCCACCTATGTTGTCACTTCCCAACTTTTAGAGACATGATGGTCCTAGAATATAGGGAGACATAAGGTCACCCATGCTGGTAGAACCCACTTATACTTATACAAATACTGCTTAGGATCGTACCAAAACCTCTTACATTAACTTAAATGAACCATTTTTTTTCTTTTTTTTTGAAAACCTTAAGTTGCGGAAGCATAGTAAAAATATGCTTTAAAAATAATCCATAAGGAAATAATATTTAGGATCCAATTAAAACCTCGAAACATAACATTTCAAAATAAACATCCAAAAATAAACATTCCTGAAGCATCTAAGGATAACTCTTCATAACATATTAAACTAATTATCTTGGACAAGGAATTCCCCAAGCGAAGTAGGATGCTTAAGCCATCGCCTTGCTTTCTCGTACTACTCACTTGGAACCACACAAAGAAAAAAGGGTGAAATAGATGATCTCAATGAGTAAACAATATGGCATATATGATAACATATATCCCTTTTTAAAAAGGAAACCCATAGCTTATAACACATAGTTCATGTTTTACAATTCATGAATCAAAGTTTGTAATTTAACAAGGTTTGTAAAAAAAAACACACTTATTACTTGTGAGTGAAGATTCTTGCTCAATTCATTCTTGAGTGAAGACACTGTTCAATTCACTCAAATTTACATAAGTTAGTGAAGACTCTTGCTTAATTCACTCATGAGTGAAGACACTGCTCAATTCACTCAAATTTACATAAGTGAGTGAAGACTCTTGCTTAATTCAATCTTATTTATGGTAATCACTTATAACAATAGCACTTAAGAAAGCAATAACATGTATCACAATAGCAATAGTAGTTTAGCTTATTGAACAAAAGATAAATAACAGTGTGGTTCTAGAAAGAAAGTAAAATAAGGCAACAAATCACAAAGGTACTTTATTGTCATTGAATAATCAAAATAGATTTGGACCAAATGTCCTTTGGCAACCCAATCTTACAAAGATGTTTTAAATCATTATTTTTCATTCAATCATAACAAATATTAGTTATGAACATTAATATGTGCAAAATGGTAGCCATTGACATGTCTTATGCATGAAAATTCCAAGTTTAGGGTTTTAGAGTGAAAATCATGAATTTTCTAGTTTTTCGTGCTTTTTGTTCATTACAAAAATACATAAACACCTAATTTAAATCATTATTTTTCATCCAAACATAACAAAAATCAGTTTAGAATTCCATCATACACAAATCGGCAGCCACATACATATATAATCATAGAATTTTCTAACTTTCAAGTTCTAAGACGAAAACCTTGAATTTTCTTATTTTCTGAAACTTTTTGGTCATTTCAGTAATATGCAAAAATATGATTTAATTCAATATTTTTCATCTAAACACATCAAAAATTAGTTTAGAATAGAAGCATGTAAGAATTGGCCCCCTGGTAATGTTTATGCATGAAAATTTCAATTTTAAGTTGTAAGATTCACCTTTAGAAAAATCGCATAAAGAGGTTGGTGATTTCGATAGAGAAATTAATTTCTCTTTCAAGAATTCACCCAAAATGAATTAAATCTATAGAAATCAATAAATAATCAGCTCAAAACAATTTTCTCATAATTTATTTTATAGAAATCAGATAGAAAATTGAAAGAGAAGAAAAACTTATGATTACGGTCAAGAAATTGGAAAGTGGAAAGTGTTTTTGAGAATTTCGATATAGAAAATTATTTTGGGAGAATTTTTCTATCAAAATACTGAAATAATAGAGTGTGGCTACTAGAACACTAGGGCTAGCCAAATTTTGCATTAATATATGTAGGGTTTTGGGCAATTTCCAAAATTACCCTTAATGAGCTAGGTTAGGAGTGTTTTGGTGTAGTAGGCTTTTGGGTATTTAGGTTTTTTATTTAATTTGGGGCTTATTGTAGGTAATTTAAAATAATTTTTTTTCTTATTATTTTCATTAAAATTTCCCCCAAAACATTTATTTAAGAAATATTTTAAAAATGCTCATAAAAGTTAATTTTATACTTAAAAATCGCTTTTTTGCTTGAAAATTCATTTTATATAAAATAAATTATTCTATGCTAATGCATTTCATATAAATTATTTATTTTACAATAATAACTCATATTAGGCATATTGAAATTAATTTAACATGCCATATACTTATAAATCACATCATAAATAAATTTTCATAAAATCACATATTTTGTTGCAACAACTCTAAATTCAAGCAATTTGTCACGAAAACTCCTAGGGTAGATGTGAATTGTTACATAAGTAGGTAGAATTCAAGCAAGAGATGATGGATTAGTTCTTGCCTGAAGGAAAAAGGCAAGATAGGCACTTCAGTTCGAGCAGCTAAAGCAAAAAACCTGGAATATCAGTATCAGAATATGCTAAGGAATTTAATCGACTAAGTAGATTCGCCATTAACATCATACCTATTGAAGTTAGCTGCATTGATCATTTCTTGAGAGGGTTGATCACACCACTGTTTAACTCCTTGGCAATGACTGAATTTCTAACCTTGGCCAAGCTGATAGATAAGGCTAAGATAATGGAAAAGAGATATAAGGCTGAGAGGACCGAACGAGCTGAACATCAACAAAATGGTAAGCATAAGAACAAAGATCATTAAGGATAGCACGAAGAAGAAAGCACAGGACTAGGAAAGAAATCTTCACCAACAATCTATGGCCATTGTGGTAGGAAGCATTCTGGGGTATGCCGGAAGGTCTCTGGCGCATGTTTGAGGTGCAGACAGATGGATTGCTTTATCAAGGACTACCCTCAGACAAGGAACTTGGGAAATGTGGCCTTGATAGCTCCACCACCTAGACCATCCCAAACTCAAAGGCAAAGAGCCAAGAATAAGAGACTCAACTGAGACTCCCGCTTATAGTTGGTAACTGTTAGCCTAGTAGCATAGGACTTATATGATATGGATGATATTATATGACTAATTAGCTATTTGGCTTAGTTTTTATCTTCTATTGCCTAAGAGATAATTGACTTTTGAAAATGATAAGAGAGCTCATTATGCTCTAGGTTATGTCTTATATGATTAGGATATAGCATACATGCTATGATATGTGATACATACTAGGTGATATGTGTCCTATGATGTGATATTTTATGAAGGGTGCTCATGTTGAATACATGCTAAATATGATAATTTGATAGTGGGGCTAAATGGATTAGAAAGAGAAGTTGACTAAGTTTTGATCCCATTTAGATTAATGATTGATGGGTATAATGTTATGAGATATGAAATGCTTACATGTTACAATGGTTTGATATACAAATTATATGGAGTTATTAAATGATGATTGTGATTGATGCCATAAGAAGAGAAATGAAGTTTAGTAATGATCAGTATAAGAATAGAAGAAATCAGTTACATTATATATACATCAGTATATGGTATGAATTAAGTGACTTATATTAAGGAAATTGTGGCATAGATGCTACTGTATAGGCTGGAACAATAAGAAAGGTAGGGATTCTTCTATCACTTATGTATATACTTTAAATGGGATGAGAATTACGAAGAAAGCTTTTAGAAGCTTAAAGATTGCTTAATCATAGCCCTTGTATTGGTACTATGCCATATATTGTGATGCATTTAGAATTGGTTTGGGATGCGTGTTGATGTAGAATGGAAAGGTTATTGCTTATGCATTTAGGCAGCTAAAGTGACATGAGATGAACTACCCCACACACAATTTAGAAATGGCAGCTGTAATCTTTGCTTTAAAGATATGGAGACATTATTTGTATAGGGAGAAATGTGAAGTCTATACTGATCATAAGAGCCTTCAATATATCTTAAAGCAAAGAGATTTAAATTTGAGGCAAAAAAGGTGGGTAGAATTGTTGAAAGATTATGATTGCCAAATATTTTACCATCTTGGTAAAGCCAATGTAGTAGCAGATGCATTGAGCAGAAAGTCAATGGGTAGTCTTTTGCATGTTGCTATATAAAGGAAGCCAATAATAAAAGAGTTATGGGAAATGTTTAACGAAGGGTTACAATTGGAAGTAGATGAGTCACAGGTATTGTTAGCCTACTTCCAAGTAAGGCCTAAACTCCTTGATGAGATAAAGACATCACAAGACCAAGGCCCTTAATTGATGAAAATTTTTGAAGACGTGGAAAAAGAATGATCCCTGAAATTTCAAGCAGAAGAAGGCATCTTGAAGTGTGGAGATCGATTATGCATGCCCAACATAAAAGAATTGAGGGAGAGAATTCTAAAAGAAGCACATCAAACTTCATATAGTGTACATCTGGGTGCTACCAAAATGTACCATGATATAAAAAGTATGTATTGGTGGCCGGGACTGAAGAGAGATATGGCTAATTTTGTAGCATCTTATCTTACTTGTCAGTAAGTGAAATTTGAACATTAAAGGCTATCTAGATTACTTTAGGAAATAAGACTACTAGAGTAGAAATGGGAACGGATCACCATAGATTTCATAGTGGCTCTAACCAAGATGGTCAAAGGATATGACTCAATATGGGTTATAGTGGATTGACTGACGAAATTTGCACATTTCATTAAAGTGAAGACTTCATATTCAGTAGCCCAATATGCTCAAATATATGTTAATGAAATTGTAAGATTGCATGGGGTTCCACTTTCCATTATCTCAGATAGAGGGACTTAATTCACATTGAGGTTTTGGCAAAAATTAAAAGAAGCACTAGGTACACAACTTGATTTTAGTATGGCTTTCCACCCACAAATGGATAAGCAATATGAGAGAACAATATAAACCTTGGAGGACATGCTTTGTATGTGTGTAATGGATTTTAGAGGAAGTTAGGATGAACACCTCCCACTTATTGAATTTGCATAAAACAATAGTTATCATTCTTCTATAAGAATGGCACCGTATGAGGCATTATATAGAAGGAGATGTCAGTCTCTAATTTGTTGGACAGAATCAAGTGAAAAGTATCTAGAAGCTCTGGATGTACTAAGAAGGTAAAGATAATTCAAGAAAGATTGAAGACTGCTTTTAGTCTCCAGAAGAGCAATGTTGATCCCAATAGGAAAGATGTTCATTTCATAGTGGGTGATAATGTTTTCTTGAAAGTCTCCCCCATGAAAGGGGTGATGAGGTTTGGAAAGAAGGGAAAGCTATCCCCACGCTTCATTGGGCCTTTTGAGATTTTTGATAAAGTCAGAGAATTTTCATACCGATTAGCATTGTCTCCAGCATTGGAACATGTTCATCAGGTTTTTCATGTGTCAATGTTGAGAAAGTACATTCCTGATCCATCACATATACTGCAACTGCAATTAATTGAGATTGACCAAGATCTTTCCTATGAAGAAATTTTGATTGCCATACTGGATCGTCAAGTGAAGAAACTTCATAACAAGGAAATACCAATGGTCAAAGTTCAATGGCATAACTATAATGTAGAAGAATGCACATGGGAGAGCAAAGATGATATGCTTCAAAAATATCCTCAATTTTGTCCAACCAATAACAGGTGAGTTCTTTTAAAATTTGAGAACAAATTTTTTTTAAGGGGGGTAAAATGTAATACCTGAATGTTTAGTAACTCTTTGATTACAAATGATACTAAAAGACTAGATTTTGAATGATAGTGTTGTATGGGGATGATAAGGAAATAAGTAGTAATCTTATGACATAATATGTGATGTTTGCTTAGTCCATGATTTTATTATGATTAACTATGCTCTAATGTTTTAGATAGAATTCATATGACAGTTAAGGATGTAAGCAAAGAAGTTATAACATGTAAGTTGGAAAGTTATAGTGAAAGGTAAGGGAAAGAATTTAAAAGGGAAACTTCCAAGCTTGTTAATGGGCTTATGGGCTTGTAAATGGGTCTTGAGGTAATAGGGGTCCAAACCCAACATAGGGAGGCTAACCCATTGGGCCTAAGGATGATATAATAATCCAAAAACTTATGAGCAAATGGTTGACCCAAGAATATAAATAAGGGATGTGTAGAGAATGAGTCATAAACTTTTAACTATCTAGTCACTAAAATTGACTAAGTCAAATCCTAAACTAAGTGAAACTCTAGCTTTTCCTTCACATGAGTCAAGATTTAATTGGGACACCCCAACAACTTATGATAACCCTCACCTTTGTAGGGAGAATCCTAGCCATCCATCTTGACACCATCTTGACCATTCATTAAGATTAAATCTTAACCATTAGATATAGCTTGATAAATCATCACCATCTGATCCATTATATACATAAGCAAAATTGTGTAGAGGAATTTCATTTAGCTTCTCTCTACACTAAATTTCTCCTCCAAAGAAGAAAGCTCTCTCTACCCCACTTGCAACAAGAGTCTTAACAAAGCTAACTAAGGTGAGAAGTTATGCCTATCCTCTCTTTTTATGCTCTAAGGTTGATTGTAATGACTAAGTTGTTTGAAAATTTTCTTTTGCACCACATATGGAATTCGGCCAACCTAGGATAGTCATGCATATGACATGTTTTTAAATGATCTTAGATGAAGGAAAATGATTTAAAAGGGATAAAATGAGCTCTAGGAACATGATTCAAGTTTTGGGAAGCTTTGAAGCATAAACATGCTTAAAAGAAGAACTTGGTGTTCTAATACTATATTATGATGATTGAATAATTATATATGTTCTATGTTATATAAATTTTAAATTCTTATAATTAATTTGAGAGTTGATGAGGAATTGGGAATTTTCTCCAAATTCAATATAGATGGGACAAGTTAGGGTTTCTGGAGCAATTTGAAAGTTTTGAGACTTAGACTTGAAATCTTGAAATTTAATAGGAAATCTAGCTTAGAATTGATTAGGAATAAGAATGAGTATGTATATGATATAATTGGAATATTTCTATCATAAGTTAAAGCAATGAGTAAGTAAAAGATATAACTAGTAACACCATTAGTTATTAATTATTATGTGATTGAAATGTGATGTGTAGAACTACAAGGAAAAGGCAAAGAGATTACTCAAGATCATGAGGGACTTTGAATTAGCCAAGACCGAATAGTCATTAGGAATTTAAGGTGAGTACTTAAAAATATAATGTAATCATGTCTCATTGTTTGTAACCATTCCTTGAATTATCATCCTTTGATATATACGTGATATGCCATGTGATTATGGTTGCTTATTGATTATGGAACTCTTGAAAATCCATAAATCCTTTATATGATATTGACCATAATGAGCCTATTGCTTTGGTCCTATGTATTGTTTGATGATGAGACTAATTAAAATGCCCAACTATTCCCTACTGAATCCCTATTGTGGACTTGAATATCCTCTTTTATGACTACCTATAATTAAGCGAAAAACCTCTTTGGTGTGGGGAAAGACACCAAACCATGTGTACTTGGTATAAGCCTGCCAGTAGGGCGAGAGTACCCAACCTCTATTAGGGGGAACGCCTAACCGTAAGACCTTATCAGTCTTTCATAATGTGATGCATATGAGTGAGCAAGGCTAAGGCCTCTAGTCCTTAATATTTAAGTGTGAGAAGCTTTCTGCTTCTAAAATATTGTTATTTTTGCTAAAAGGCGTGAAAAAATCTAAAATGACCAACTTTGAGTAATATTCCTCATTACTACCTTGAGTTAATCCAAGTGATGACTTGTGCATTACCTTTATGTTATGTTATATTATTACGTACTCACTGAGCTAGTCTCATCCTATAGTTGTCTATAATTTTTCAAGTCATGGTGAATCATTAGCAAGGTAAATCCTAAGCCATGCTTCTTCACTTAGAGCTTGCTAAAGATATTATGAAGATGTTACTTGTGTCATTTTGAGGACATATGGCTTAGTGCTCCATGGTGACTGAAGGCATACTGTAAATGTCTATTTTATCTAAGAATAGTATGAGTAACTGATATGTAACAACCCACATCTACCCTAAGAGTTTTGGTGACAAATTGCTTGAATTTAGAGTTATTGCGACAAAATATGTGGTTTTATAGAAATTCATGTGTGACGTGATTTATAAGTTTGGGGCATTTTAAATTAATTTTAATATGCCTAATATGAATTATTATTGTAAAATAAATTATTTGAATAAAATACATTAGCATGAAATAATTTATTTTTCGTAAAATGAATTTTCATGCAAAAAGACGATTTTTAAACATAAAAATAATTTTATGAGTATTTTAAAATAATTTTTAAATAAAATTTTTCAAGGGAATTTTATAGAAAATAATAAGAAAAATATTTTATTTTTAATTACCTATAATTAGCCCTAAATTAATAAAAAAAAAGCTAAAATACCCAAAAGCCCACTATACTAAAACACTCCTAACCTAGCTCATTAAGGGTAATCTTGGAAATTTCACCAAAAACCCTAATATTTAACCTAAATTTCGGCCAGCCCTTCATTCTAGCAGCCACCATTCTGTTATTTCATTATTTTGGCAGAAAAATTCTCTCAAAATATTTCTCTCTACTGAAATTCATAAAAATCCTTTCAAACTTGCGATTTCGTGACTGTTTTGTAAGTTTTTCTTTTTCTTTCAATTTGCTATTTGTTTTTTATGAAACTAATCTTGGAAAAATTATTTTGAACTAAATATTTACTGATTTTTACTGATAAAATTCAGGCTAGGTGATTTCCTGAAAGAAAAATCAATTTTTCTACCGAAAACACCAACCTCTCTATGCGATTTCTCCAAAGGTGAACCCTATAACTCAAAAATCAAAATTTTCAAACATAAATTCATTAGGGGGAAGCTACTACATATTTAGATTCTAAACTAATTTTTGATGTGTTTTGATGAAAAATATTGGATTAAAATATATTTCTGCATATTACTGTAATGACCGAAAGTTTCAGAAAATAAAAAAATTCAAGGTTTTTGTGCTAGAACTTAGAAGTTGGAAAATTCTATGATTATTTATACATGTGGCTGCCGATTTGTATATGGATGGATTCTAATCTAACATTTTTTTGGTTTGGATGAGAAATAACAATTTAAATTATGTGTTTGCATATCGCTATAATGAACGGAAAGTGCAGAAAGCTTGAAAACTCATGATTTTCACCCTAAATGTTGAAACTTGGATTTTTCACGCATAATTATGATCAATGGCTGCCAATTCATACATATGGATGTTCTAAACTGATATTTTCTACGATTGGATGAAAAATAATAGATTAAACCACCTGTTTACATATTGCTGTAATGACCGGAAAATAACGAAAACAAGAAAACTCATGGTTTTTCATCCTAAAACTTAAAGTTGGAAATTTTCATGCATATAAATGTATATGGGGGCCAATTCCTACATGTCTATATTCTAAAATGATTTTTTTTTATTACAAGAAAAATCTTGGTTTAAACCATGTTTTTACAAATTACTAAAATAGACAGAAAGGGTGAAAAATAAGAAAATTTAGGTTTTGCATTTGAATAGGGCATTCGGCCTACATTGATATTTTTATTGCAATGTCTATAATTTTTATATGATGTATTTTGATGATTATTGACATGTATATATGTATGATAAATGGTTAAATTGCATGTTGATTGAATGAATGACTATAGACTAGCCTAGAGGCACTTTGGTATACTTAAGGTATACCTAAGGTATATTAACCTTATGTTATGATTAGAATGTGAATATGATAGGAAAATATGGAAATAGATTTTATGATGACTTGATAATGAATTGAGGATCTGAAATTGATGAAGAGATTGATTGAATGAGTAAGTCATAAGAGTTAAGCATGACATTTGAAAGGTCATTTGTTAAGTTGACATATGTGAAATTGTTAAGTGCACTAAGACGATTGTTAAAGTGAATTGATATTAAGATATTGATGTCATGTTGACCTTAGAAAGGTATTAATATGAATTATAATGTGTTTTCATATGGGTCTATAAAGGCTAAGCGTGCAAGACAAAAGTCAACATGTTATGTGCAAATGATGAATGCACTTATATGTGCAACTGTAAGTGTATGTGAATGTTATATATGCATAGGGTAGTTATGGGATAGGATAGCATCATGATTAAATAAACACTGAGTATTGAATTAAATATTATGTTAGAGCTTGAGGAGCTTTAGAGGTTCAAAAGGGCTATGTGTATTAGGAGTGAAGGAACCAAAAGATGAGTAAACACTGTATTCATGCTCCAAGTGCGAACAAACATTATGTTATGTTACAAGTATGTGATATCATGTTATGTGAGCCTTTGAGATCTTTGAAACCCAAGTTATTTCTATTCTAAAATATTATTATATTATTTCTTTGTTAAGCTTAGATTGCCAAAGGACAATTGGTCCAAAAACCATTTGTTGTTTATCCAATGATAATTCATTGTGATTATTATCCTAACTTATATTCTTTTTGGAACTACACTATTCTTGTATCTTTTGTTCAAAAAATTAAATTGCTATTACTATTATGAAATATGTTATTGTTGCCTTAAATGTTATTGTTATATGTGATTACCATTAGCTCTAGCTATGGTGCCTTTAACCCTTTATGCAGAAATCCTCATACCGATGCAAGTAATCATCGGCTATGTGATCCTCATACCGATAAGAGTACTCATCGACTATGTGATCCTCGTACTAATGCGAGTAATCATCGGCTATGTGATCTTCGTACCAATGCGAGTAATCATCGGTTATGTGTTCGAGTGATTATGGCAATAGCCTTCACTCTATGTGTTTGAGTGATTATGGCAGTAGCCTTCACTCTATGTGTTCAGATGATTATGGCAACAGCCTTCACTCTATGTGGTATGTGTTATAAGTGTGATTTCTGTGAACCTTTCTAAATTGCAAACTACAAATCATGAACTATAGGTTATGAGCTATAAGCCTTTCTAAGGGATATGTGTTATTATATAAGCCTTATTGTTTACTCATTAAGATCATCTATCTCACCCCTTTTCCTTATGTGGTTCTAGGTGAGCATTATGAGGAGGCAATGTAATAGTTCAAGTAACCTACTCCACTCGAGAGATTTCCTTGTCCAAGTTTATTTCCATACTATGATGTGATGAGTCTCTAAATGCTCTGAGAGTTATTATGGGAACTTTATTTTGGAATATTATATTGGTGACTTTATTTAGAATCTGACTATTATTTCCTATGGATTGTATTAAAGTGTGTGTGTGTGTGTGTGTGTGTGTGTGTGTCTATATATATATATATATATTAGCTTCCGCAACTTAAGGTTTTTCCTTTATAAAAGTTTTTTTTAAGTTAATGTATGAGGTTTTGGTATGATCCTAGGCAGTATTTGTATAAGTATAAGTGGGTTTTATGAGCGTGGCTAACCTCATGTCTCCCCATGTTCTAGGATCATCATGTCTCTAAAAATAGGATGTGACATGATAACATGTATTAAATGTGTATATATTTATGATAAGAGTTAAGAATGTATGGATAGTGTTTAAATATAATTAAGAATGATATTATATTCATAATCATGAAATAGTTAAAGTAATTATTGGGAATTGGTATTAAACAATGCAAACCATCTTAGGAGAGATGGTCAAGTAAAATAGGCAAGATAGTAACAAGATCAATGGTATTTTACAAGTTTAGGTGACCTTAAATCTCCCTGAACTCTAGGATAGTCATAGCCTAGAAGTTAGGTCATGACAATTCTTAAATAGAATTTTCTCTAAAGTCTATCTAATCCTAATTCATATATGATATGATATGGATAGATATCAAAATTCTTATTCATAATAAGTTATGAGATATCTAGCTTATTTGATAAGCTGAAGTTAGACAATTGGAAGATAAATCTAATTAAGATAAGGTTTGTTGGATATCCTAAAGGTGGTTGAGGATAATATTTCTATCTTTTGCATAACAAAGAGTTGTTAGCAAAATGTTATTTCTTGATGAAGTTTTTATTCAAGAAAGTGACATATTGAGAAAGATAGAATGATTGGGTGAATGTCATCCAATAATATCCAATAAAATTTGATCAACCTTATGAAAAGTCTAAAACTAACTAAATGTTTTATCCTTATAAGCTAATAAAGGTTTAGCAGAATATCTTATTTTTCTATAAGATATGATTTCTTTATATGAATACACAATAGTTGTATATTCATGAGGAAGTAAATCATGAGATAGTAAAATATCTAATCTTAAGAAAAATATAGTTTACTTTATTTGAATGCACAAAAGTTATACATTCATGATGAAGCAAATTATAAGATGATTCTATTATAGCTATATATGATATAACAATGCATAATGATTATGAGTTTGACATATAGATGTCAATACTAGTTTTCTTTCTCTAGAAAAGAAAACATAATCATGGAATAAATCTAAAGGCTTAGAGTCTTAAGAAAATTCCAAAATATGCAAAACCTTAATGAGTTATATCATCATAAGATGAGTCCTCAATGTGCAAAAGGATAGTGGAAGTATCCTCACTTTCAAGTTTTATACATGGATAACACATTAGTTTGTAAAAGTATTATATATTTTCATTTGTAAAATGGTTTTACCATTACTTTCTTCATTTATTCTTGAGATAAATATTTACATTCCTATGAATTCATATCTATAGAGATAGATTGAAGAGAATGTTAAATATGTCTAAGTCATTATTTGGAAAGGATGTTGAAAAGTTCAACATGCTAATTCCATAAGTTTTATTTCTTACAATTTCGATATCCACTTTTTGAGGGTTGATTCCTTAGTTACCCAAAGAAAATTTGGCATGGATTCCTTATAGTATGACTATAGGAAATGTAAATTATACAAGAATTGTATAATGAGCTGGACATCAAGAATGTTGTTAGTACAACTAACAAATTCTAATCCTATTTGGGATTAAATTATTGGAAATATAATCAAAATTATTCTAAAGTACTTGAGAAGTATTTAAGATTTAATTTTGAAAGATAGAATTCATTACCTCGAGTAAACGAGGTTAAGATCCTATGCTATCTGGTTGTTCTTGATACTTAAGTTCTTGTCCAAGACAGTGAGATTCACTGGAAAGAGTTTCTAGTAGGAATATAATCTCATCAAGAATTAGAACCAAGATAAAGACATAGAATCAAGGCACATTAGGGTCTGACATAAACCATTACCCTAACTGAGATTGGGATCTTTAATAAAGGGATTCTAATGCATAATAATTTATGATCGATGGTCCATGTGATGTTTAAAGTTATCAACTATAAACATTCATTTCTAATTAGGTAGTCATGATATGGAATGCTAGCTATCCCTCACGACTAGTAGAGAAAAATATTTTCTCATTCCCATTGTTAATTAGACATGAACCTAGAAAGTCACACACCCAATAGTGATCACCTTCCAAGTGTAAAAAGTTTACCATAATAATTAATTAAAGTGTTTAATTAATTGATTAGTGATAAAATGATTAAATATGTAATTAAATTTACAAGGACCCTACCATGTCTTGATGTTTAATTTATGAAGGTTTCTATTCAATTAAATTTTAATTTGTATATGATGCAAATAAGAAAGATTAAATTGAAAATTGATTTTGACTAAATCAAAGACATAATTTTAAGCTTAGTAAAAACCCTAAACACATGAGATGTGGCCTAAGTCCATCTGTGATATGGTTGAGAGGCAATTTAAGAGTTATAGAAAATTCACTATTCATAAGCCCATGTGATGGGTTAGGGGTTAGAGAATTTTCTACTAAGGTTAAAATTGTAATTACACCTTTTGGCTAGTGGAAATGTCCATTTTACCCCAAAGGATAAAATGGTCATTTCACCATTTAAAGAAGCAAAGTCAACTTTGCCCCTCCACCAAATGAAGAGTTAAAAATGTGTAATGGTCTTTTGGTGCAAAGACTTAAGGGTTAAGTCTTTTAAAGGATATAAAAGCTTCAAGTTTTTATGTTGCAAAGCAAAAGTGAACATCATTTTTATGTTTGAAGCATTAGAGTGAGATTTGAGAGAGTTAAAAGAAACGATGAAGAAAGTGTTTCTTGAATTTTTCTTTTGATCATTAATTCTCTTCTTTGTTCTTTGTGAAAGAACAAATGCTTACAAATTGAAAATGTGTTTCGTCCAAAACAAACCAAAGAGAAACCTTAAACTTCCTAAAGGTTTTTGAGGGAAAATCTTGAATCAACTTGGGCAACCAAGAGAGTGATTCAAAAACACCAAAGAAACCAAGAGGAAACTTGGAGGTGAGCTAGGTGTGGATGATCTAGAGGCTTCACACTTAGGAAGCTCTTTGATAAAGAAAGAAGAAACCTACAAGAGGTAATATGATTACCCTTTCTTCTTCTTTCTATGCATTTGTGTTTTACACATAAATTAATTGATTGCTTGAATGAATTTTGGACCAAAATTGGGTGAAGTGAAATTTTAAAATATTTGAAATTTCACCTCACCACCTCCCTTCTGCTGCATTTGGCTCCACCATTCCTTTAGCATCAAACCAAATTCCAACTCCTGTCACTGAAGAAGTGTAAAGCTGATCAGGCCCCATGGCTAGAACTGCCCCTTCTAGCTAAGGTGGATACACTACCCCTATCCATCAGGTTAAAACCATGTGCCTAGGTTTCAATGATTACCTACATTAGCATGAGGATTTCTATATAAAAGAGTACGTTGGTACCACAGCTAGAGCTAATGGCAATCACTTATGACAATAGCATTGAAGAATGCAATCACATATGACATAATAACAATAGAAGTTTAGCTTATTGAACAAAAGAAAAACAATAGTGTGATTCCAAAAAGAATAAAAGGTAAGGCAACATTCACAAAGGTTCTTTCTTATCATTGAATAAACAGTAATGGTTTTAGACCAATTGTCCTTTGGTGACCTAATCTTGGCAAACAAATCATAAAGTTATAATTGAAAATAGAAAGGAACTTGGGTTTCAAGAATCTCAAAGATTCACATATCATGATAACTTGTACTTGTAACATGAACATGATGTTTACTTACCTTGTGATTCCTTAGCTCCTAATGCTTGCAACCTTTGAACTTCTAATAATCCTCAAGCCCTAACATACATTACAATTCAATACTTAGCACTTGCTTAAATCATGGTATCCTATCCCATAACTACCCCATAACTACCCTATACATATACATTATTCATATATACTTGGAGTTGCATTTAGGAGTGCACTCATCACTTACACATGACATGTTGACTTTTAAGTCTTGCACACTTTGCCTTCTTAGGCCTACATGAAATCACATAATAACTCATACCAAGACTTTTCTAAAGCCAAATACAATTACTCATGATCTTAATATCAATCTAATTTCACTTCCAACTTGTCACACTTAATACTTTTCATATACATCAACTTAACAAGTAACCTTAAAAGTGTCTTACTTGTCTCCTTTGACCAAATCATACAATCAATCTCATAATCAATTTGAGGTCCTTAATTCATAATTAACATATCATAAAACCTAATTCACATGTCACTTAATCAAGTACACATATTAATCAATCATAACAATTAGGGTTTTGGAAACCTTAAATAGACCGAAACACTCTAGGTGTTTCTTTAAACTACTCCTTCAACTAACATGCAATTAAATCATATATCATTAAAATGTATTTTACAAAAATTATAGGCATTGGGATCAAAATCCCACCATAGGCCAAATCACATAACCATAGAAAAACCATAGATTTTCTTGTTTTTCGCACTTTTCGATCATTACAGTAATATATAAACACATGATTTAAACCAATATTTTTCATCCAAACATAACAAAAATTAGTTTATAGTACATTAACATACAAATTGGCACCCCCCCCCCCCCTCTTTATGCAAATGCATGAAAATTCTAACTTTTAGGTTTTAGGCTTCACCTTTGGTAGATTTGCAAAGAAAGAGTTGTGTTTACGGTTGAAAATCGATTTCTCCTTCAAATAAAATACTTAAGCCAAATTAAACATAAAAAAAAATAGTAAATATACAGCCTCATATAAATTTCTCATGGTTAGTTTT
Organism: Reutealis trisperma; assembly: GCA_947687605.1. Lineage (NCBI taxonomy): Eukaryota > Viridiplantae > Streptophyta > Magnoliopsida > Malpighiales > Euphorbiaceae > Reutealis > Reutealis trisperma. Next base: position 2,440,421 of record CANTUT010000235.1, on the reverse strand, counting down.
ATAAAAATCAAATAGTATCTTCAAAGAAGAGAAAAACTTATGAAAACGATCACAAAATTGCAAGGTTTGGAGGCTCTTTGTGAATTTCGGTTGAGAGGGAATTTTTAAGAGAATTTTCTTATAAAAATCTAATGAGAAAAATAGAATGGAGGTTGTCTAAACTTATAGGGCTGAAATTTAGGTTAAAATTAGGGTTATGGTGCGAAAATTACAAGTTTGCCATTAATGAGTTAGATTATGAGTGTTTTGGTGTAGTGGGCTTTTCGTGAGTTGGGTCTTTAATCTAATTTATGGGCTGATTTTAAATAATTAAAACTAAAATATTTTTCTTCTTATTTTCATTAAAATCCCCCAAAAATATTTAATGAAAAATATTTTTAAAATGCTCATAAAAATTATTTTATGCTTAAAAATCGGTTTATGCATGAAAATTCACTTTGTATGCAATAAAGCATTTTATGCATTTGCACTTCATATAAATCACCTATTTCATATTCAAAATTCATATTATGCATATTAGAACTAGTCTAACATGCCACTTGCTCATAGATCACATAGCATATGAAATTTCATGAAAGCACACACTTTATCACAATAGCCCTAAAATAAAGCAATTTGTCACGAAACTCTTAGAGTGTCTGTGGGTTGTTACAATATGAGGATTGAATCAAAATCCATATTAAAATATTTTCTTAGGTCTTCTTTAACTACTTGAGTATAGGGTCTTCGTCAAGTTTAAGACTCCTCTTTATATTATCAGATGGTACAGGGATGGGTTGAACAAGTTGAGTACTCTAAATTGGTGGGTCTTTAGACAATTCTGCCACTTTGGGTGATGGCATCAATCTCCTCAACTAAGTTGGTAAGGTCTAACAGATAGCAGTAGTTAAAAGTTGATTTTATCAATGAGATAGGATTAACTCCTTCTTGAAAAGTAATTGCATTTACTGTGTGGTTGGGTAATGTGTTGGTGGTGATGTTGGGACCAGCTTTGGGTGATAAGTGGTCATTTGAATTGATTAGATCTTTGATTTTGTGTCTCAAGCCCTTGCATGCATCAATTTTATGCTCATGTCCCTGGTGGTAGTCACATCTCTCATTTGGATTGTGATTTTTAGGTAGTGGGTTAGGAATAGGTCTTGGTTCCAGAGATTGCACCATTCTTGCCTCAAACAGTTTCTTGTAAATGATGCTTATAAGTACACCACCTAGGTCAGAGAATTGGCGCCTTTCAATCTTGAGTGGCTTCTTGATTGCGATGGCATTCACTCCCCTCCCCCCTTTCTGATTTGTTAAGGAAGTTACATTTATTTGGTGGGCCACTTTTTTGTATCTTGACCCAAATGTAGATTCTTCTTTTATTTGCCCATTTTGGATTAGATCTTCAATTTTAGAAGTAGTGGAAATCAAGACTCTGAAGTCGGGCAAGTATTGGGTGAGCAGCCTATCTTGATAAATTGGAAGGAGATTCTTGACAATAATATCAATTTGTTCATTCTCAAGAGGTCGGTTTACCATTTGGGAAGCCTTCTTCCTCCACCTTGTAAGGAATGAAGAGAAGGACTCTTTTGAGTGTTGCTTGGTGGTCTCAAGATCTTTCTTTGTCATATCAACTTTGATGTTGTAGTGATGTTGTTTAACAAAAATTTTGCAAATGTCATCCCAAGTCTGCTTTTGGGAATCATCCAAATCTATAAACCATCTTAATACCACTTCAAACAAAGATTGTTAGAACAATTGGGCATGAAGCTCATTATCCACTTCTAAAGGATGCATGGCCCCCATATACATTTTAAGATGAGTTTTGGGGCAAGAGATTCCATCAAACTTATCTAAGTTTGGCATCTTGAATTTAGGAGGAAGTCTTACATTAGGAAACAGACTGAGAGAGCTTGTGTCAATCATGTCTTCCTTTTTTTTTAAGTTCCTAAGCATCTTTTCCATAGCTTAAATTTTATCCATGAATGCCTTCAACTCAGGGTTAATTTTCCTCCCTTAAAAAAGATTAGCTAGAGGGGAAATAGAAGTGGTGGCATGGGTAGGTGGGTCAATGGGTACAGGTTGGAAGAGTGGGTTGGTTTTGAGAATAGGTGGTGGTGGAACAGTTTCAGCCACGACCTTTCCCTTCTCTTTTGGGTCAAATTTGGAGGCAGATCCAAAAATAGGATAGGAGGTAGGTTTTCGATCCACTAGGTCTAGATTAGTTGAACTCTATTGTATGGTGGTCCAACCCATCATTTCTTAGACATCTTCCATAATAGTCCCCCTTTATTTTTGAAGTAAGTCTTCGAAATGAGCCTCTTGCCTTTTAAGCATTTCCTCTTGCTGTTCGGTGAACTTGGCAAAGAGCTCATTAATCAAGTCATCAACTCTATCAGTAGCAGCAACTTCCTTTCCTAATTCAGTTGACATCTTTTGAACCTTTGGATGAAAAAGATGAAGCTAGGTCAATTTTTAGCTTTCGATAAAGTTAAGGACAAAGATGAGATAATGAAATCCTAATCATAGTAGTAAGATAAAGATGAGTGTACCATGGATAGACATGAGTTTATGAATTTGACATGGGTTTGAATAGGGACTAGTAATGTTTGGGGTCATTTTCAAATTTTCCACTTTAGTAGGATTCTTACATAATGCATGCATGCATGTATGCATGAATGAAAAAAAAAATTCATGGTAATGGAATACAAGTTAGGGCTATGAGGCCTCATCCGAGCACCAGCCCAATTCCCTAGAGGGAACCGGGATGCTCATTCGAGTTTAGACTCACGATGGAACCCTCGGGTTTAGATATAGTTGATTTTGAAAATGATTTTTAGGAGTTGTCACCCTAATTTATTTTTAAATGGAAAAATTAAGGAAAAATCCAATTAACTCCAATTTAATTTTCAATTAATATACCCATGGCTAAAATCACTAGTTTTGAACCAGGTTGAGTTTGAGGATTAGGTTTTTAGTTTGAAATAATCTAAATTTGGCTCTTAAGTTTAATTTGATTTAAAAATTAATTTCATGGATGATAAATATTATATGACAATTATAACATCATGATTAATGCATAAGCATGGTATGAGTACAATGAGAAAATTAAAATAAAACATCCACAAATTAAATTAATTAAAAAGGGGAAAGGAGATTGATTGAGATTTGGATTTGAGGTTTAGATTTAGATTCCAAATATGCCTACATACCCTATTGAATAGGGATCAAAATCCACGTAGTTCATTCCATGATTAAGTGGAGAGGTTTAAGAGTTTATCATATTGATTTTGGTTTAGCTGTTTTGAGAGTGAGGAAAAAGGCTGAAACCATTGCTTTTGACGAGCGGAGGATTTTACCGGACCGAAATTCCGTTTTATCTAGATTGGATGATTGGTTGGATTGGAAGATTAATTAATTAATTAAAAAGATTAATTAACTAATTAATATGATGAAAAAAGATAGATGGATTAATTAATTAAAAATATTAATTAATTAATTTGGATGAAAGGTGGATTGAGAAAAATGATTAATTTGATTTTAGAAAAAAGTAATTAATTAATTAATTAAAAAAATTAATTAATTAATTAAAAAGATTAATTAATTAATTAAAAAGATTAATTAATTAATTAATACAGTGATTAATTTTAATTTAAAAAATGAGTTTTAGTTAATTAAAAAGATTAATTAACTTGGTTAGGGTGAGATAATTAATTAATTAAAAAATTAATTAATTAGAGAGTTGATGGAGGGAGAAGAAGAGAGGAATTAATAAACAACCATCAATATTAATTCAAGAGGCGTATAGAAATAGAGAAAATGAGGGGATATTTATAGGAAAATAGGGATGAGGGTAACTTGGGAAGTGGAAAAGTGAAAAGACTAAAAAGATATGGCTAGAAAATGCTGAAAAATCATATCAGGGGCATTTTGAGAATTTTGGAGGGCAAAAGGGGGACTTGCCATCGGAGAGGCTGGTGGCACCACTAGCCTTTGGGCGGCGCTACCGGGCTTCCCAATGGTAGCCATCAGAAAGGCCGGCGATGCTGCTTAGATGGCTGGTGACGCCACCAGCCCCTTCTGTGGCAGCTGACGTGGGCAAAAATTTTTTTTTTTTAGAGATTGGTTGGTTTGGGATTTAGAAAATTTGGATTTCTAATAGCAATGTAATTGAATTTCTTTTAGGGGCCCTGCCAGCTGAAATTCTGCGTTTTGCTTATGTCAGATTTTGAGACTTTTTGGTCAGTTTTTGAGAGTTTCAGAATTTAAAAAATTCTTTGGTCTACTTCGATAGACTCAAAATTAATTTTAGAGCAATTGAATAGTCAGTCTAAGAGAAAATTCAGTCAGTTTTGAAAAAATATTGTCTAATATAAAAGGTCCAGTCAGGATAAGAAAGGCATCAGATTATGCCAAGAATACTTCGGTCGATTTTGGAGAGTTCAAAATTAATTTTGGAGGTGCTGAAATAAGGGTTCACAGCTGCCCCCTTATCAGAATTGGCTTTGAACGAAAGGTGATTTTGATGATTGTAAACATTGGGAAGAGGTACCATATCAGACTCTGGGCTTGTGTGTTCTTGTTAGGTCCTTTAGGAGAAGGCTCTCTAGGATAAATGAGGTTTTATCAATGGTTATCGGTCCGACCTTGATGTTGGATGAAAGAATGGTCTTGGTGAATTTCAATTAAGGCTATCTGTTTAGCTTTAATGTTAAAGGATAAATAAAGTTTGGTGAATTTTAATTGAGGCTATCTGTTCGGCCTTAATGTTGAAGATAAAGAAGGTTAGGTGAATTTCAATAAAAGCTATTTGTCTGGTCTTAATGTTGGAGGACAAATAAAGTTTGGTGAATTTTAATCAAGGCTATATATCCAGCATTAATGTTAGAGATAAAGATGATCTGGGGTAAATCTCAATCAAGACTTTCTATCTGGCCTTAATGTTGGAGGTAAAGAAGATTTGGGTAAATCTCAATAAAGACTATCTGTTTGGCCTTAATGCTAGAGGTAAAGATGATTTGGGTAAAAAAGGTGGAAAGTGGAACAATATAGATGTGTAGGTGATCGTTTCTAGACATTTATGGGTGAAATTAATAGATTTGAGTAAAAGATATGGAAAGTGAAACCATATAGATGTCTAGGTGACCATTTCTAGACATTTATGGGTGAAATTGATGGATTTGGACAAAAGAGATGGAAAAAAGGAACCACATCGATGTCTAGGTGATCGTTTCTAGTCATTTATGGGTGGAATTGATGGATTTTGATAAAAGAGTTGGAAAAAGAACCACATGGAAGTCTAAGTTACCATTTCTAGACTTTATGAGTGAAAGAGAATTTTGGATAAGATAATTTAGTGAAAGGAAAGCCTCCACCTATGGCTAGTTGACTCGAGAGATTCTAACAAGATTTTGGTAAAGGGAGAGCCTTGGCTTATAGCGAGTCAGCTCAAGAGGTTCTAAAATGATTTTGGTATGAGATCCTTAGCTTATAGTGAGTCAGCTTAAAAGATTCTAACAAGATTTCAATAGGAGAGCCTTGGCTTATGGCGAGTCAACTCAAGAGATTTTGACAACATTTTGGTAAAGGGCTTGGGCTTCTAAATGTGAGGGGTTGGGCCTTTAAGAAGGCTCAAAGGAACTTTGCCAGGAGTAAAGGGACTCTAGAAGTCACACGTTGTTGATTAAATCTAGAAATGTATCATTTAGCTTTAAAGAGACATCGGCAAGCTTTTAAGAGGTGTCGATCAGTTTTGAGGAAGTACTGGTAAGCTTTAGGAGATGTTGGTGAGGCTATTGGCTCAGCTTATGCATAATTGCAGATGATTGCATAGATGCTAGAGCGCAAATGATTATATAGATGCTAGAGCACAGATGATGCATGTGCATGTTTCATAATTCATGGATTTTTTGCTTAACTTTTATGCCATGCATGATTTGTGATGATGTCTATAATGAATGATTGCATGGATGCATGAGGGTAGATTTACTCATTTACTTTGTGAATGCAATTTTTTATATGACTTTTGTATCCTCGAAGACATGCATTTGTGGACTAAAAAAAAAAAACTCGACAAGGTTGAGGTATTCAACTTGGGTAGGTATGGAATAGTTGCTATAGTGGCATTACGAAGAGATTGAGATTTATTTTTTTTTGAGGGCTTGCTTCAGGTTTTAGAATCTGGTGGCCCATGGTTTCTGTTTTAGTACTGCTAAGGAGGAATCATGTCTCACCTTTGGAAAGTTTAATGCTATAGCTTGGCTACGTCACGTAGGCAACTCTAATGGTGTTAGAGTTCAAAGTTCAACATTTTTTGCACTTTCTAGGAGTTAATGGACTTGCCTGAGGATGTCACAAGCTAGATGGTGGTGGGTGGTGGTCAGGTGAATTTGACCACTGTGATTGAGACGTTTCATGATCTTAGTGACCAAAAAGATATGAGTGAGCGAAAACTCAAGATGAGGGCCTTAGTTTTATGTTTGAGAGTCGGATACGAGTCTGCTAGAACCATGCTGGCAAAGACACTGATCAAAGATGAATTATCTTGCCAATTCACCAAGTGAGAAAATTTTATTTATTCTCACCCTTTCTATTGGGGGTGCTTTTGTGAACCCTCAAATTTGCACCTCTTGATTCGGCTGCAGCTTAACACCTACTAAGAATAGGGCGCTGCACATACGGTGTCTCCAAAATAAATTTCCTGAACCTTTTCTCCTCCAGTCGACTGCTTTTTAGTCACAAACCCACATAATCAAGCAGAGCTCGAATCAGAGCTGAAACAGGCCTGAAACAGACAGAAATAGATTGAGCCACGTGAGTGGCGCAGGGAGGCACGGTCTTCGTGCCACCCAGGAGGCGGCACACATGCCGTGCCCCCGGGAAATGGCCATGCCGCCGGTGCGGCATGGAAATCGTGCCGCCCAGGAGGCGGCACGCATGCCGTACCGCCGGGAAATGGCCATGCCGCCGGTGCGGCATGGAAATCATGCTGCCGGAATGGCGGCACGTCTGGAATGCCGCCCAGACGGCCGGCGTGTCAGCTGTGCCACGCTTGCCGCTGATGTCGCCGTCCGTACCGCCGGCACCTCCTCTGTCAGCTCTATAAATAGGAGCCTCCTCCAGCCTCATTTGACACAGTCTTCACACGATTTCCAATAATTCCTAACATATTCTAAAGCATTTTAGAGCATTTCAAAGCAATTCAGGCATATTTTTATTCTTATACTCACACAGTTGCTGCTTCTAGATCCAGATTCCAAGTTTCTTTTGAATCAAAGTGGAGTTGAGATCCGGAGCAAGACTCATTCCATTTGTCAAAAAACCAAGAAAAGCAAAGGTATAATCCCCTTTTCTATCTTTAAAATTCTAAATTCAGATCTAGAATTCTCTTTAGGTCTAAAACTGAAAAGATCTAAAACTTATTAATTTAAGAATCAGAATTAAGTTAATAAGCAAATCAACACATTTCTAAAACCCCTCCTTCGCAAGAAGGGAGAATTGCGTGGGGTTTGATTCCTATTCAATAGGATACGCAGGCTGCCATTCTGAAGGGCATCAACTCCAAAAATCTTTTTATCAATACTGTTTTCCTTTTATTTATTCACATTAATCCTTTATTTTGTGATTTTGTTTTCAGTTTATTTTGTTTGGGGAATGTGTGCTTTCCCTAGTACCCATAAGGGCTAGAGTAAAGATCCCCTTTATTCCATTTGTTTTGATATTGTAATAATTAAGTAGGATTTATCTGGCCTATTTATTTATTATTGTCATTCCATCACATCATATTATATATCTGTTCATTCATTATATTTTTTATTCATGCATACACGAAAAAATCATTTTCAAGAGTTATTTTGCATTTCAAGCCAAGCTAAAGAAAATAATATTTTCTTAAATTGTGTAATTACCAAAACCTGATCCCAGAGCTCTCCTTGGTCCCTCGTGGATTAGTGCACTTTTCCATTGGGATAAAATCAAATTTTGGAGTCAACCGTGTTGGGTTTTCTTTAATTTTCCCAATTAAAATAAATAAATTAAAGTGGCAACTCACTTTACAACCTTCAAAATACAAAAATCAATTTTCCGAACTCACAGCGAGTTCCAATCGTGGAGTTTCTCCCAAAGAGCATTTCAATCCCTTGGCGGATCGGACCGGTGCTCGGGCGAGGCCTCACAGCTTTGTGGGTGTCTGATTTTGGGTTATCGTAGAAGTGTGGCTGATGGATCATTTTTGAGTGGTGGCCCCTGCTTTTCAATCTACGCATGCTTTATTGAGACTCAGTCAAAGATCAGATAGGATAGCTGCTTGCAGCTTGCCTTCGGAGCATACATTTTTAGCACTGCCAATGGTAAAGGATTAGATTTCTCATAATTGGGGGCCAAGGGTGTTGAGTGGTTTGCCTATTGGGTTTAGTTTGAATGACTTTCCACTAGGGGATGGGGTTCTTAAGGCAAACTCAGGATGTGCCCCCAGTTTTTCTTTCTTAGGGTTTATGTAGATTATAGCTCCCATTGCCAAGGCTATTAAGTGATGGCTGGCTGAGGAGTTATCATGCCGTTTATTTTAGGATTTCTCTTGGGACTATAGAGAGGTATGATAGGTGGTTGATAAAAGTGGTTTGGCTAGTTGCGAGAGATTACTAGACTGCTCTACTAAAGGGAATAGAGGGTGACACAGCTGAGGAAGGAGAGACTGTAGGAGGAGCCACTGGTAGCAAAAGGATTGTAGCACAAACAGAGGGGTGACTTGATCTTTGAAGGAGACTCGAGGATCTACTGGAAGTGTGACACCACAGGTTGCAGTAGTGACTCAAACGGTGGTGGCAGTGACAAAAGAGACTATGACTGTAGTGAGGATAAGATGACACTACATTAGAGGTTCAAGAAAGGACTACTGTAGTTTAGGTAGAGAGGAGGACTACATCTTTTAAATTACAGAGGAAGATTTTTTGGAATAGTTTCAGAACTACTGGTACTCAAGAAAGGGTTTTAACACTATTGTGGTGAATAGGTCTAATTCTGTTGGTACCTCTACTATTGCAGCAGAAGGAGCAGCAGAGACCTAAAGAAGGGGTGCACCCTTTTAAAGAGATTGTGGTAGACTCTGACTCTGACGAGGACACGAGAGACTTGCATCTTAAGAGGTGGAGTGGGACTAGCCAGACCATGACTTTAGACATGACCTTTTTTTTTTTTTTGGTTTTTGTTTAAGATAATTGCAGGTTGATAAGACTACGACATTGAGAAGGCTATCCTTTTTATCATAATGATGGGTTTGTATTTTGAAAAATTTAATCATCATTAAATGAAACATCTTTTATTTTTACTCTAATTTATGCCTAAGCAGCCCTTTTGGGTTTTCAGCTTAGTAAGCATTCTTTCCTGCTCCTTTTTTTTCTTCTCTTTTTTTGTCTATCTTCTTTTTTTTTAGGCAAAAGAATTAAGTGAATGATGTATTAGGCATGGAGAAAATGAGAATATGATGCAAATAAAATATTTTATATCATGATTTAGACCGCACCCCAGTCAAGCTGCTTACGTATTCCTTATATCACTTTTCTATCGGTTATTTCTTTTAGGGAGAATCAAGTCCACGTAGTTTTGATTACATATGCATGAAAAACAAAAATGAAATGCATATGTCATCTTCAAATGATGCATCATTTTAGCTAATCCAAATTGCCAAGATGGGAGAATTTACTTCGGTCCATGTCTGTAAAGATGGTGCCTCTATCGGATAGGATCTTCTTAAGCATGTACTATCCAACCTAGTTCAGTTTGAACTTCCTCTTGGATCATGAATAAGGGCTTGGATTTCCTCCAAAACTGGATTTCCTTCCCATGAATCGTTGCCTCTCACCTTCCAGTTGAAGTATTTGGCTAGTCTCAATTGATAACTTTGAATTTTATATAGAGCATCGATTCTCTATTCCTCGACGGCATCCAACTAGTCATGATACCTTTCGGTCTATTCTATCTTCATTCTCCATGGCTTCTCTTTGACAAGTTTCTTGTGTATGTAGGTAGGGAACTCATGAACTGTGATACTTGGATCATCCCTATCTTGTCTTGTATAGAACATTCCATGATCTTTTCCACTACTACTATGCAAATGTAATGTATGGGATTTTGGATTTTTTCTACCATAATTAATTAATCCTTTTGCCCTTTTCATCAATTTTTTTGTATTTTTTATTCTCTTTTTTTTTTTTTAAGATGTCCCATTTAAAGACAAACTAGAAAAAAAATTAAAACAAATCAAAAAGTTTAAACTCTTTATTACTAATAAAAGTCCCATCATGAGTATATTAAAAGATAAGCCTAAAAGGTAAAATACAGACTTTGAAAGGTAAGACTTGACAGACTAAAATTCAAAGAAAGATTTAATAGAAAAAGACTCAAAAGATTCTAACGTAGACTTTGACTCAGGTGACTTAGACACGAACTCAAACGACTCAGACATGGACTCAGAGGACTTGGATAGGGGCATAGCAGGGCTGGCACTCTTCTCAAAATACCAATTATTACGTAAAGTTTGAGTTGGTCGAGTGAGCTTGGTAGTTTAGAAAGGATTGATGGTGGTGCTAGACTTTAGGTCTATGAGCAAGGATGTGTCTGCTATTAATGAGGTCTCAAATTTTGTGCTTCAGAGCCTTGCATGCATCAGTTTTGTGCCCCTATCCTTGATGATAGTTGCAGTGCTCATTAGCATTATAACCCTTGGCAAGGGATTTGGAGGAGGTTATAGATCTAAAGGCTTAACTAGATTAGCATCTAAGGCTTTCTTATAAATGACGCAAAGGGGCATGCCCAGCTCAGAGAAAGTCCTCCTTATTTCTAACTTCGTCGGCTGGTGATAGGACACAACATTTACCTCCCCCTCTATTTGGGTGGGATTGGTGGTATAGTTAGTGTTCTTGTGATACCTAGAGGATTTATTCTTGATTCATCCTGATTGAATCAAATCCTTAATTTTGGTGGTGGTAACAAAGAGAGCTTTGAAGCTAGGGAGGTACTGTGTTTGCAAATGCATCTAGTACTAGAGGAGGAGGTTATTGACAATGATGTCAATTTGCTCTATTTTAGATGGACGGTTTACCATTTGTGCTGCTTTTGACCTTCACCTTATAAGAAACACGGTGAAGGATTCTCTTTGCCCTTGTTTGGTGGTTTCCAAATCTCAACAGGTGACATCCACCTCGATGTTATAGTGGTATTGCTTGACAAAAGGATTGCATATGTCATCCCAAGTTTTCTTGTGATTCTGGTCAAGTTCTAGTAACCACTTGACAACTGCTCTAGTTAAAGATTGTTGGAATAACTGAGCAAGGAGCTTGTCATCTACACTAAAGGGTCTAATGGCGCCCACATACATCTTGAGGTGAGTTTTGGGGCATGTGATGCCATTAAACATGTCCATAACCAGCATTTTAAATTTTGGAGGAACCTGTGCATTTGGAAAGAGAACTAAGGAGTCGACATCTATCATGTCTTTGTGCTTTTTGATGTTCTTGAGTGTTCTCTCCATGGCCTCAATTTTCTCCATCAAATTCTTAGCTTCGGGAAAGCTAGAAAAATCTCCACTTTGAAAAGGTTCATAGTGGGAGAGGGAGTGGTTGCATTCAAGTCCATGATAGGAGAGGTTGGAGTTTCATGTGCTTTCCCATTATCGGTGAGATCGATAATATGAGTAAAAGTTAGGGCATGGCTAGTCCTGGCTTAGGCAGATGCAAGCTCAACACAAGCAGGAGGGGGAGTGATAGTGGCATTGGTCATTTCCTTAACCTCATTGATGATCGACTGGCATTGGGAGTTGAAGGCATTAGTAAAGATGGTAGACTAGACATTAAGAGCATTGGTGAAGTTGTTAGCTTGGATTTTAATAGTAGTGGTGAGTGTAGCTTGAAAAGTCTCCTCTTGTTTCTTGAGGAAGTTGGCAAAAAAGGTGCTCATCACTTATTGGTCGAAAGAGCTAGAGGTCTTGGCCATTGATAACTTTGAAACAGAAAACATAAAACAAATAAGAATACAAAGTTGTGAAGAAAAAAAGGGAAAATGTGTCAGGAAAAGATTCCTTTTTTATGGTTGGTCACTGGATTCACATATTGACAGGATGAGTGTGTGAGGAGTTTTGGTATAACAGACCACCAATTTAGGTCTTTGAGGTGTTTGAGAGTTTACCTTGTTGAGCTTCTCATATTATGTATGCATGATCATGACGTGATACATGCCGAAAAAGGTTTCATAAATATACAAGAGTATCGATTATTACAGTACATGTAATCTAAGGTTAAAGGCTAGGGCATCTATATCTACAAGGGTGAATGGGTGGTTTGATTAAGGGTCCCCATCCCACTAGAGCAATGATATACCTAACCACATGTGAAGCAAAGAGCCTCGAATGGGTCCAACAGTACTGATTGCTCGTTACACCATTGAAATGATCTAGGATTTGTCACGAGGTGAAATGCTTTTGCTATCTCCCAACATACTCAAAGGGAGTTGTCGAGCCAATGCTACTCGCCATCCAAAAGTTTTCCTAAAACTAAGGTTTAAGCAAAGAGCCTTTATTATACAAAGTGATGCATGAAAGTCAAATTATACTTAATGAGCCAAATGGAGATTATTTTGGAAAAACTTTTCCTTAACCAAATAGTAATCCTCTTATTTTCCGATTTATTGAAAAAAAAAAGTGGCAACCAATCTCTAGTGGAATTGCCAGCTGTGAGACCTCGCTCGAGCACCGGCCCGATCTGCTAGAGGGAACTAGGATGCTCGTTCGGGTTTGAACTCATGATGGAACTTTCAAGTTCGGATATGGTTGATTTTGAAAATAATTTTTAGGAGTCGTCATCCTAATTTATTTTTAAATGGGAAAATTAAGGAAAAACCCAATTAACTCTAATTTAATTTTCAATTAATATATCTATAGATAAAATTACTAGTCTCGAATAAGGTTGAGTTCGGAGACTAGGTTTTTTGTTTTAAATAATCTAAATTTGGCTCTTAAGTTTAATTTGATTTAAAAATTAATTTCATGGATGATAAATATTATATGACAGTTATAACATCATGATTAATGCATGAGCATAGTATGAGTATAATGAGAAAATTAAAATGAAAAATCCACAAATTAAATTAATTAAAAAGGGGAAAAGAGATTGATTGGGATTTGGATTTGAGGTTCGGATTTAGATTCCAAACATGCCTACGTACTCATTGAATGAAGATCAAAATCCACATAGTTCATTCTACGATTAAATGAAGGGGTTTAAGAGTTGATCAGATTGATTTTGGTTTGGCTATTTTGAAAGTGAGAAAAAGGCTGATACCTTTGCTTTTGACAAGCGGAGAATTTTACCATATCGAAATTCTATTTTATCGAGATCGAGTGATTGGATGGAATGAAAGATTAATTAATTAATTAAAAAGATTAATTAACTAATTAATATGATGAAAAGGATAGATAAATTAATTAATTAAAAAAATCAATTAATTAATTTGGATGAAAGGTGGATTGAGAAAAATGATTAATTTGATTTTGGAAAAAAGTGATTAATTAATTAATTAAAAAGATTAATTAATTAATTGAGTGATTAATTTTAATTTAAAAAAAGAGTTTTAGTTAATTAAAAAGATTAATTAACTTGGTTATGGTGAGATAATTAATTAATTAATTAAAGAGTGGATGGAGAAAGAAGAAGAGAGGAATTAGTAGATAACTATCAATACTAATTCAAGAGGTGTGTAGACATGGAGAAAATGAGGGGATATTTATAGGAAAATGGGGGTGAGGGTAACTTGGGAAATAGAAAAGTGAAAAGACCAAAAGGATATGGCTAAAAAAATTCTGAAAAATCATATTGGGGGTATTTTGAGAATTTTGGAGGGCAAAAGGAGGACCTGCCATCGGAGAGGCCTCTAGGCGACGCCACCACGCCTCTGGGTGGCACCACTGGGCTTTCGGCCGGCAACCATCGGAGATGTCGGCAGCACCGCCCAAATGATCGGTGGCGCCACCGGCCCTTTCGGTGGCAGCTGAAGTGACAATTTTTTTTTTTTAAGAGATTGGTTGGTTTGGGATTTAGGAAATTTGAATTTCTAATAGTAATGTAACTAAATTTCTTTTTGGGGCACTGCCAACTAAAATTTTGCTTTTTGCTCAAGTTAGATTTTGAGACTTCCGAGTCAGTTTTTAGGAGTTTCAGAGTTCAAAAAATTCTTTGGTCTACTTTGATAGACTCAAAATTAATTTTAGAATAATTGAATAGTCAGTTTGAGAGAAAATATGATCAGTTTCAAAAAAATATTGTCTGGTACAGAAGGTCTGGTCAGGAAAGGAAAGGCATCAGACTGTGCCAAGAATACTTCTATTAGTTTTGAAGAGTTCATAATTAATTTTGGAGGTGCTGAAATAAGGATTCACAAGTACATATAGCCTTAGGGGAAAGTTCTATGGGTGATTACATGAAAGGGTAAGGGTGGTCCAAATAGTAACCTATCACACTAGAGGTACGATATACCTAGCCATATGTGAGTCAAGGAGCCTCGTATGGGTTAGGCAGTATGTGCATACTCGTTACACCCCTAAAAGGATTAGATGATACATCGTAGGCTGGATTGTAAGAACCCACACCCATCCTAGGAGTTTTGTGGCAACTACTTGAATTTAGAGCAATTATGGCTAAGTGTGTGCTTTTATGGAAATTCATTTGTTATGTGATTGATGAGTATGTGGCATGTTAGATTAGCTCTAATATGCATAATATGAATTATTATGGTGACGTAAATAATTTATATGAAGTGCATATGCATAAAATAATTTATTTCACATAAAGTGAATTTCCATGTACAAAGTGATTTTTAAGCATAAAATAATTTTTATGAGTATTTTTAAAATATTTTTTAAATAAATATTTTGGGGAAAATTTTAATGAAAATAATAAGAAAAATATTTTATTTTTAATTATCTATAATCAACCCATAAATTAAATAAAAAACCTAATTTTCTAAAAGCCTACTACAGCAAAACACTCCTCACCTAACTCATTAAGGGTAAACTTGGAATTAGCCCAAAACCCAAAATATTTAAAGTGAAATTTGGCTAGCCCTAGTAGTAGCAGCCACCATTCTGTTTTCTATCATATTTCCAATAGAAAATTTTCTCAAAAATAATCTCTCAACCGAAATTCACAATGTATCTTCAAACCTTGCGATTTTGCAACCGTTTTTGTAAGTTTTTCTCTTCTTCCAATTTACTATCTGATTTTTTTTAAACTAATCATGAGAAAATTATTTTGAACTGAGTATTTACTAATTTTTATTGATTAAATTTGGTCTAGGTGAATTTGTGAAAGAAAAATTGATTTTTCTATCAAAAACACAAACCTCTCTACATTTATCCTCCAAAGGTGAACCTTAAAACTCAAAATTTGAAATTTCATGCATAAACACAAGGGGGGCTGCTGATTCTTGCATTATTGTGTTTTAAATTAATTTTTGTTGTATTTAGATGAAAAATATTGATTTAAATCATATTTCTATATATTACTGTAATGATAAGAAAATACCGAAAAGCGAAAGAACTCATGATTTTCACCTTATAACCTAAAATTTGAAATTTTCATACATATAGTACCAAGGGCTACCAATTTGTGCATATTAGGATTCTAAACTAATTTTTGTTATGTTTGGTTGAAGAATAATGGTTTAAATCATGCATTTATGTATTACTATAATGACCAGAAATAAAAAAGATTTATCGTTTTCATCCTAGAACCTAAAGTTGGAAAATTTTTATGCATATATATTTATTTAGGTGCTAATTCATATATATAAACATTCTAAAATGATTTTTTCTATGTTTACATAAAAAACATTGGTTTAAATCATGTATTTATATATTACTATAATGAATGAAAAGTGCGAAAAGTAAGAAAGTTCATGATCTTCATTGATTGTATAATTCGGCCTACATTGGGAATTCAATCTCAATGTCTATAATTTTTATGTGATATATTTTAATGATTATTGACATGTATACATGAATGATAAATGATTTAATTGCATATTGATTGAAAGAATAACTCTAGACAAGTCTAGAGACAACAGGATATACCTAGGGTTTCCTAACTTTATTTCTATGATATGATTAATATGTTTATGTGATCAAGTGATATGGGAAATAAGTTTTATGATGAGTTAATAATGAATTAATGATCTTAAATGGATGATGAGATTGATTGTATGAATTGGTCATAAGAGATAAGCATGATACTTGAAAGGTTACTTGTTGAGTTAATATATATGGAAGGTGTTAAGTGTACTAAGTTGGATGTTAAATTGAATTGATATTAAGATCATGATATATTGTGTTTGACTTTAGAAAAGTCATAATATGGGTTATAATGTGATTTCATGTGGACCTATAAAGGCAAAGTATGCAAGACTTTGAAAGTTAACATGTTATGTGCAAGTGATGAGTGGACTTCTAAGTGCAACTCCAAATGTATGTGAATGTTATATGTGCATAGGGTAGTTATGAGATAGGATAGCATGAAGTTAAACAAATAATAAGTATTGAATTAAATATTATGTTAGAGCTTAAGGAGTAGTAGAAGTTCAAAAAGGGCTATAAGTACTAGGAGCAAAGGAACCACAAGGTGAGTAAACATTATGTTCATGTTACAAGTACAAACTATTATATTATATGAACCTTTAAGATTCTTGAAACCCAAGTTCCTTTCCATTTTCAAATATGATTATATGATTTTTTTTTTTTTTGTTAAACTTGAGTTGCCAAAGGACAATTGGTCCAAAACCATTTTACTTATTCAATAATAACAAAGAACCTTTGTAATTGTTGCCTTACCTTATTTTCTTTATGGAACCACACTATTATTTATCTTTTGTTCAATAAGTTAAACCATGTGAACCCTCAATTTTCCACCCTCAATTTTGCACTCTCATCATCCAATGGCAGCTTTTGCACCTACTAAGTTTAACGCACTACGCAGAGCCATTATGATGGTCCCGCTAGCTGGTTAGCGGGTGGGGGTTCAGAGGTAGTGCCCTTAAAAGAAAATTTTTTAGTCTTCAATTACATTGCTACTAGACATCTAAATTTACTAAACTTCATACCAACTAATCTCTAAAAAAAAAAAAAAAAACAGGGGCCACGTCATCTGCCGCTAAAGTAGCCAATGGCACCACCTGCTATCTGGGCGGCACCACCAGCATCTTCGACGGTGCACCACCCAGAACACCGGTGGTGCTGCCTAAAGGCCCGTTGGCGCCACCAGCCCCTCCAGTGGTGCGATCCCCACTACCCTTTTTGCAGTTCCCAAAATGCCCCTAATTTGATTTTTCAATATTTTTCTAGCCCAACCTTTTTAGTCTTTTAACTTTTCCACTTCCCAAACTACCCTCACCCACTTTTCCTATAAATAACTCCCTCCACTTCTCATTTCTACACATCTCTTGAGTTAGTATTGATGGTTATCTACTAATTTCTCTCTTCTTCTCCCTCCAACCACTCTTTAATCAATTAATTAATTAATCTTTTTAATTAATTAATTATCTCACCCTAACCAAGTTAATTAATCTTTTTAATTAACTAAAACTCTTTTTTTAATTAAAATTAATTTCTCAGTTAATTAATTAGTTAATCTTTTTAACTAATTAATTAATTAATCACTTTTTTCCAAAATCAAATTAATTCTTTTTCTGAATCCACCTTTCATTCAAATTAATTAATTAAATCTTTTTAATTAATTAATCTATCTATCATTTTTATCATATTAATTAGTTAATTAATCATTTTAATTAATTAATTAATCTCCCAATCAATCTAATCACCCAGTCCTGATAAAACGGAATTTCGGTCCGGTGAAACCCTCCGCCTGTCAAAAGCAAAGGTATTAGCATTTTTCCCCACTCTCAAAACACCCAAACCAAAATCAATCTGATTAACTTCTAAACCCCTCTACTTCATCATGGAACAAACTACGTGGGCTTTGATCCCCATTTAATGGCGTACGTAAGCACGTTTGGAGTATAAATCTAAACCTCAAATCCAAAACTCTATCAATCTCTTCTTCCCTTTTTAATTTATGGATATTTTACTTTAATTTTCTCTTTGCACTCATGTTATATTTATACATCTTATTTACAATTATCATATTATAATATTTGTCATTCATGAAATCAATTTTTCAAAGTCAAATTAAACTTAAAAGCCAAATTTTGATTATTTAAAACTAAAAACCTAGTCCCCGAGCTCAACCTAATTCTAGGCTAGTGATTTTATCCATGGGCAAATTAAAGTAAAAAATTAATAAATTGGAGTCAAATTGGGTTTTTTCTTAATTTTTCCATTAAAAAATAAATTAGGGTGGCGACTTCTAAAATCATTTTGACTTCTAAAATCATTTTTAAAATCAACCAATCCAAACCCGAGGGTTCCATCATGAGTCTAAACTCGAATGACCATCTCGGTTCCCTTTAACCGACCGAGCCGGTACTCAGGCGAGACCTCACAGCTGGCCACTCCACTGGGGACTAGTTGCCACCTTTTTTTAAAAAGAAAAATAAGAGGATTACTATTTGATTAAGGAAAAAAAATTTTCAAAATAATCTCTATTTGGTTCATTAAGTATAATTTGACTTTCATGCATCACTTTGCATAATAAAGGCTCCTTACCTAACCTTAGCTTTAGGAAAACTTTTGGATGGTGAGTAGTATTGGCTCGACAACTCTCTTTGAGTATGTTGGGGGATAGCGAAAGCATTACACCCTGTGTCGAATCCCCGATCATTTCGGTGGTGTAACGAGCAATCAGTACTATTGGACCCATGCAAGGCTATTTGTCTCACATGTGGTTAGGTATATCAATGCTCTAATGGGACAAGGACCCTTAAATCAAACCACGCTTCACCCTTATGCATGTAGCTACCCTAGCATTGACCCTAGGTTCTATGTACTGTAATAATTGATACTCTTGCATGTTTATGAAACCTTTTTCGACATGCATCATGTATACAAAACATGAGAAGCTCAATAAGATAAACCTTCAAACACCTCAAAGACTCAAACTAGTGGTCCGTTACCCAAAAACTCACCTCAAGATGTATATGGGAGCCATGAGACCCTTTGGTGTGGATGATGAGATCGTTACTCAGTTATTCTAACAATCTTTAACTAGAGCAGCTGTCAAATGGTTACTAAATCTTGACTAAGATCACAAGAAAACTTGGGATGACATCTGTAATGCTTTTGTCAAGCAATACCACTACAACATCAAGGTAGATGTCACCTATCGAGATTTGGAAACCACCAAACAAGGGCTAAGAGAATCCTTCACTGTGTTTCTTACAAGGTAAAGGACAAAAGCGGCTCAAATGATGAACCGTCCATCTGAAGTAGAGCAAATTGACATCATCGTCAAGAACTTCCTCCCCTAGTATCAAGCTCATCTACAAACTCAATACCTCCCCAACTTCAAAGCTCTCATTGCTAATGCCTCCAAGATCGAGAATTTGATTCAATCAAGACAAATCAAAGATAAATCCTCTAGTTCAAGGTATCATAAGAACAACAATTAAACCACCAACTCCGCTACCAAAAGAGAAGGGGAGGTAAATGTTGTCTCTTATCATCAGCCAATGAGGTTGGAAAGGAGGACTTTTTCTAAGCTAGGCATGCCCCTCAGCATCATTTATAAGAAAATCTTAGAGGTTAATCTGGTTAAGCCCTTAGAACCACGACCTCCTTCAAACCCCTTGCTCAAGGGTTATAATGCTAATGAGCACTATGACTATCATCAAGGGCCAAGGCACAAAACTGATGTATACAAGGCTCTGAAGTATAAAATTCAAGACCTCATTGATAGAGGAGACATCATTGCTTCTAGACCTAAAGCCTAACATTGTCACCAATCTTTTTTTAACCACCGAGCTCACTCGATCATCTCAAGCTCCACCAAATAACTGGTATTTGGGGAAGAATGCTACCCTACTGTGCCTTTATCCAAGTCCTCTAAGTTCATATCTGAATCATTTGAGTTTGTGTTTAAGTCACCTGAGTCAGAGTTTGTGTCAGAGTCTTTTGAGTCTATTTCTATTAAGTCTTCCTTTGAATCTGAGTCTGTTAGGTCTTATCCTTTTAGAGTCTGTATTTTGCCTTCTAGGCTTATCTTTTAATGTACTCAATAATAAAAAGTTTGAACTTTCTTATTTACTTTAATTTTTTTTTTCTCTCTGATTCATCTTTAAATGGGACATCTTAAAAAAAATGAAATGAAAAATGCAAAAAAAAAAAAAAGGCAAAAGGATTAATTAATTATGGCACAAAAAAAATCATAAATCACATACATTGCATTTGCATGGCAACAATGGAAAAGCTCATGGACTGTTTTATATAAGACAAGATAGGGATGATCCAAGCATCACAGTTCATGAGATCCCTACCTATACGAGAAACTTGTTAAAGAGAAGCTATAAAGAATGAAGACAAAATAGATAGAAAGGTATCATGACCAGCTGAATGCCATCGAGGAAAAGAGAATCAATGCTTTGTATAAAATTTAGGGTTATCAATGGAGACTAGCCGAGCACTTCAACTAAAAGTTGAGAGACAAGGGTTTGCAAGAAGGAAATCCAGTTTTGGGAGAAATCCAAGCCCTTATTCATTATCCAAGAGAAAGTTCAAACTAAACTAAGATGGATAGTATATGCTTAAGAAGATCCTATCCAACGGAGGCACCATCTTTACAGATGTGGACGAAAGCAAATTCTCCCATCCTGGCAACTTGGATCAGCTGAAACGATGCATCATCTGAAGATGACATTTGTATTTCATTTTTGTTTTCATGCATATGTAATCAGAACTACATGGACCTTATTCTCCCTAAAAGAAATGACTAATAGAAAAGTGATGTAAGGGATACGTAAGTAGCCCGACTTGGGTGCGGTCCAAATCATAATACAAAATATTTTATTTATGTCATATTCTCATTATCCCTAGTACATCATTCATTTAATTCTTTTGCCAAAATAAAAAAAAAGAAAAAAAAAGAAGAAAGAAGAAAAAGAATGCTTGCTAAGCTAAAAACTCAAAAGGGCAGCTTAGGCAGAAATTAGAGTAAAAATAAAAGATGTCTCATTTAATAGTGATCAAATTTTGCAAAATGCAGGCCCATCATCATGACAAAAGGATAGCCCATTCAATATCCTCTATAGCTTATCCTGTTTCATGTAGTCCTGTTAACCTGTAATTATTTTGAAAAAAAAAAGCAAAAAAAAAGGCCAAAAAAAAAGCAAAAAAAAAAAAGGGAAGGGGGGGTTCATGCATGAAGTCATGGTCTAGCCAATCCTCCTCTACCTTCTGAGATCCAAATCTCTCATGTCCTTATGAAAATTAGAGTTTACCATAATCTCCTCAAATGGGCATACCCCTCCTCTAGATCTCTGTAGCTTCTTCTGTCGCAATAATAGAAGGACCAGCATAATCAGAACTACTCACTATAGTAGTATTGAAAACCCTTTCTTGAGTATCAATAGTTCTAAAACTGCTCTAAAAAAAATCCTCCTCTGCAGTTCAGAAACTGCAGCACCCCTTTCTGCCTTAATTATAGCAATCCTTTTCTAAACCACCATTATAGTGTCATCCTGTCTCACTGTAATCACAGTGTTTTTTTATCATTGCTATAACAATTTGAGTCACCACTGCGACTTATGGTGTCGCACTTCTAGTAGATCCCTAAGCCTCCTTCAAAGAACTAGTCACCCCTTTTGTTTATGCTACGCCCTTTTACTACCAATGGCTCCTCATACAGTCTCTCTTTCCTTGGCTGCATCATCCTCTATTTCCCTCAACAGGGTAGCCTGGTACTCTTTCTCAACTGGCCAAACTACCTTTATCAACCACCTATCATACCTCTTTATGGTCCTAAGTGAAATTCCAAAATAAATAGCATAATAACTCCTCAGTCAGCCACCACCTGATTGCTCTGGCAATGGGAGTTGTGATCTACATAGCCTATAAGAAACAAAAACTGGGGGCACATTCTGAGTCTGCCCCATCTGCCTCAAGACCCTCATCCTGTAGTGGAAAGTCATTCAAACCAAGCCTAACAGGCAAACCACTCAACACCCATGACCCCCAGTCATGAGAAATCTAATCTCTTGCCATTAGTAGTGTTAAAAATGTGTCCTCCAGGGGTAAGTTGCAAGCAACCATCCTATCTAATATCTGATCATCAATAAAGCATGTGCATATTGAAAACACAGGCCACTAGATTTCAAAACCTAAAGCAACCTCTCAATCTCCTCCTAATGCCACTATAGCTACTTTTCCATGCCAACCCAAGTTGAGTTCCTCAACCTTGTCAAGTTTTTTAGTCCAAAAATGCATGTCTTCACAAAATAAAAAAAGTCACATGAAAAATTGCATTTAGAAAGCAAATGTGTGAATCCACCCTTATGTATCCATGTAACCATCCATTACAGATATCATCATAAATCATGCATGGCATAGAAGTCAAATAAAAGGTCTATGAATTTTGAAACATGCATGCATCATCTATGTAACAGCACCTATGCAATCATCTGTAACCATGCACCATCATCCACAAGCCAAGCCAATAGCCTCACTAACCTCTCCTAAAGCTGACCTATGCCTCTTTGAAGCTAAATGATACCTTTCTAGATCTAATCAACAAAGTGTGACCTCTAGAGTCCCTTTACTCCAAGCAAAGTTTCTTTGAACCTTCCGAAAGGCCCAACCCCTTACATTCAGAAGCCCAAGTTTTTTTGGTGCAACCAAAATATCATCAGAATCTTTTGAGCCCGAGGCTCTTCCTTTACTAAAATCTTTTCAAAATCTATTGAGCCGACTCACTATAGGCCTAGGCTCTCCTCCTGCTGAGATCTTTTCAAAATCTCTTGAGCTGACTCACCATAGGCCGAGGCTCTTTCTTTATCAAAACATTTTTAGAATTTGTTGAGCCTACTCGCTATAGGTGGAGGCTCTCCCTTTACTAAAATCTTATTAGAATCTCTCGAGTCAACTCATCATAAGCCTAGGCTCTCCCTTTGCCAAATCTTATCAGAATCCCTCAAGCCGACTCCCCATAAGCAAGGCTCTCCCTTTGTCGAAATCTTTTTAGAATATCCTGAGCTAACTCACCATAAGATGAGGCTCTCCCTTCATCAAATCTTGTCATAATCTCTCGAGTCGACTTGCCATAGGTCAAGGCCCTCCTTTCACTAAATTATCTTGTCTAGAATTCTCTTCCACCCATAAATGTCTAAAAATAGTTACCTAGACATCCATGTGATTCTTTTGCCATCTCTTTTATTAAAATCCATCAACTCCACCCATAAATGTCTAGAAATGATCACTTAAACATCAATGTGGTTCCTTTTTCCATCTCCTTTACCTAAATCTATCAATTTCACCCATAAATCTCTAGAAACAATCACCTAGACATCTATATGGTTCCAATTTTCACCTTTTTTACTCAAAATCTTCTTTATCTCTAGCATTAAGGCCAAACGGATAGCCTTAATTGAGATTTACCTAAATCTTCTTTACCTCCAACATTAAGGCCAAACAAATAGCCTTGATTGAGATTTACCCCAGATCATCTTTACCTCCAACATTAAGATCGGACAGATAGCATTGATTAATATTTACCCATATCTTATTTAACTCCAGCATTAAGGCCAGACAAATAGCCTTGATTGAGATTTATCCCAGATAATTTTTATGTCCAACATTAAGGCCAAACAGATAGTCTTGATTGAAATTTACCAAACCTTTTTTATCTTCAACATTAAGGCCGAACAGATAACCTTGATTGAAATTCACCAAACTTTCTTTGTCCTCTAATATTAAGGCCAAACAGATAGCCTTGATTGAAATTCAACAAACCTTCTTCATCTCTAACATTAAGGCCGGACAAATAGCCTTGATTGAAATTCACCAAACCTTCTTTGTCCTCTAACATTAGGGCTGAACAGATAGCCTTAATTGAAATTCACCAAGACCATTCTCGCATCCAACATCAAGGCCGAACTGATAGCCATTGATAAAACCTCATTTATCCTAGAGGGCCTCTTCCCAAAGGATCTAATAAGAACGCACAAGCCCAAAGTCTGACATGGCACCTCTTCTCAATGTTCACTGTCATCAGAATCACCTTTTGTTCAAAGCCAATTCTGATGAGGGGGTAACTGTGAACCCTCAATTTTGCACCCTCATCATCCAATCGCAACTTTTGCACCTGCTAAGTTTAACACACTACACATAGCCATTATGGCGATCCCACTAGCTGATTAGCAAGCAGGGATTCGAGGGCAGTGCCCCCAAAAGAAAATTTTTTAGCCTTCAATTACATTGCTATCGGACATCCAAATTTTCTAAATTTCATACCAACCAATCTAAAAAAAAAAAAAAGGGCCATGTCTGCTACCGCTGGAGCAGCTGGTGGCGCCACTAGCTATCTAGGCAGTGCCGCCAGCAACTCCGATGGCCCGCCGCCCAGAGACCTAGTGGCACTGCAAGCCCCTCCGGTGGCATGGTCCCCACTAGCCTTTTTGCAGTTCCCAAAATGCCCCCAGTATGATTTTTTAGTATTTTTCCAGCCTTATCGTTTTAGCCTTTTCACTTTTCCACTTCCCAAACTCACCCACTTTTTTTATAAATATCTCCCTTCACTTCTCATTTCTACACATCTCTTAAGTTAGTATTGATAGTTATCTACTAATTCCTCTCTTTTTCTCCCTCCAACCACTCTTTAATTAATTAATTAATATTTTTAACTAATTAATTATCTCACCCTAACTAAATTAATTAATATTTTTAATTAACTAAAACTTTTTTTTAATTCAAATTAATCACTCAATTAATCTTTTTAATTAATTAATTAATCACTTTTTTCCAAAATCAAATTAATCATTTTACTCAATCTACCTTTCATCCAAATTAATTAATTAAATCTTTTTAATTAATTAATCAATCAATCCTTTTCATCATATTAATTAGTTAATTAATCATTTTAATTAATTAATTAATCTCCTAATCAATCCAATCACTTGGTCCTGATAAAATGGAATTAGGTCCGGTAAAACCCTCCGCCTGCCAAAAGAAAAGGTATCAGCCTTTTCCCTCACTCTCAAAACACCCAAACCAAAATCAATCTAATCAACTCCTAAACCCTTCCACCTAATCGTGGAATGAACTACATGGATTTTGATCCCCATTCAATAGGATACGTAAGCACGTTTGGAATATAAATCCAAACCTCAAATCCAAATCTCTATCAATCTCTTCTTCCCTTTTTAATTTGTGGATATTTTATTTTAATTTTCTCTTTGCACTCATGTCATATTCATGCATCTTATTTATAATTATCATATTATAATATTTGTTATTCATGAGATCAATTTTTCAAAGTCAAATTAAACTTAAGAGCCAATTTTTGATTATTTAAAACCAAAAACATAGTCCCCGAGATCAACCTGATTTGAGGCTAGTGATTTTATCCATGGGCAAATTAAAGTAAAAAATTAATAAATTGGAGTCAAATTGGGTTTTTCCTTAATTTTCCTATTTAAAAATAAATTAGGGTGGCGACTCCTAAAATCATTTTCAAAATCAATTAATCTGAACACAAGGGTTTCATTGTGAGTCAAAATTTGAATGAGCATCTCGGTTCCCTCTAACGGACCAGGCCGGTGCTCGAGCGATGCCTCACAAACTACTATTGCTATTGTGCTATATGTTTTTGCTTTCTTAAATGCTATTGCTATAAGTGATTAACATTAGCTCTAGCTATGGTACCCATGAACCTTTTATGCAAAAATTCTCATGTTGATGTGGGTAATCATCAGAACCTGTGCACATGGTCTTAATCCGATGGATAGGGGCATAGTATCCACCTCAACTAGAAGGGGCAATTCTAACCATGAGGCCTGATCAGTTTCATGACTCTTTATAAGTTACAAGTTGGGAGTTGGAATTTAGCTTAAGGCCACCTCTCCTTAGTGTATATGACTAAATTGAGCAAGGTCTTCACTCACAAGTAATAAGTGTGATTTCTGCAAACCTTGTTAAATTGCAAACTATGAGTCATGAATTACAAATTATGATCTATGAGTTATAAGCTATGAGCCCTTTCTAAGGGATATGTGTTATTATATAAGTTATATAGTTTACTCATTAAGATCATCTATCTCACCCTTTTTCTTTGTGTGGTTCCAGGTGAGCATTATAAGGAAGCAAGGTGATCGCTTAAGCAACCTACTCTGGTTGAAAATTTTCCTTGTCAAAGTTTATTACCATGCTATAAGATGATGAGTCTCTAGATGCTCCAGGAGTCCTTATTTTGGGAGTTTATATTTGAAATATATTATTTATTTAATTTATTTGGAGTCTTAAATGTTCTTTTCATATGGGTTATATTTAAAGTATTTTAATACTATGCTTCCACTAGTCAAAGTTTTCCTTATTATTGGATAACCAAGTTAATGCATGAGGTTTTGGTAAGATCCTAGGCAATGTTTATATGTTTATGAGTGGGTTCTATGAGCATGGGTGACCTTATGTCTCCCCATGTTTTAGGACCATTATATCTCTAAAATTGGGATGTGACATGGATATTTCACTATCGGCAAGCAGAAATAAGGAATGTTACCTATTCGATGTTACTTTCTATCCTTTATTTTCCTACAAAACTAGAGTTTTGGATAAGAAGCCCAATGTAGTGATGCATGAAAAGCTACTTTATACTAAAAAGCCAAACTTTTATTTTACTAAGAGTAGTCCACTTTCATTTTTTATTTTGAAAAAAAAAGATTTTGGAGTCCTTAGTGGACTCGCCAACTGTGAGACCTCACCCGAGCATTGACTCGATCTGTTAAAGGGAATCAAAATGCTCTTTAGGAGAAACATCATGATTGGAACTCGCTATAAATTTAGAAAATTATATTTTGTAAATTGTAATTTGCAAAAGGAGTCACCACTTTAATTTTGTTTATTTTAGTTGGGAAAATTAAAGGAAAAACCCAATTTGATTAACTCCAAAATTATACCATTTATCCTAAGAAAAAACACTAGTCCTCAAATGACCAAAGAGGGCTCAAGGACTAGGTTTTGGTTAAAACAATATAAAAATTAGTTTGGCTTAAATACAAAATAGCTTTTGTAAAAAAAGAAGTTTTTATATATGTATGAACAAATATAATATGATGCATGAAACAAATATTATTCATGTAATGCATGGCAAATGTTAAATAATGACAATTATAAAATGCAAAAAATAAAGGAAAACTATTTAAAACTATTACAAGTCAAAATGTTAAAATCAGGAGATCTTTCCTCTAGTCTTTATGGGTTCTAGGAAAAGTATACATTCCCCAAATATAATCTAAATAACTAAAGTAAGAAAAAGTAATAAAATAATTGTAAGAGAACTAAAGTTTTGACTTTCTTTTAAGAAAAGCAATTTCGACCCTAAACTATGTGAAGAAGGTGATAGAGAGACAAAAGTTGTCAGCTTTAGTGGAGTTGATACCTTAGAGATGACATGCCTACGTATCCCTTTGAATAGGAATCAAACCCATGCAGTTCTTCCTTCTTGAGGAGGGATTTTTAAGTCATTACCTTTGTTATCATGTTTTGATTGATTTTAAAGGCTTAGGGATTTGTTAAGTAGGTCAAATTTTAATTAACAAAAAATTAAGTCTTTTCATATTTAGATCCTGAAATTGGAATTGAAAAGGAAAATGAAAGAACTTTTACCTTTGGCTTTCGGCGATGAGGAATGTAGGGAACGAGATTGACACCGGATCTAAGTTCCACCTTAGCTTAGGGATAGCACAAGCACTCCTTTTAGAAGAAGGACTCTTGAACTCTTTTGAGGGAAGGACTTTGGATCACCCTTGCTTGAATGCCAAAAATTCTCTTTGAAAGAAAGAACTTGAATTGCACCTTTTCTTGATTAGGAGGCTTAGAAATAAGGTTTGAGTTGATTATGAAACTTATGAATAAGATTTTATGTGATAGAAAAGGTTTTGGAATGGTGTTTTATAGATTAAGAGGTTTAGAAAGAGGGTTTTGATGATTGAAAGGCTTATAATAGGGTTTAGAAAGCTTTAAAGAGAGAATAAAGGTATGTAATTGTGTGTGGAAGTTGTTAGGAGGTGCCATATTTTTATAGGGGGAGTCTGGGGTTAAAAATACACAATTTTTGGTGTGGGATTTCATCAAAAATGCGCTGCAGCAACTTATCACAAACTGCAGTAACCGCAAAGCCAGTTGCGGGAACCGCAGAGCCCACTGTAATAGCCAATTCGCTACTGTAGGGATGCTTGTGGTAACCGCAATAGGTTATGAGATGCCGTAACCGCCCCACGGGGTTGTTGCAGCTCGTTTCTAGGCCCAGTTTGATTCTATGGGTACGTAATTGAGTACCGATCATTTAGAGGTACAAATTGGAGGGTTCACAGGTTTAAAGACTCAATGAAACAAGAAACTAGAAATCCTAATGACACTAGGAGAACAAGAATCCCAATTGGACTAGGAAAACAAAATTAGAATTTGACTTAGAAAAGTAAAATTAGAAATCCTAATTGAAGTTGGAAAACAAAAGTTGAAATCCTAATTGAATTAGGAAAATAATATAGGAATCCTATTTGCATTAGGAAATCTAATTGGACACAAATAAAAGAAGATAACTTAGAATAGAAGTGGGAAGTCAAACCAAAAATTGATAAGGAATAGGAAACCAACTCCTAGCTTATTATGGAGGGATGCTTGACTTGGTTAACTCCTTGTTGAAAACTGAAATCCTTTTTGATTCCTCTTGATTTAGTTAGAATTCTAGCAATCTTTTTTTTCCTTTCCACTCTAGAATTTGAAACAAACACTATATATTCCTGTATAATTCCAATTTTGCTAAGATCCTTTTCTTTTTTTTTTTTTGGTTGATTCTTTCTCTCTCTCTCTCTCTTTCTCTCTTATAATTATAGCAACAATTTGAAGGATAATTAACAAACAAATTGAAGATCAAATACAATAAGCCAAACCGAATTGAAGCCTTCAAGCTTGTGATGGATGAAACCTCCACTTCCTTTTTCTTGATTCGAATTGGTTTCCAAGTAAGTATGAATGAATTTGACCTTCCAACACTTAAATTTCAATGAAACACAAAGGATACGATAAGATAGAAAACAAATATACAAACTAAAGAAGTTGAACACAAGACATAAATGAAAAGGGTAGACAATTTTTTTTTAAGACCTAAAACAATAGCAAACAAAATTAACAAAGTGAAAATAAAGGGATTTAATGAAAATGAAAAACTGATGGAAACAATAAAAACAAACAAAAATAGAAACATAAATGAAACAGAAAGAAATAACTTGATTTAAAGCCTAAGCTTTGATACCAAACTGATACAAATGCCAAGTATATTAAACTTGAGATCCAATATCTTTACACTTGGAAATAACTTCTTAGAAAGCTAAATCAGATTTTCCCTAAGTCCGCAACCCAAATCCAACTTGTGATAGAGCACCTTGGAATATGATCACCTTTGAATGATGATCTCTGTGACACAACACCAACTCGTGAAAGAGAACCTTGGAATAATACGCACAAAGTAATTAGCTTTGGTTGTATGAATGTAATAACCCATACCCACCCTAGGAGTTTTCATGACCAATTTGTTTAACTTAGAACTATTAAGGCTAAGTGTGTGCTTTTATGAGAATTTATGTGCTATGTGATTGATGAGTATGTGGCATGTTAGATTAATTATAATATGCATAATATGAGTTATTATTGTAAAATAGATTATTTATATGAAGTGTATTAGCATAAAATAATTTATTTTACATAAAATGAATTTTGATGCAAAAAGGCGATTTTTGAGCATAAAATAATTTTATGAGTTTTTTAAAAAAAATGTAAATATATATTCCGGGAAAAATTTTAATGGAAATAATAAAAAAATATTTTTATTTTAATTACCTATAATTAGCCCCAAAATTAATTAAAAAGCCCAAATACCCAAAAGTCACTACACTAAAACACTCATAACCTATCTCATTAAGGGTAATCTTGAAAATTGTCCAAAATCCTACATATATTAATGAAGAATTCGGCCAGCCCTTCACTCCTGCAGCCACCATTCTGTTATTTCATTATTTTGGCTAAAAAATTCTCTCAAAATTATTCTCTTTATCGAAATTTACAAAATACTTTCAAACTTTGCGATTTCGCGATTATTTTGTAAGTTTTTCCTTTTCTTTCAATTTGCTATTTAATTTCTATGAAACTAACCATGGACAAATCATTTGAAATTGAGTATTTACTGATTTTTATTTATTAAATTCAGCCTGGGTGATTTCTTGAGAGAGAAATCGATTTTTCTACTAAAAACACCAACCTCTCTACTCGATTTCTCCAAAGGTGAATCCTACAACTCAAAATTGAAATTTTTTATCCATAAACATTACCGGGGGGGGGGGGGGGGGGGGGGAATTTTTGTATGATTGTGTTCTAAATAGATTTTTGATGTGTTTAGATGAAAAATATTGAATTAAATCATATTTCTGCATATTACTGTAATGATCAAAAAGTTTCAGAAAATAAGAAAATTCATGGTTTTCGTCCTAAAACTTAATAGTTGGAAATTCTCATGTGTGTGAACCCTAAGGGCTACCAAATTGTATGGATTTATATTCTAAATTGATATTTGTTATGTTTAAATGGAAAATAATGATTTAAATCATGTGTTTACATATTACTGTAATAATTAGAAAACACCGGAAAGCTAGAAAACTCATGATTTTCACTCTAAATTCTAAACTTGGAATTTTCATGCATGAGAATTATTGGTGTGGATTAATGTTCTAAAATGACTTTTGCTATGTTTACATGAAAAATCTTGGTTCAAACCATATTTATGCATATTACTATAATAGATGGAAAGTGCAGAAAGTAAGAAAATTCAGGTTTTCTCCTTGATGATGTGTTTAGCCTACATTGGGATTTTTATCCCAATGTCTATAATTTTTATGTGATATATTTTGTTGATTATTGACATGTATGTATAAATGATAAATAGTTAAATTACATATTGGTTGAAGGAATGACTCTAGACAAGGCTAAAGGCGATTTGGTATACTTAAGGTATCTTAACCTAATATTGTGATTAATATGTGAATGTGATTGGATAATATGAAAGTAGGTGATGACAGGATAATGAATTAATGATCTTGAATTGATGAAGAGATTGATTGAATGAATTGGTCATAAGAGATAAGCAAGATACTTGAAAGGTTATTTATTAAGTTGACATATATGGAAGTGTTAAGTGTACTAAGATGATTATTAAAGTGAATTGATATTAAGATAATGATATTGTGTTGACCTTAGAAAGGTATTGACATGATTTGTAATGTGTTTTCATATAAGCTTATAAAGACTAAGTGTACAAGACTTTTAAAGTCAACATGTTATATGTAAGTGATGAAGTGCACTTGTACATGCAACTCTAAGTGTATGTGAATGTTATGTATGCATAGGGTAATTATAGGATAGGATAGCATCATGATTAAATAAATACTAAGTATTGAATTAAATATTATGTTAGAACTTGAGGAGTTTTAGAGATTCAAAAGGACTACATTTACTAAGAGCAAAGGAACCACAAGGTGAGTAAACATTATATTATTGTTACAAGTACAAGCTATCATAATATGTGAACCTCTGACATTCTTGAAACCCAAATTCTTTTCTATTCTAAAATTGAACTCTATGATTTCTTGTTAAGCTTAGGTTGCTAAAGGACAATTGGTCCAAAACCATTTTTGATTATCCAATGATAATACCTTGTGATAATTGCCCTAACTTATATTCTTTCTAGAACTACACCATTATTGTATCTTTTGTTCACAAAGTTAAACTGCTATTGTTATTATGATACATGTTATTGTTGCCTTAAGTGCTAATATTATATGTGAATACCATTAGTTCTAGCTATGGTACCTTTAACCCTTTCATGCAAAAATCCTCATGCCGATGCGAGTAATCATCAAAACCTATGCACATGGTCTTAACTCGATGGATAGAGGTCATGTATCCACCTCAGCTAGAATGGGTGGTTCTAACCGTGGGGCCTAATTAGCTTGACACTTCTCTATGTGATAGGAGTTGGAATTTGGTTTAATGCCACCTTTCTTCTATGTGTTTGAGTGATTATGGCAACAACCTTCACTTTATATATGTTACAAGTGTGATTTCTACAAACTTGCTAAATTGAAAACCTTGCTAAATTGCAACTTGATTCATAAATTGTAAATCATGAACTATGTGTGTAAGCTATGAGTTTCCTTTTCAAAGGAATATATGTTAATATATGTGCTATATTGTTTGCTCATTAAGATCATCTATCTCATCCTTTCTCCTTTGTGTGGTTCTAAGTGAGCAAATGTGAGGAGGCAAGGTGGCTTAAGCATTCTACTTCGCTTGGGGATTCCTTGTCAAAGTTTTTAATAATACTATGTTATAAAGAGACATTCATAGACGCTCTGGGAGTTTATTTTGGGATATTAATCATTGTGATTTATCTTAAGACTTTAAATGTTATTTTCTTATGAGATGTTCCCAAAGTGTTTTGCTAAACTATTATTTTGCATATTGAGGTTTCTTATATTATTAGATATTTAAGTTAATGCATTGGGTTTAGTATGATCCTAAGCATTATTTGTATATGTGTAAATGGGTTCTACGGGCATGGGTGACCTTATATCTCCCCATGTTCTAGGACTATCATATCTCTAAAGTTGGGATGTAAAAATGAACTTTATTCAAGCAAGAATCAAAAACAAAAGATAACACTCTTAAGAAAACTGAATTTTATTGATCAAAACTTAACTGAATTCTACATGAATGGTTGACTTTGTATAGAGATTCAATCCTAAATTGGAATATACTTCTTAGATAAGGATTGAAGATTCCTAGTTAGAAATTACGTCCTAAACAAATAATAAGTTATAACTAAATTGGGCTACTAAATATGATAAGGTTTAAGGCCTAAAAAAATCAAAAATTGAAGTAAAATAATCAAATTTAGAAAATAAAACAAATTACACAGCCTAGACATTCGTTGCACTCGCAACGCTGTCATGCTCGCAACAGCGAGTTACCAACCTTCCATTGAGGACCCAACACCTGTCGTGGGCTTGATGATTTTCAGCTTTCAGTAATTGTGTAATTTCTTCTCATGGCCATGTTTGAAGCTTGACTCTCCATGTTTTGGCCTTCATTTACTTGAATCATTGTCACCAAATTTTGATTTGAGTTTTGAATCCCCATTTTGATGAATGATTCATTTTTGCATTCTTGAATTGTGGTAAGATCATCCCACAAGCCTTGAATCATTCCATTTAGCATTTCCTTGAATTTCTTCATTCTTGCCTTTGTAATGGGACCATTGAGAAGTTGAATTGGATCCTTGCCTTTGTATGCTTCATTATTTGCATCAATAAGGTTCCACATAAAATTAATTTATCATATTTAATCCATTTTCAATCTAAATTTATAAAATTATCAATTATCTAATTAAATCTAATGAACTTAATATTAATTCAATCTATAATTAAATAATAAATAAAATTCAAGAGTTTTGGATTTACCAATGTAAAATTTGATTGAACGAAGGTCAAAAATTGCATCGAAAGGGCGAGACAAAGCTGCTGGAATCGAACCCGCGCATCACCATCATGCATTGCTATGCATGGTAACTCTGAAGTCACAGATGATACCATTGCACTTGTCTCGATGCCAAGAACTCAAAACACTCTTCATTCGCTCCCAAATGGCAAAATTTGCTAAAGATCAAAGCTCAAAGTCTCGGTCTTCAATTTTTTGATCTCACTCTCCGATGAGCTTTAAAGGATAAAATGGGTATCATCTTGAATCTCTCGCCATAAGGAATAGAATGAGACCAATTTTACTGGATTTTGCCGCCAGAATTGACTGAAATCTTCGCTAAAACTGGCAAAACTTTAACCAGAGAGTGTGCCGCCTTCATTTGCTAGCCTCTTCTAAACTTGTTGGATGTAGATCTTTGAAGTGAGGATGGCAGTGCTCATCACCGCCGGCCTGAAATCAATTGGCTACCCTCAACATACTCGGTCTCTCTCTCCTTTATCACTTCGGTCTCTCCCTCTATTTGCTTCATTCTCGATTTAGATTTTAGCTTCTCTTTACAATAATAATAATAATAATAATAATAATAATAATAATATTATTATTATTATTATTATTATTATTATTATTATTATTATTTTAATAATTATAAACAAAAATTTAAAACTTCCAAATAAATTTTCTTAAGGAGAATTTTCTGTAAATTTTGTTAAACAATTAAAATTAATCATTTTAATCTTAAAATAATTTCAAAATAAGTAATTAGAATTCAATTAATTATTTTCATGAACATATTGAATAAATAAAATATTTTCTTTAAATTCACATATTATAAACATCAAAATAAAATTTATAACTAACCATTTTTTTTAAATTTCATAAAATTTATAATTCGATAAATATATGAACAGAAAATTAAATAAAATTTATCAAGTTAATAAAATAATATTATTTCTATACAAAATAAGGTTTTATAAAATAAATAAAAACTCAGGTTATTTATAATTTGATAAATATATGAACAGAAAATTAAATAAAATTTATCAATTTAATAAAATAATATTATTTCTATACAAAATAAGATTTTATAAAATAAATAAAAACTCAGGTTATTATATATACTATTTTTAAATTTAAATATATAAAACTATAATAAATCAAAACATAGAAATTTAACTTCATAAAATATTTCATTTATCAATATACAAAATTTTCATCACTATTTTTAAAATTATAAATATTACTTTTAAATATACTAATAATTATAATTCATAATTAAATAATATATTTCTTATAAAATAAGAATTTTTGAAATTGACAGATATTCGAATCATTACAAAAATAGTACTATAAAAATAAATAAATAAATAGGATAAAATAATATTTTAAATATATTTTAATTATTTTCATTGTTATATTCTCCCATAACTCTTTTTTATTAAATATTGTGATTAAATTTTTTTTATTTAATATTATGATTGACAACTTGAATTTTTATATATTCATATATAGACAATAATAATAATAATAATAATAATAATAATAATAATAATAATAGAAACTTTCTTTATGCTCACTATTTCATTTATCTTTTTTTATAAAATTCTAAAACTTTTTTATAATTTTAAATGTTTAAAATGATTAAAAAATAAATATGAGATAATTAATAAGATATTTGATATGTAAGTTTAAGAGTTTTTTTAAATTATTTTTCATATGATAACCCTATTTAAGCAAATTAAATGAGAAAAAAAATAGAAAATAGTACTATAAAAAATAATAAATAAATAAAGCATAATAATATTTTTAATAGATTTTAATTATTTTCATTGTTATATTCTCTCATAAATCTTTTTTTATTGAATATTGTGATTAACTCTTTTTTTTATTGAATAATATTGACAACTTGAATTTTTATATATTTATATATAAATAAAAATATTAATGGAGATTCGATTTAAAAATCAATTATATATAATAATAATAATAATAATATATAATAATTTTTTTTTATATTTATATATCTTTATTTAAAATACATTTATATGTTTTTATTCTTTATAAGGTAAAAAAAAAGTAATTAAAAATATTTTTAATAATAAATCGCGCCAAGCATATGATTGCTCAAGTCAATGTAAGCATGCAATTATACCTATCAAGACTTGATACAAGTTGGTGACTCCGAGTTTGTAGTTTGTTTTCGTTCCAAGAATTCCAAACTCAGAATGTAATTGAAAAAAAAAATCAAGAATTTTTTATTTTGCCAAATAAGAATTGAATTGAATCAAATATAGTAAATACATATTCGTAAATTAATGAAGTTGTTCAAACTCATTATCATTGATACTTAATAAACATTGTACACCCTCCCTCCTATTTTATTTGAGACATTTTTCTTTTTATAATGTCTCAAAAAATATGTTTTATTTTTATTTTTAATTTTATTTTTTACTTTTTAAATCTATTTTATCTTTAGATATATTTTTCTTTTGCCAAAGATTTTATCCATAGATATTATTTTAACTTTTCCTAATAAAATTTATAAGAAAATATAATGATTGTATTCAATAAAAAGTATAAAAAAAATATATTATTTAATGCACTTTTAAAATTTGTAATGATGAGTAATAAATAAGGAAAATAGACCAAAAGAAACAACACAGAACCTCTACTACATTAAAGAAATAAACTCTTTACTACATTAACCCCTTGTTTGGATTGATGAAAAATAAGGGAGAAAAGAAAATTTAGGTGGAAAATAAGGGAGGAAAGATACTTTACCCTGTTTGGATAAAAAAGGAAAATAAACTAAGGAAGGAAAATAGATGCTATTTTCCCCAGGAGCTATCTCTCCAAATTGGAGAGAAAAAACTAAAGTTAGAAGGGAAAATTTCACTGTTCGTTGTACAATTATGTTATTGCCCTTTTATCATTTACTTTGTCTCTCATTAACTTCCATCAGAGATCCACAGATCCACTCACTCTTGCCCATTTCCCTTTCACCCTCCTCTCTCTCTCTCTACACTCGGTCGAGCCCTCTCTCCCTCAATCTCGCTCAATCATAGCTCTCACACACCGCTGCAAGCTTGATTTACTTGAGAGCCCAGCTCCATCTTACGAGGCAATCCCGAACTAGCACCAAGATCACACCTGAAGCAGTAACAAGATCGCACTAGAGGCCATGTTTCTGTCTTCTTGATGGCTGCCTCTAGCAAGATCACATCATATCTAGAAATAGTAATTGCATGTTTGGGCAACAAGTAAGCTCTCATTTTTTTTCATTACCTTTTCTGGAAAATAGTTATATTTTGAGAGGCTATAGATTCAAAAGAATTATTGAAATATTGAATTTGCAAAAAAATGTTTCATTTATTTTCTTTCGCTCATCTCCCTTGAGTATGTGCTATATATTTATTTTTTCATTTATTCATGGTTTTATTATCGTTTTCATAGATCATGATGTTTGAAAAATGTGAGTATGGTGTTATGTATATACATATATTTTGATTTTCTTGAGGTTTTATTATCATTATTATAGATATGTTGAATTAGTTATTTTTCTTCTTTAATCTTTTAAATATGAAAAATATTGTATAGGAATCAAGCTTATAATTTTCTTCATTTTCCACATTGTTATTTGATGATAAAATTAAAAATAGTTTAATTAGAGTCTTGATATTCATAATGGCACTGATGCTTTTTTTTTTTTTTGCAAAATGTAAATCTTGCAGGTCAGCAATCTAAAGGTGATGAATGTCAATTTGAGGTAAGCTAAAATTTAGCTTTGTTAATATTTATAGATACAAGCTTTTATATGTATTGCAAAGCACATATAGTAGAGAAAGACAAAATTTGGTGCAAGTAAACAGATGTTTGAATTTTGAACCTATAACATGCCATTTCAAATGAAAAGTTGGATTTGGACGCATTTACTAAATACAGGGCCACTACTTACCTTGTGTGGGAATATAATTGTATTTGTAATAATACTTATACCTAGGATTTGAATTTTGGATTGTAAAACAAAAGAGATTTCAATTAGATAATTGGTCAATTTTAGTGTTTAAGCATTACGTTGGACTTGAAGAATTGGATACATTTTAGTCTCTAGGATAACTAATCACTTGGTTTTTGCATGTTGATCTATTTGCAAGGTGTCTATTAGTTTGTTGGGTGGCATTGGCTATTTATTTTGTTTTTCTTAATTTCTCCTTTATTGCATCTTGCAAAATTAGTTGTAATAGAAGAGAAAAATTCTTTCAAACTGGGTCCATTGGAGAGGAAAGGATGAACCAATGTGACCATTTTAGTACTAATACATGGATGCTGAACTATTGCTTGTATCTATTTGCTCTGAACAAATATTTTATGACTATTTTATGACTATTTTGCTTTTAGAATGTAATTGAATTTGGTACTTGCATGTTTGTGGTATGCTTTTTAAATCCATAGTATTAACCATTTGTCAAGTTGGTGTTTTGATTTTGCTTATACTGGTTATAATGTATGGTCTCCTCTGCTCTTCCTACTCTATTTTAGCACTTGTCTTGTCGGTTAATTTCTTTATTTGCTCTATATAGTTTGGTTTAGCAATGTTTTGCTTGTAAATTAAACATCAATTTATTTGCAATATCAATACTGAATTTAGCATAAACCAATAGTTTTAATATATAATTTTATGCAAAGAATGGACTTAATATATAATTGAATGATTATTATTTTTATTTGAACAATAGTAGTTCACTTTATATAGTAGTTCATGCATATATTAATCCAAACATTATAGTTCAGTAATTAATAAATTAAAAAATAAGTATTTAAAACAATTTATGTAACATCAAAATTTGATAATTTCTATCCATATGAAATATTTTGTTTTTATTATATTGCCATTTTACATTAAATAAGATTATTATCTCAATTTATTTATTATAATAAACATTATTTATGTTATTACATCAAGGGTAAAATAGTAATTTCACAAAATTATAATCTTTCCTTCCATATTTTATTTTCCAAATAAGAGAAAATAAAATTATTTTCTTTTATTTTCTTTTTTATTTTTCTTTTATCTAAATATGAGGAAGAAAAATATAAAAAAAATAAAATTTATTTTTCCTCTTTATTTTCTTTGCTCCTTAAAAATTTATCCAAACAAGGTGTTGAGAAATCAGTCAAATTAAGACACCCTATAAAGAATTACAGCATAAGTATTTGTTAACTAATTAATGAATTTTAAATCAATCAGCCACCATCTTGTGTCACCAGCAGACCTTCTAGAAACATCCCTTTGTTTTTTAAAGTCTCTTCGCTGCACAAGAAAAGTCTTTTCTTTTGTTCTGTGTTTGTTTTAAAAATCTTTTCTTTATTTTGATAATTACAAGCTTTGTTGTCGCCACCCATCACGACTATTCTTTCCCCGTTTTCTTGTAAAATCCGTCTTTCTTCCTGTAATGCCTTTGACTTTGTACAATTCTCTAATTCTTCTTCTTCTATTCCTCTAACACGTATCTTCATTCTATAGATTATGTTCGATTGCATTAGCTTACATACACCAGAGATTCTTTCTCTGTCTCCGGTTCTAGTTTCTGGCTTTACTTTATTTTTTGAATCTGAAGTTACTGCTCTTTGTAATTTTTTTTCTTTCATTATTTTATTTTTGTTGGAAGCTTTTATCTGGGTATTTCATGGATTCTCTGATTTTTAGCTCCATCTCTAGATCATGGCCTCTAAGAGGTCACTGTTGATCCCTTCATCTTCATCTCCTAATACCCAAAGATTTGCCTACAATACCTGTTTTTCCTGATCTATAAAACCCACTTTTCACAATCCCAAGATGGATTCCAAAAACCCAATTGAGAGGTCCCCAAGCATTGAAATCTCACTGAATTCTGCGTCCAGGAGAAGCAATTCTTCTAATTATTCCAAGGCCTCTGGTGGGAATTCAGTTAGGGAAGTTTCATTTGGTGATTTTGGATCCAAACCAGTAAGATACGGTTCCAGAAGGGCTGATTCAGAAGGGTTTAGTACGTCCTTGAAGGAGATCAGTGATGAAGATGCTAGGTTGGTCTACTTAAATGATCCTGAAAAGACAAATGAGAAGTTTGTGTTTGCTGGCAATTCTATTCGCACTGCCAAATATTCACTTCTTACCTTTTTGCCTAGGAATTTGTTTGAGCAATTTCATAGAGTTGCATATGTTTATTTCCTTATCATTGCTGTGCTCAATCAACTCCCTCAGCTTGCAGTTTTTGGTCGGGGAGTTTCCATTTTGCCACTTGCTTTTGTTCTGTTAGTAACAGCAGTTAAGGATGCATATGAGGATTGGAGGAGGCATAGGTCAGATAGAATTGAGAATAATAGATTGGCCAGGGTTTTTTTTAATGATCAGTTTCAACAAAAGAAATGGAAGCATATTCGGGTTGGTGAGATTATCAAGATTCACACAAATGAAAGTCTTCCTTGTGATATGGTATTGCTGTCGACTAGTGATCCAACTGGTGTTGCTTATGTACAGACTATTAACTTGGATGGAGAGTCAAACTTGAAGACCCGATATGCAAAGCAAGAAACCCTTTTAAAGATTCCTGAGAAGGAAAATATCAGTGGATTGATTAAGTGTGAGAAACCCAATAGAAACATTTATGGGTTTCATGCAAACATGGAAATGGATGGGAAAAGGCTGTCACTTGGGCCCTCGAATATTGTTCTTCGTGGCTGTGAGCTCAAGAATACTGCTTGGGCAATTGGTGTTGCAGTTTATTGTGGCCGTGAGACCAAAGTTATGCTTAATAGCTCTGGAGCCCCTTCAAAGAGAAGCCGACTCGAGACAAAGATGAATAAAGAGATCATCATCCTCTCTTTGTTTCTTATTGCTTTGTGTACTGTTGTCTCTGTTTGTGCTGCTGTGTGGTTGAGGCGCCGCAGGAACAAGTTAAATACCATGCCGTTTTACAGGAAAAAGTACTTCAATGATGAGGATATGGATGACTATAATTATTATGGATGGGGATTGGAGATATTTTTCACATTCCTCATGTCAGTTATTGTGTTCCAGATTATGATCCCTATTTCTTTGTACATCTCTATGGAGCTTGTTCGGATTGGCCAGGCTTACTTCATGATTCGAGATACGCTAATGTATGATGAGACATCAAATTCAAGATTTCAATGTCGGGCATTAAATATAAATGAAGATTTAGGGCAAATCAAGTATGTTTTCTCAGATAAAACCGGTACTCTAACGGAGAACAAGATGGAATTTCAATGTGCAAGCATATGGGGAGTAGATTACAGTGGTGGAAAAGCCAGTTCACAGAATGAGCAAGTTGGACAGTCTGTTCAAGGTAATAACACTTTGTGTTTCAAACTATTCAATTTGTTTTAAAGAAGTTAACATAATCATTTTCTGATTGCCTTTTTGGTATCAGTGGATGGGAAAATTTTGAGGCCAAAGATGAAGGTAAGGGTTGATCCTCAGCTGCTACAATTATCAAGAAGCGGAAAAGATATAGAGGAAGCCAAACACGTTCATGATTTCTTCCTTGCATTGGCAGCATGTAATACAATTGTGCCTATAGTTTTTGATGATCCATCTGATCCCACAGTGAAGTTGATGGATTACCAGGGTGAATCTCCAGATGAGCAAGCACTGGCTTATTCTGCTGCCGCTTATGGATTTATGCTTATAGAACGAACTTCGGGTCATATAGTTATTGATGTCCAAGGAGAAAGGCAAAGGTGCTCTCTCTCTCTCTCTCTCTCTTTCTTTTTTCTGATTTGAGTTTATTCGCTGTACTTGTATATCCGTATTTCAACCACCATTGGAAACAAGAAAAATGAAAACACTGTTATGACCACCACCACTTATTGCCACCTAATAAGCTTTTGCTTGAATGGTATAACTTACAGTTTCAGTTGGTGCCCTGGGATTTAGGAGATAATTAAGGATACATTTAAAATGAAGATATAGATTCATTAAACATTATGTTCACAAGTCTTTTGTGACTTCCAGATTTTGGTGGAACATTCTAGTCAAGAGATGCTCTTTTTTCTTTTTATGTTTGGATGAGAAGGAACATATGATTGTTTCCTTTTCTCAAAGTTGCTTTTGGGGATGTAGGTGACTGTTTTCTCTGTTTTATCTTAATGTGTGGGTGATATTATTATAGCAAGACGAAAATGATCTAAATAATGATGGCACTACTTGGAGTATTTATGAATGATTATTGCCTGTGCCTCTGCTAAATAATGTCCTGATTTTGAATTTCCTTGCAAGAAATATTGTTCTTACTGCTGCTTTCTTTGGTTGGATTACCCTATATGGGCTGTACAGGTTCAATGTTTTGGGTTTGCATGAGTTTGATAGTGACAGGAAGAGGATGTCAGTTATATTAGGGTGCCCTGACAAGACTGTAAAAGTCTTCGTAAAAGGTGCTGACACCACCATGTTTAGTGTGATAGATAGATCTTTGAACATGAACATAATTCGTGCTACAGAAGCTCATCTTCACAGTTACTCTTCAATGGGATTGAGAACACTTGTTGTTGGGATGCGAGAATTGAGTGATTCAGAATTTGAACAGTGGCATTCTTCCTTTGAGGCAGCTAGCACAGCTTTAATTGGTAGGGCTGCTTTGCTTCGCAAAGTTGCTAGCACTGTGGAAAAGAGCCTCAGCATACTGGGTGCTTCTGCCATTGAAGATAAACTGCAGCAAGGTGTGCCAGAAGCCATAGAATCTCTTAGAACAGCAGGGATTAAAGTATGGGTTTTAACTGGGGACAAGCAAGAAACTGCCATATCAATTGGTTACTCCTCAAAGCTCCTGACAAGTAAAATGACCCAGATCATAATCAATAGCAACTCTAAGGAGTCATGTAGAAAGAGTTTAGAAGATGCCTTGCTCATGTCTAAGAAGATCATCACTGCATCTGGGACAACACACAACACCGGACGAAGTTCTGGAGGCGCAGTGGCCTTGATCATTGATGGAACCAGCCTTGTGTATATACTTGACAGTGAACTTGAAGAACAGGTAAGGGTTTGTCAACTCATATTTATCTTTCTTTGATCCATAATTATGGTGTTGTGGGCTGATGAAACTTGTCCTTCATTTTAGCTCTTCCAATTAGCCAGTAATTGTTCAGTGGTACTGTGCTGCCGTGTAGCTCCATTGCAGAAAGCTGGAATTGTTGCCCTTGTGAAGAGTAGGACTGCTGACATGACACTCTCTATTGGGGATGGTGATTTCTCTTGCTGTGCTTTAAATCAATATCTTATGCTTCCCAAGGGGAGCATAGGGAAATGTTTTGTTGACTTTCTTGTTGGTGCTCTGGGCTGATATTAGAAAATTCTACTGTATATTAATAGGTGCTAATGATGTTTCAATGATCCAAATGGCTGATGTGGGAGTTGGCATCAGTGGGAAAGAGGGACGGCAAGCTGTAATGGCATCAGATTTTGCAATGGGGCAATTTAGATTCTTAGTTCCACTTTTATTGGCCCATGGACATTGGAATTACCAGCGGATGGGCTACATGATACTATATAATTTTTACAGGAATGCAGTATTTGTTCTTGTCTTATTTTGGTGAGTAATAATACAGAAAATGTTTGGATTATCTCATAATGTGCATAACTATCTCAGTTGAACCATCTATCTTAGCTGGTTAAATTGTTTGAAGTTGTTAATCGACTTCAGTCAATTCTTAACTGAATTGATACTTCATATTTATTGATGTGCCCTAAGGAAATATGTATAATCTATTTCTCTGCCATTGAATTAATATTTAAATAATGTTTGTATTCATTGTTTGGGTAACTGTACTCTGACTGAATCCCCTCCTATTGGCCTGTATTTCTTCCAAAGGAAAATGAATGAATATGTAAAAAGTTCCTAGCATAATTTTCTGTTGTGTGTGGAACAGTGAAAATATACTACTCAAATTCAGATTGCAAAATGAAACATTTTGGATGAGTAGCTGAGTCTAGATAATTGAATTTTGAATACAAACTTCAATGACTGGATTACAGTTTAGTCAATTAGGATGACCCCTGTGAATACTCTGCCAGTATGAAACGTTCTTAATTTTAGTTGAGTACCCGGCTCTGCACTTACAGTAGAGAAAAAGGGATGTGGAATCAAATATT
Organism: Reutealis trisperma; assembly: GCA_947687605.1. NCBI lineage: Eukaryota > Viridiplantae > Streptophyta > Magnoliopsida > Malpighiales > Euphorbiaceae > Reutealis > Reutealis trisperma. The sequence continues at coordinate 2,396,571 of CANTUT010000235.1, read as the reverse complement.
CAATATTACTTAAAACTTATGACAGTTTATTTATATTATGACCTTCTAGTTGACGCTTCTGTTAATGTTTTTGTGCTTATCTAGGTATGTGCTTTTTACTAGTTTCACCTTGACAACTGCAATCAATGAGTGGAGCAGTATGTTGTATTCTATAATTTATACTTCACTGCCTACAATTATAGTTGGTATTCTTGACAAGGACCTAAGTAGGAGGACTCTTCTAAGGTATCCTCCGCTTTATGGAGCTGGGCACAGACAAGATAGCTACAACTCTAAATTGTTTTGGCTAACAATGATTGACACTTTGTGGCAAAGTATGGTTATCTTTTTTGTCCCTCTCTTTGCATATTGGGCCAGTACAATTGATGCACCGAGCATAGGAGATCTATGGACGCTTGGAGTGGTTATTTTAGTTAATTTGCACTTGGCTATGGACGTAATGCGGTGGAATTGGATTACTCATGCAGCCATCTGGGGATCTATAGTTGCAACTTTCATCTGTGTCATTGTCATTGATGCTGTGCCTACTTTAGTCGGATACTGGTAAGCCCTGTTCTCTATCACAAAATTACATATTTTACTTGTATTCCTGCATATGCATTGCATCATGAAGCATATGCATATTTATACTCATAAAAATTATGAAATACAGGGAAAGGTCAAGCACTTGTGTCATGCTTGTTAGATGATGCATAGAAACATTAGGATGTATTTCCCTCAGTCAGCCTAGTGAGTTTGCTTGTTGTCTTTTAAGTGTTAGCTGGTGCTTTCTGTTGTTTCAATTAATGTCTCCAAATTGAGATATGGTGAGGGTGGTGGTATGGTATGGTATTTAACTGAGCCCAGTGGCAACTTTAGACATCTTGATCAACTAAGTAATAAAATTTTCTGCCATGTCCTTTTCATCACCCTCGAAGCTATTCTCATTATTTCTACAGCAGTTGAATAAATTCTTACATAGCTTGTAGGTGTATTTCTAACTTTAGATCAAAGATCAGAAATCATGCTTTAGTCATGTTGCCAAGGATATGCCAATCTGATAATTCTTTTGCCTTGTGTCATTAAAGAATCTCTATCTATCTATGCGTTTCAGTTGGGATTTTTTTTTTCTTAATATTGAATTATTGTAAATAAAATGATTGATGTTTGCAACTGTAATGTGTACAGGGCTTTCTTCGAAATTGCAAAGGAAGGATCGTTTTGGCTTTGCTTGCTAGCTATAGTTGTGGCAGCACTTCTTCCTCGATTTGTTGTAAAAGTACTTTATCAATACTTCAGTCCTTGTGATATTCAGATTACAAGAGAAGCTGAGAAGTTTGGAAACAGAAGGGAATTTGGCGCTTTAGAAATAGAAATGAACCCGATCCTAGATCCTCCACCGAGATGAGAATATTGATTTTGTTCATTACTTGTGCATCTTATTTTTCTTGTGAAAAAAAAAAAAAAAATAAATAAAAAATCATATTCTTTAGGCTACACAGTGTATCCCTGTGGGTTGCCGGATTTTTGTTGTTTGCTATCCAAAGGATAGTGGTTGTAATATTTAGTTTTTAATTTAGCCTTTGTTGTATCTCATAAAATTGCGAGTGTAAATTAGCAGTGTTTTTAGAGGTTTAAAAAAAAAAAAAGAAAACATTTGTTCCACAAGTTTTGTTTTGTTTGATAAGATTGTTTTAGGAATATCAGAATGAAAAGATCGGATATGAAGTTTATTTGTATAATGTTTGGATGAAAAATGCTTTTAGTGAATCCCAACTCATAAATTCAACGAATCATAAGTTTTTTTTATTTTTTCGCAATAATAGCAACTGAAAACAACTAGCATTAAACCAAGAAGGTAATTGTGGGTAAGGAAAGGGTCTAGCAAAGATGGAAAAATATGAGTAATTTGCTTGTGTGAAGACTAAGGAGAAAGTATTGCTGAACATGTAGCAACATGATGAGGCATTATTTGATATAGAAATGGCAGTCTTCCTGAACTTGTGCTGCAAATTGCAAGTTCCAAAGAGCATACTCAACTGGCGGCCTATCAAATGGCTGCTCTGCAAGACATCTAATGCATATCTCCATCAATCTCCTCAAAGATTCATCTGCGCATTCCTTCCCAACTACTAGATCCACAAAACTTTTTTGAGCTGTTTCATCGATTGTTATGCTCACTTGTAACTGCATATAATTTTCAGCCACAAAATTTTTTTTTATATACAGTCTGCAGCTTGATTTTCTTTCTTTGAAAAAAAAAAAAATGAGAAATAGTGAGACTTACTAGATTTTTTTGGGACAACTACATCATTAGTGGACATGATTGGCCTTCCAACAATGATCTCTAGTAAGATGACTCAAGTCATACACATCTTTTTTATGATCATTCTCTTTTACCCTAAAGATACATACCAAAATCATAATATAATCTTTAAGTTGTTTTTATGTATTGAGGGTTAAATAGAAGAAGATGTCTGAAAGGAATAACCTTGTTAAAATGCTTTGTTTTGGTCCTGGATAAGCAACCGTTGCTCTACTTTCAGTTAACAATGCCAGGTTATAAATGTTGAGCTTTACATGAAGATGATGATCCAATATAATATCTGTTATCTTGAGAGTGTTAGAATACACAGCAGGAACAACTCCTGTGTGCAGGAAGTGAATACGCTTTATTAAATTAACAAACACAGACTATCATAAAATTTACCTGCAGAAATGTAGTCTCTAAGCGTCTCATTCCAAACAAACTCAAAAATAAGAAATATAGTGGTGATAGTTGAATCATCCGGGCAGCAATCCAAACAGTGACCAAGAGCACTGACCAAATGAGTATGTCTGAGTTTGGAGATGAGCTCAATGTGGTGTGTAATGGTCTGGGAGTGTTTTTTCTTCACTTTCAAGCTTGTAATAGTAACCATCACCCACTAAATTTGATTCATCAAAGTTATTTGTAGCCTCCTTAAGCTCCTCTATAGCGTAGGTACGATACGCAGGAAGGTTAGCACCCAGCTTCATTGTTTCTGATATGTACCCTGGCAATGGAGGAGGACATCAATTGTTGCGGTAATACAGTTCTAGAGTTCTTTTCAAGACTATGATGTTGAAGTCTAATTAACACCAAGAAAAAAGGATTATAGAGCTTACTTGCATCAGAAAGCAGATTTACTGTGTTTACTGTTGATGATACATTCTCCATTATTAACCTTGGTTGAGGCTTTTTTACAGTATATTTATCATACACTTTTCTCATTAACAACAAAACCATACCCACAATTGCAACTGCTCCAATACTTCCTCCTATACTGCCTGATGCAACAACTGCTTTCCTCCGATGCCTATTGTGCTTATCATGAGGATTCACTGCTAATGCTTGATTCTGGCAGAAGTTAGACGGATGCAGGTTTGGAGCTGGATTTAAGGCAAGTAGGCAATTCTCCACTCAAAAGATTTGAGGATAAATCTACATAGCCAAGATCAGAACTGCAGGACATGTTGAGACTGAGACTGAGAATATTGAAGCTGGTTTGAATGGTGAACAAGTGAAAGAAATAACATTAACAATAACAACAGTGGGTTTTCCATTAAAACAGTTTCTAATGTTTACAAAGTGTTTAAAGAGGCTTGACCAAAAAAACATAAATGAAATTATCAACTCTTCTCTTCTCTTTCATTTTTCCTTAGCCTATTTTTCTAAGAAGCCTTCTCCTTACTCTTTGGGAAAAAAGTCAGTTGTTCAATAATGCAGGACTAAAGTCGATGTTTGATTCTTTTAAGTTGTTCATATGACCAATATGCCTATCAAACACACTCTAAATATATTATTAAGAACTAAAATTATATTTTCCAACCAATTAATAAACAATCCAAACGCATATAAAATAATTTTTCCAATAAGTACATTTTGGAGGATTATATTTTCCTAAGAATAGATATTTTATACTAAATGAGGCCCACAATTACTCAATTTTGTCAAATTGATAGTACATACTATTCCCTCTCTTCTTTAAGGGTATATATATATATTTTTTTGTAATCAACATAGATTAATCCAAATACTATCATAAAAGCATAGAGCGACAGTATCATAATGACTAAATATAAAATATTACTAATTTGTAAATAAATTTTATCAAATTCATTTTACACAAAATAATTTTTTTTATAAAAAGAAACTTCTTTTTTCTAAATCCTCCAAGCTGAATGTATGATGAGAATGGAGTTCAATATATTCCAACGCAAATTCTATAGCCTACCATTAACTTAGATATGTAAATATAATGGTAAATTTATTTATTTATTTTTAAATTTATTTTAATTAAAACTCAAATTCAAAACTTTTCAATGTTATATATGATTCTAATATTGAGGTTTTTTTTTTTTTTTTTTTTTTTTTTTTTTTTTTTTAACATTAAGATGATGTTATAAATTAATTTTTATACTTTATAATCTAGTTCTTTCATTCATGAAAATGCAAAATCACAAGTCGTAGATCCATCTCTCTTTCTCTTGATAACTTCGTTTCTCTCAAGTCACAATATATTCTTGAGATGGTTGCCAGCCAAAATGGTTGGTGACCACATCCCTTTTTGAGTTTTTTCACCATTTTTTAATTATTTTAGTTTTATTTCTTAGTTCCTTAGTTGTTTTCTAGTCCTTGACCAATATTTCTTCATATTTGGAGCTTTTATCTCCTTAAATAGAATTGTAGTATGTTTTCTTATGTTGGTGAGTGGATTTGGAGATTTAGCCGTGGCTGGTGGAGTCACCTCCCTTTAGTAGCTACTGATCTTAACGCTTGCTGCCGATTGGGAGAGATGGCTGTTGGTTGTTGATTATCCATGGCTACTGGTCCTTACTTTTGTTCTCTATCTTTTGTTGTGTTGTGGTCTAGATCAAGCCTTTTCAGTTGCTGGTGGTGATGGTTCTTAGTCGAAGGTAGCCGTTGTTGATGGTGATAGAGCCAGTGATTGGCGGTAGAACTCTCTGTCCCTTGCTCCCTGTTGGTGCTCCTGATGGTTAGATACTGGACTCAGCTATGGACTTTTTAGGCCCTAATATCTAGTGTTGCGCTTTGCAAGACATAGCTTGGTGGGTAAATATTTGTTTGTCGGTCTGACTCTTTAGTGATCATATATAATAGTCATGGTCACATGATAAGAGATATCTTAAAAGTGCCAAACACTATTATTTATTTAGTGGTTAACTATGTTTCTTGTTTATTGCTTTGTATTCACTTTTATAGGGGTGTATTGGATTAGGAGAATTAAAGATTTTTATGGACTTAAAAAGTTATGGGGTATTCAATAATGACTCTATAAAAGTCAAGCAATATTCGATAAAAACTTTTAAAAACTTTAAAAAAGTTTATAAAAATTAAGAGGTATTTAATTACAACTTTTATAAAATTTATAAAAGTAAACGAGTATTCAAAAAGTCATTGACTTTTATAAATAATAGACTTTTAATGACTTTTAATGTAGTTATATAAATAAAAAAATCTTAAAAATTCTCTTTCACTTTTCCTTAAGATTTTCATAGACTTTTTTTTTTTTAATCACAAGTAATACACAAACATAAGAACCAATCCACCTTCCCTTATCAATATAGCTTGCATCCCAAACTAAATATCTAAAATCATAAATCATGAATTTACTCTATTATAGTCCCTACATACAATCAAGCAAATAATGGTTTGTCTTTATTTTGTTATACACAATTCAAACATTTGTTGGCACACAACATTTGATGCTTATATTATATAATATGTCTTCTAGTTTAATAATTGATTGTAGAATGAAAATTAATGGGTTGAGAATATGATTAGAATTATTTTGATGATAATAAAATTTGTAGCACATGTATTAATCAAGACAACAATAGTCAGTTAAAAAATTTAAAAATAATGAATTAGTTAATATTAGACTTGTTCATGGGCTAGATATGAATTTGAAAAATGTTAAATTTTTTAAAAATTTGATTGGTTTGATCCGCAATAATAATCATTGAAAGTGTAGCGCATGTATTAATCAAGACAATAATATTCAGTTAAAAAATTTAAAAATAACGAATTAGTTAATATTAAACTTATTCATGAGTTAGATATGAATTTGAAAAATGTTAAATTTTTCAAAAACTTGATTGGTTTGATCCACAATAATAATCATTGAAAGTCTACTAATGTCTATAAAAGTTTTTCAAAATAAAATCTTTGAAAGTCATTTACCAATTTCTAAATTTTGCAAAAGTCATTAAAAGTCCATGAATTCTGCAAAAATCATTTACTCAAAAAAACTCTATAAATATTTTTAAAAATCTTAATTGAATACACTCTCCTTAATGATGATAATTTTTATCATTTGCATTTAAAAAAAAAAAAATCAGACAATAAGATAAAAATAGATTAAAAGAAAATAACACATTGAAGTTGAGGGGCAGCTAATGGGCATTTCCCAAGAAGGTTAGCTATATATGAATAAAAAGGAACATTACATTGTCTCTGATAAGAGTATATAAATGTATATTATGTCAATGGGATATTTATGTAAATATGTATACTTCACATAATATAAATATGGGAGCAACCTCATTTTAGGGGTATTGAGTCTCACCTTTTTACATGGTATCAAAGCAACACACACCCATCCATAAAATTCTCTCTATGGCTACTACATAATCTTCCCCTATTTTCTCAACCTCCTCTTCTTCTTCTTCCTCAATTTTACATGATGTTTCTTTTTCATCCCTTCTTTCCTCTCTCATTAATGTCCAACCCCATTCTGTTTTCAGCATTAGCAACATCAAAAATCGTGTTTCAGTTGTTCTAGATTTTACCAATTTCTTGTTATGGCAGACTTTGTTCACTAATATTCTTCATTGCTATCAAATTCATGATCACATTGAAGATCCTTCTAAATGCCCTTCTCCAACAGTTTTGAATGAAGATGACGATCCTTCTTCTCACCCAAAGCCAGCATATATGTTGTGGATCCAAATCGACCATCTCATCATCTCTTGGTTACATGCTACTATTTCTCCTAAGATATTAAAACATATTGTTCAACTTGGGAAGCAATTTTCAGCACACCAAACATGGCTCGAGATTCAAAAACTCTTTCATGATCATGTTAATGCAAAGTACATGCAATTAAAGTTAGCTTTTAATCAGGCTATAAAAGGAATACAATTCGTGGCAGAATATCTATAGTTTACAAAGTCTACAGTGGATTCTTTACACTCTATAGGCAGACTAGTTGATGATGATGATGATGTGATTTTACAAGTTTTGTCTGGGTTGCCATCAGAATACTCTAATGTGGTGATAGTAATGACAGCCCGCAAGCCTTTTCCAAGCTTTCTGGAATTGCAGTCCTTTCTTCTTGCTCATGAGTCATGACTCCAACAAGGTAACAACAAACAAACTAATTCTCCTTAGGCATTTTTGACAACAAGAGGTCATGGCCATTATCAATCTCGATTTTATCAAGGAAATCCATAGCATGGGGGTCATTTTTCTTCATAACCACATTGTAATACCTAGGGTTTCCTTAGCCAACTATAAACAATAATGATGACATGATAACATCCATATACCATATCATTGAAGGTCCCCTTAGTATACTAAGAACCTTAAGAACATCGCAAGAAGTGAATTTACTGAATAATATGAAAATGAGTAGTGAAGGAAGTCAATATTGATATGTGCTTCTATGATAAGGTAGAAGTCAACCGAGTTTGACCTAATGGGACTGTGTTAGCTGGTTATATGAAATATGAATCTAAAGTGCTAGTAAATGGGTGTTCACATCTCCTAAGACATTGGGAGGTGATGATAGTGATATGGAAAATTGAATTCAATCAAATTCCAATAGTATAATTAAGGTCAAACTTAGTTTGACCCAATGAACTTATAAGATATACATACTTGATCAATGCTAATAAAGAGTTAGTAAATGGGCACTATGATATGTATGAAATTTATCTAATAATGTCTAGAGTGTGTAGTGATATTAAAAGGTAGAAATATATGTATTAGAGTGAAAGAAATGTAATAGAAAAACTATTAAGTACTGAGTTTGAAACATGCATATAAGGATTTGTTATTGGGCTTATGGGCTTAAAAGCCCAAGCCCATTGGATGGTTGGCCCATTGGGTCTAAAGAGGATGCAGCATTCAAATGGTGAATGTATAGTGGGCTAAGGTAGTAGACAAAGGTTTTGTAGAGATGAGTATTTGGGTGATAGTTTTTAGTCACCAAAGTTGACCAAGTTAATTGCTTCATCAACCAAAATTCTTGATGCTTCATATATAAGAGTCAAGTTTCTATTGGCACATCTATCACCTTAAGATAACTCTCACTACTGTAGAGAGAATCCTAGCCCTCTATCTAGACACCGTCCTAACCATCCATTATAAATAAAACATAACCATTAGATTTGGTTTGACAAATCCTCACCATCCAATTCATTAAATATATAAGCAAGAATTATGTTGAGAAATTCATTTTTCTCATTGTCTCTACGCCCAAAATTCTTTACAAAAGAAGAATCCCCTCCATTTCTAACTACCACAAGAGTCCTAGCAAGATACACTAATCAAGGTGAGAAATTATACTTATCCTTTCTTTTATGTTTTAAAGTTGATTTTGGTGACTAGGTTACTTGAGAAACCTTTTGAGCACCTCATATAGGAATTCAGCCATGTTGATGTGTGACTATATAATTGTTCTAAATTATGATTGATTACATTTATAGGTGCTTTAGATAAAGAATAATGGATTAGAAGTGGTAAAGTGAACCTTGGAAGCTTGGGTTAAGATTTGAACATCTTAAGGGAACTTGAACTTTTATGATAGATATTGACAATTGAATGATTATATGAGTTTTATGTTATACTAATTACATAGTTTCATGATGAATTTGAAGATGTGATGATTTGGTGAAGAATTAATAGTTTTCCCCAAATTCTAGGGTTTATGGGAAAATTAGAGATTTTAAGTATTGAATTTGAATTCATAAAAAGTAAAGGGAAAATCAAGCTTAAGAATGGAATTAGATGATTTGTATAATGCTAGTTTTTTTAAATCCAATTGATAGAAGTGACTTTCCCCAAAATTAATGAACTAGACTTATTTATGGAATTTAATGGTAGAAGTAGAATTGGTTCTATTGAACATTAGATTGTATTTATATTGTTTGTACTCAAAGTTGAAATGTGAGATTTGGAGGAAAGGATTCATCCTTCCTACAATGTATAGCCTTGGCCATTTAAAGAATGACTACGGAAAATGATAAGATTAGTAATGGGTATATGTGTAGTATGTCTTGGCTTTAATAGTGATTGATGTGCAATTGAATTGCAAATGTGTAGAGTTTAAAGGCAAGGGTAAGGATGTTGTCATAAGAGTGGAGAGCACTACTAGCCTCAAGAATCAAGTGTAATAGGAGTAAAGGAGTCCAAGGTGAGTACTTAATAATATAATATGCTTGTGTTATTGCTTAACCCTTATTGTTCAAACCGTGATTGCTAAAAGCATTCCAAATTTTGGATAATTTGAATTGCTCATTGATATTGAATATTCTTGATTCATTGATACCTTGAGTTGCTTATTGAATGTTGAACCATTGACATGATGATTCTTGATAATCATTGGATACTGAAATCGTATTGTGATCATTGAACTCCTTGGCATGAGCCTTACATGAACTATCCTATTAAATGCCTATTGATAAGCAGAAATCCCCTTTTGGTATGGGGAGAAACACCAAACCTTATGCATTTGGTATATGCCTGTAGGTAGGGTGAGAGTACCTAACCTCTGTTAAGGGGGAATGCCTAACCGTAAGACCTGATCAGTCTTACATAATGTGATACTTGTGAGTAAGCAAGGCTCAGGCCACTACTCTTTAATTAATATGTGTGGGAAGCATCTTGCTCCTAAGAAAGTGATATTTTTGCTAAAGATATTGTTTCCATTTGAAATGAGCCATTGAACTAAATTGACAACATTGATTGAAAATGTTTCATTACTACAAGTACCATCTTGAGAATAATCCTTATGCTTACCTTATGTATTGTATTATTTTATACTCATTGAGTATTGTCTCATATTGTGGTGATTTAAATTTTTCAGGTAAAGTTAATGAGTTAGCAAATTAAAGTTCCAAGCCCCATTCTACGCTTGGAAGTTGCTCAGTTAAGTTCCAATGTTGTGATTCTTGATTATGAAGATTATTATTAAAGCTCCATGGGTATTAAGGGGTTTAATACTAATATGTCATAGGATGTATAAGTAATGTGAATGGTTATTGTAATAATGTATAATGTATTAAATATTTGATTAATGATATAAAATACAATTTTTGAAGTTTTACAAGTTATGTGTTAATGATGTTATAAGTTAACGAGGATATTACAAGCAAACAATGGGTATAAGGTTATGATCTTGGGATATGTTTAATGCGATGTATGCTGAAAGATTATATGTTAAATGGGTTCTACGGGTTTTCGGTGCCCTTATGGCCACCCATGCCCTAGGACCGTCATGGCTCAAAAGGCGGGTTGTGACACAAATGTACCTCAGTTTGCTCGTGGCTCCCATTTTAACAATTAGTCACAGGTTTGATCCCAAGGACACTTAAAGACGTGGTCCTCCTCCATTTTAGGTGTTGCCCCCTCTTTTATTTGCTACCAAATTTGTGATGAGTATTCTCACTCTACCAAGTTTTGCCCACAAAGAAATATAGTTTAATATGATGTGTCACAAGCCTTTGCTGGGTTACATATTTCTGAACCAAAATGGCATATTGATACTGGTGTGATGCATTATATGACGAATGAGTTGACTACCTTGGATTATTATAAACCTTATACCGGTGGTGATACTATTAAAGTTGGTGGTGGTGCTTCTCTCCTAATTACTCGTATTGATAAGAAACTCTTACACACTTCCCTTTCTACTTTTCTTCTTCACGATGTTTTGGTAATTCCATAATTGAGTCACAATTTAATTTCTATCCATTGTTTCACTTTGGATAATTTTTGTACTCTTAATTTTGACCCCTTTGGTTTTTCTGTGAAGGATCTTCCAACAACAGATGGATCTACTACATTGCAATAGTAGGGATTCACTTTATCCTTTTCTGAGTCATGGTGATTCTTTGGTCAATCCTACTGCAATGGTCATATCAAAAGTGTCTACTTCCTTGTGGCATCAATGTCTTGCTCATCCTGGAGTACCTATTTTGTCAAAGTTTTTCATGCATTATTCTAGTTTATTTTGTTCCAATGATGTTGATTTAAATTGTCATGCTTGTCAATTGGGAAAGCATTCCAAGCTTCCTTTTAGTAATTTTGTTACTGTAACTCAAGAACTGATTTAGTTAATTCATTCTGATGTTTGGCAGTCTCTTATTCCTTCTTTTAGTAGCTTTTAATATTATGTTTTGTTCCTTGATGATTACACTGGTTATTGTTAGGTTTATATGATGAAAAAGAAAAGTGAAGTGTTTGACCATTCTGTTACTTTTAAATCCATGGTAGAAACTCAATTCAATGCTAAAATTAGGCAATTCCAATGTGATAGTGGAGGAGAATTTCTAAATAATAAGTTTCACAATTTATTTAATCTTTTTGGTATTGTTGCTAGATTCTCTTGTACACAGACGCCACAACAAAATGGCAAAGCTGAAAGAATGCATTTTACCTTACTGAATTCAGTTTGGACATTGCACTTTAATTCTTGTATGCCAAAAAAATTTTGGGTGGAAGCATTGCAAATAGCAGTCATATGCTTAATAAGCTACCACATGGTTCTTTGCAATTTTATAGTCCACATGAATTATTATATGGTGTTCAACTAGATGTTTCATATTTTTGAGTTTTTGGGTGCCTTTGCTATGCTCACATCACCAGTCTAGTTCCCAATGAGCTAGCACTACGTGCCAGAGATAGTTTATTTCTTGGTTATGCTATTTCTCAAAAAGGTTATATGTGTTTTTATTTGACAAGTTCAAAGGTATATATCTCTAGACATGTAGCTTTTATAGAAGATATTTTTCCTTTTTCTAAACTTGCAGCTACAACTTCGAATTTAGTTTTGGTAGTTTTGGAAAATTTTCAAATCCTGCTACTTTATTATCTCCACTTGCCACGTTTTCCACCACTTCCCACACCAACCAAAATACTTCCTTGTCCCACTCAAATTTCAATATTAAATCCAACCAATTACCCATTTTCAGTTTGTGCCCCACTATACCACAATCACCTACTAAGCAATTTTCTCTTTCACCAATATCACCAACCACTACTCCACATTCCAATAACTCTAATTCAGTTTCTTATGCCTATATTCAAGATTTAAATCCTATAACTCTTCCATCTAATTCCAACCAAAATTTTCCAAACAAAATACTCACGTCATGACAACAAGAGGTAAAGTAGGAATTTCAAAACCCAAGAAGATTTTTTCATTAATTTCCCAGACTACTTCTACCGAACCAAATTCTTTTCTTAAAGCTGCAAGTTATCAAGCATGGTGTGACACAATGGTAGTTGAATTTAATGCTTTGCTTGCCAATAACACCTAGACCTTGGTGCCTCTACCTCCTGATGCTAGCAATGTAATTAGGAATAAATGGGTTTACAAGCTAAAACACAACGCTGATGGTACACTAGAGCGGTATAAGGCTAGACTAGTTGCAAAGGGCTTTAATCAGAAACAGGGAATTGATTTTGATGAGACCTTCGGTCTAGTGGTGAAACCTGCTACTATTCGATTGGTATTATCCATGGCTCTCTCTTATGGTTGGCAAGTTCATCAACTTGATGTGAAAAATGCCATTCTCCATGGTTTGCTTGATAAGGATGTGTTTATGTGTCAGCCTGAAGGCTTTATAAACCCACAACGACCTAGTTTTGTGTGCAAATTAAAATGAGATATTTATGGTCTTCAACAACCTCCAAGGGCTTGGTTTCGTAGGTTCACTTCATACTTAGCTAAAATTGGTTTCCATGGATGCAAATCAGATTACAGTATGTTTGTGTACAAGGGTACTGAAGGAATAACAATATTACTTATGTATGTTAAGGACATAATTCTTACAGCTTCTTCTTCTTCTCTTTTAAGCCATCTTATTTAGCTACTCAAGGATGAATTTTCTATGAATGACATGGGTTCTTTACATTATTTTCTTTGTATTCAAGTTCAACAAAATTCATCTGGAATGTTTCTCAGTCAGAAGTAGTATGCTCTGGACTTGTTAAAGAAGGCCAATATGGAAGATTGCAAGTTGGTGGATAATCCCATCTCCACTCACCATTTCTCCTTCACTAATAATACAAAATTTTTAGACCCCTCTCTCTACAGAAGTGTTGTCGGTAGCCTCTATATCTTACATTTACATGTCTGGAAATAGCTTTTGCAGTTAATTATGTGTGCCAATTTATATATGATCCTCTTGATATTCACTGGCAACTAGTGAAGCGTATCCTCCGCTATATTAAAGGCACTGTTTCATGTGGTTTACAATTATATAAGGGTGCTATTTCTAATATGGTGGCTTTCAGTGATGCTGATTGGGCAGGTTGTCCAGATATAAGGCATTCTACCATATGATTTTGTGTTTTCTTGGGAAACAATCTCATTTCATGGGCTACCATGAAACAACACACTGTATCACAAAGTAGTGCCAAATCCGAATATCGTGCTCTTGCAGTGGTTGTTGCAGAAATATGTTGGCTTCGATCAATCTTAAATGAGTTGCATGTTCCACTAAAATTACCCATTGAGGTTTATTGTGATAACATTTCTGCTACATATCTTGCTGTTAATCCAGTAAATCATGCTCGGACCAAACATCTAGTTGATTTCCATTTTATTAGAGAGAAAATTATTTGGGGTGATATTGTAGTTCTTCATGTTAGTGGTGATAAGCAGCTAGCTGATATTTATACTAAGGGACTTTCTTCTTCTTGTTCTAAATTGTTGTGTAACAATCTGAGTGTTGTTTCACCACGCTCAAATGGGGGGGGGGGGGGGGGGGGGGGGGGGGGGGGGGTGGTAAGAGTATATAAATGTGTATTATGTCAATGGGATATTTATGTAAATATGTATACTTCACATAGTATAAATGTGGGAGCAACCTCATTTTAGGGCTGTTGAGTCTCACCTTTTTACAGTTACTTTATAAGAAAATGGTACACTATACCACACCAAAAAACAAAATACAAGAAACAAAATCCAACACAATTTTTTACTTCAGCCATTTATCAACGTATGGTATGTTTTATCAACGGCTAGTAATATTGGATTGTTACTGGTGGCATCTAATTCACGTACAAATAATTTTTTTTTCACTTTAAATATTAGGGGAACTAATTTATTTATTTTTATCATGCCTCATCTTTTTATTTTGTATTATATTATTATTAATAATTTATTAATATACTTTTTATTTTAATTTTAAATGAAAACTAATATAATTTTTATTTTAATTTTATATTTCAATGTATTTTATATCTTTTTATTGCAACATTAAATTTATTTTTTGATAATATACTAGTATTTTTATAAAAAAATTTAACAAATAAAAACTAGAATAATATAATTTTTATTTTTAATTAATATAATTTAAATTAGAAGAATTAAATAAATGAAAAAACTTAACCATTAATGTAATTTTTCTTAGAGAAATTAATATAATTTTAATTATCTCTTGTATACTGAAAAATAAAATAAATATAATTTTAGTATGTTCATTAACTGTTGATTACATACTTATCACATGCGAACAAAATGTTTATCATACATTCATTATATTTAGCAACAAGATATATTAAAAGATATATTAAAAAATTTACTTTTTATAAAAAAATTATATATTTCCTACACTTGTGAATATATATGAAATAAACTCAACCATTAATATAATTTTTTCTTATAGAAATTAAAATAATTTAAATTAGAAGAATTAAACAAATAAAAAAACTTAACCGTTAATGTATTTTTTTCTTAGAGAAATTAATATAATTTTAATTATCTTTTGAATACTGAAAAATAAAATAAAATAAAATAATATAATTTTTAGTATGTTCATTAACTGTTGATTACATATGCATTGAATGTGAGCAGAATGTTCATCGTTTGTACACTGTATATTCATCATTTTTAGTAGTAAGATATATTAAAAAATTTATTTTTTATAAAAAAATTATATATTTCCTACACTTCTAAATGTATATGACAAAAATTTAACCATTAATGTGGTTTTTTTAATAGAAATTAATATAATATAAATTAGATTAATTAAACAAATAAAAAAGCTTAACTATTAATGTAATTTTTTCTTAGAGAAATTAATATAAGTTTAATTATTTCTTAAATACTAAAAAAATAAATAAAACTTTAGCATGTTGATTATATGTTCATTGCATGTAAGCAGAATGTTCATCATTCGTATACTATATATTTATTAGATTTAGTAGTAAGATATATTAAAAGATGTATTAAAAAATTTATTTTTATAAAAAAATTATATTTCATACACTACTGAATGTGTATAAAAAACACTCAACCATTAATATAATTTTCTCTTATATGAATTAGTATAATTTTAATTAGAAGAATTAAACAAATAAGAAAAAATTTAACCATTAATGTAATTCTTTTTTATAAAAATTAATATGAATTTAATTAGAAAAATTAAAAAATAAAAAACTCAATTAGTAATGTAATTTTTCTTTGAGAAATTAATATAATTTTAATTGTCTCTTCAATAATGAAAAATAAAATAAAATAAATATAATTTTAATTATAAATATTATAACTAAATAAAAAAGCAAAAAAAAAAAAAAAATGACAATGGTCCCCCTCTTTTAATATTAAATTTGGTCCCCTTTCTTACTTTTTTCCCATACTACCACACTTTTTTGATCACCCACTCCACTTTTCTCTCTCTCTCTCTTTTTCTTTTCTTTTTTTTTTTTCTCTCTCTCTCTCTGCATATATCTTAAATCCTAAGTCCATAATGCAATATAAACTAGGATTCATGATATAATTTACCAGTAATGTTGGTGTACATGATTTGTTTTTGCAAGGTTTGTGAATAAAATGCTAAATTAGAGCATCTCTAATAATTTTAAAAAGTATCTTTTGCATAAATAATCAATATTTTAATAACATAAATAATAAATATTTTAATTAGTACAAAGACTTTAAATTTTAAATTTAAATTTTGCTTTTTTCTATAAAACATTAATGATTTTGCAACATTTCTCTTAATCTATCTCATGAGAGAATTAATAAATAACATACACATAAAAATTGTAAAATTTAAAATAAAAAAAAATGAAATTGTCTCTCTAAATGTGAAAAGCCAAATTCACTCTTTATTTTAAATTTAACTAATAAAGAGTCTATTAAACATTGTTTTCTTTTATTAACTGTTTATTATAAAGAGTTTGACATATAAAGAGCTCATTTGTAATGCTTTTAAATTGGTGTCCTTAATTTAAAAATTAAGGTGTGCTAATAACCCAAATTTTCATTTATTTTTAAAAATATTATTTTTTTTTCGTGGAATCTAGTTTTTAAATTATATATACTACATTGTATTTAAAATACTCAATTTTAATTATGGATTTATATGATTTTTGAAAATATGTTATTAATTATAGTTTATATCTAAATTTTAATAAATATTTAATTAATGCAAAGAAAATACTTTACTATGAAAGGTAATTTAAAATTAGATTGGTTAGCATAAGTTTTTAGAAAAAAAACAACTATTTAAATTAAAAAATATTAGTATCTATTATTTATTATTTTCAGAAGTAAAATTATTAATTGAATCAAATTATTATCTCTTGAGTTCGCAAAATTTAAGAAAAATATTAAATTTAATTGCTGTTAAATTTTTAAAAGTGATGTTGTTGTTGTTATTATTATTATTATCATTATTAAAAATAAAAAAATAAAATACATATTCATCTTAGCATGTCTGATTGGCTAAAGGGAGTAGCCAATCAGATGACTAGTTTGGGGCAAGTAACAAAAGAAGGAAGAATGAGAGAGAGAGAGAGACCAATTGTACGAAGGAGGAGATGGTAACTTTGGGCTGGCAGTACATGACTCATCTCACCACAGCTCAGTCACTGGCAAGTAGCTGGGCACTGAAATAGGGCAACATCGGTCATCAGAGGAAGAGCATGCAAGGAGAGAATTTCCCCTTGCACCAAGGCTTTTGATGGTGATTTCGGCTAACTCTAGTGGCGAATTCCAATGAAATTAGTGCCATTCCTTTTCTTGTTTTAAGAGCTTTCCATTGGTACTAATTATACACCATGAAACTTACAAGAGATTGAGATTAAAAATTAGGGGGATCGAGACTTTCTTGCCATTTTTAGGTGAAATGGGGGGAGTGAGAGTACACCGACATCACTATTGGATTCATGGCAAAAAATATGCTTCTGAGGATATCAGCGACACTTTCATTAGCCACCATTGGTGGTGGTGCGTCGTCGACCGGTCACCGGCGATTGGACCTCATATGTCGCCGATGATCTAAAAACTCCAACGAGTTGTATTTCATGTGTGCATCACAATTTTTGAAATTAGTTTGTGAAGATTCAACTATGGTAAGCCAAGAATGCTAATTTATTGATTTAATTTGATATTTTAAATATCTAAAAAATTAGAAATCTATTTATATTTGTTTGCTTTTTGTGCTAATTTGATAATTAAAATTTTTATGTGATTGTCTAATATGAATTTAAATCATTGATAATTTTCAAGTTGATTATTAATAAATTATATAGTTTTCTTTTAATTTATTAGTACTTATATATGAATGATTATTTCATAGATATTGTTATAATATTAAAATAAGCTAGTGAAGATATATGGTGTAAACTTTAATGAATATATTAGGATTAATATAGTTTCAATGAATTTATTGAGTTAAATTGTATGTTATATAAGTTTTAAGTTTTCTCTTTAAATTGAATATTAAACTAACTAAATTAATTTCTTATTTTAAAAATCTCATATAATTTGTTAATTAGCAGTAACTTTTGTGAATTTGTCTATATATGTTACTGTAAATTAATTATTATAATTGTTAAAAATATCACCAAGATTTAAAGAATAAGATCAAATAAGTAATATTAATTTCAAATGATTCATTAATTTAATTGAAATTTAATAAAAAGAATGTTTTTGAATATAAATGGTTTATGGGATCCTTAATTTTAATTTGCCTTTTAAATAAATTATTTTTATCGGTGTATGAATGATTTGGCTAGGTATTTATATTATTGAATTGATGAGTTGGAATTGTTGTGATGTTAGTTGAATTGGAGACCTAGGAAGGGTCATTGAGGTGTGTTTAATCATTTTTAGTTTTGATGGCAAAATTGAAGTGTTATTCTCTTTGTTGTAGTAAGGTTATGTCTTAGTTATAAGGGAGGCTCTACTGAAATTTTGGTAGAATCTTTAGAGTTATTTTAGTATCTATAGTTAACTTATTCTAGTTCTAATAATTTTTTGTATTGTTATCTAGTACTTGTCATTCTAGCATCTTCTGAGTTATCAGTCAGCAGAGGAAACATAGTTGGATCTCATTAAATATGTGAGTTATATAATTTAATATAACTTTTCATTTTATTATTTATTTAATGTTACACCTGCATATATGCATTGCTTGTTTATATACTATATATATATATCTATGCATTGTGAACATAAGTTAAGAATTCTAACATATGAATATGATTGTTTTATTATGTTTGTGCTACATATTACTTGTGGTTACGGGATGGGATTGGGATGACATAGGGATCACTTAGGGATGAATTTGGTTATGATGATGAGTATGAAGATGAGTTATGATTGGTGTATTGAAGGAATGGTGGAGCCAAATGCAGCGGAAGCAAAGTGTTGGGATGAAATTTCAAACATTTTAAAATTTCACTTCACCCAATTTTGGTCCGAACATCCATTCAAGTAATCAATTAATTTGTGTGTAAAACAGATATGCATAGAAAGATATTATCTCTTGAAGGTTCCTTCTTTCTTTATCAAAGAGTTTCCCAAGTGTGAAGCTTCTTGATCATCCACACCTAGTTCACCTCTCTGTTTTCTTTAGTTTCTTTGGTGTTCTTGAATCCCTCTCTTGGTTGCCTAATTTTGATTCAAGATCTTCCTCAAAAACCTTTAGGAAGTTAAGATTTCTCTTTAATTTATTTTGGACTAAACATTTTTTCAATTTGCAAGCAATTTTGTTCTTTCACAAAGAACTAAGAAAAGAATTAGAGATTAAAAGAAAACTTAAAGAAACTATTTCTTCTTTTCTTTTTCTCTTGACTTCTTTCTCTAAAAATTGCTTCAAATTTGAAAAATGATGTTCACTCTTCTTAGTACATAAAACTTGTAGCTTTTATATCCTTTAGAAGACTTAACCATTAAGTCTTTGTACCAAAAGACCATTCCACCATTTTAGCTTATTATTGATGAAGGGGCAAAGTTAGACTTTGCTTCTTCAAATGATGAAATGACCATTTTACCCTTTAGGGGTGAAATGACCATTTTATCCTTTAATTAACTAAAAGATGTAATTACAATTTTAACCTTAGTAGAAAATTCTCTAACACCTAAACCCATCACTTGGTGATAAGAATCCATATACCTTGCAAGAAGCTCACAAATACATGCATGATAAATATTTCAAGAAGGTTCTTCAAGGTTGTCATTTCTATGAAGATAGCTTACAAAGGCGTGCAATACAACCATTGTGCATGATTGATGGATCATTCAACAAGAAAATAAGGTTGTATGAAGTTTCCTATAAACCAATCAAGGATATTTGGATCATGAGCTTTGCATATGGATCCAATTGTATTCAAGGAAGCTTCAAGGACTTAATCAATCTATTCAAGCCTAATGTCAAGATGAAGAAGCCAAATTTCATTCCTATTTGCTTAGGTCTAATCTATTCAAGTGTTTACAAGGCTACCATTCTTCATTCAAATTGGACCCTCCATATTTGGGCTTTTCAAATTCAATTTATTATGTATTATTTAGTATTTGGGCTGCCTATGTTATGTATACAGCCCAAGAGTTGTTTAAACTACTTTATTTTAATGTTTTAATTAGTTTTGGGCCTATTTTATATTAGGTCAAAGGCCCATCCGAATTTCATAGTTTAATTAATTAGATTTCAGTTTCTAGTTAGGAAATAACTTCTCTTGTATCAGAAGGATTCCTAACTTGTTTTAGAATTCACTTCTAACTTAGTTATTAATTAGGAATAGTTTTCTAATTAGGAATCTTCAATTCTTGTATAGGAAGATTTCCTAGTCCTTCGTTGATTCCAATTTAGGGTTGAGCCTTTACATAAACTCAACCATTCACATAAAATAAGTTAAGTTTTGATCAATAAAAATCTAGTTTACTTAAGAGTGTGATCTCTTGTTTTTGATTCTTGCTTGAATTAAGTCATATAATCAAAGCTAATTACTTTGTGTGTATTTATTCCAAGGTTCTCTTTCATGAGTTGGTATTATGTCATGGAGATCATCATCTAAAGGTGATCATATTCCAAAGTGTTCTATCATAGGTTGGATTTGGGTCACGAATTTGGAGAAAACCTGGTTTAGCTTTCCAAGGAGTTGCTTTCAAGCGTAAAGATAATTGGGTCTTAAGTTTAATATACTTGGGGTTCGTATCACATGGGGTCAAGAATAATGAATTTTCTCTAACCCCTAAATTGCTTCTTTTCCATATCAAATATGGGCTTATTCCACATCTCATGTGTTAAGGGTTTCCGCTAAGCTTAAAATTAATAAGTCTTTGATTTAGTCCAAATCGATTTCAATTTAATCTTTCTCATTTGCATCATATACGAATTAAGATTTAATTGAATAGAAACCTTCATAGATTAAACATCAGGACATACTAGGGTCTTTGTAAATTTAATTACATGTTTAATCATTTTACCACTAATCAATTAATTAAACACTTTAATTAATTATTATGGTAAACCTTTTACACTTGGAAGGTGATCACTGTTGGGTGTGTGACTTTCTAGGTTCATGTCTGATTAGCAATGGGAATGAGAAAATATTTTTCTCTACTAATGTGAAATCCCTACTTCACACTTTGTCTTGTAAGTCATGAATGACAAGTAGCATTCCATGTAACAACTATCTAATTAGAAATGAATGTTTATAGTTGATAACTTTAAACATCACATGGACCATCGATCATAAATTATCATGCACTAGAATCTCTTCATTAAAGATCCCAATCTTAGTTAGGGTAATGGTTTATGGAAAAACCTAATGCGCCTTGACTCTATGTCCTTATCTCTATTCTAATTCTTGATTAGATTAGATTCCTATAGAAATTCTTTCTAGTGAATCTGTCTGTCCTGGCCAAGAGCTTCTATTATCAAGAATAACCTGATAGTATAGGATCTTAACCTCATTTACTTGAGGTAATGAATTCTGTCTTGGTGATCACTTATCTCCATACATAACAAATTAGAACTATCACATGCCATATATCCGTACATGAATAGTACATCTATGTAAGAAGTAATAAATCCTAACTACCTATGTATGAGATATAGTATCCCTTAAGTCAAAGGATTATATGCACTATTATGATCTAGATGATAAATAATTGATAAGTAGTAAAACCTCATATTTTTATCATCTAGTGTCATAGTTTGACTATTCATCCTATGAATATCCATATGTTTGTATTGACATCACATGTCAAGCAGCATGAGACTCACTGCCTTTATAATCGTTCGTATCACATACTGATTATAGAAAACAAATAAAGTGATGGTCTTCTAGAATTAATGATGCGCAGTCATTAATCCTATGACCATGAATATATTTAAAATATTTATACAAGAGCGATCTGTCTCCCATATTCACAATACTTGAGAATAGATCCTGTTACAAATAC
This sequence comes from Reutealis trisperma, assembly GCA_947687605.1. Lineage (NCBI taxonomy): Eukaryota > Viridiplantae > Streptophyta > Magnoliopsida > Malpighiales > Euphorbiaceae > Reutealis > Reutealis trisperma. Next base: position 2,374,618 of record CANTUT010000235.1, on the reverse strand, counting down.
TTAAGAACTATATTTAATAATATGAAACCCTCACATTATGAATATATTTATTATGCCAATGGAATTAATATCTACTATTACATAACTATTATATGGCTCCTAGGGCACATACTGCTACCATGTATAATAGCCGGGCTTGCTCATCATGGGGGTTATTGGCAGTCGGGTCTAGTGACGGCTGAACCCTATTAGATTTAAGAGATAATTTTGATTAAGAGAGCTAGGTATGGGGGATCGGCTCTCCAGATTAAGGAGATTATCATTGTTCCTGTAGACTGATATACATCCTTGTATGATTATGTATGTTGTTTATCTAGTTGACATGTGCATTAGCATTTCTGATTTTTAAATGGTAAGTTATGTTAATACTATATAGCTCATTAAGTCAAATACTCATTCTTGTTCAATACATTTTTCCCATATTGTGGAATAAGCTTACGAAGATATCTCAAATTGAGTAACGCTACCTTTTATTCTTTAGCAATGATGTGTAAATTATAATTTCAGTTATGTAAATAATTCTATTTTATTTTTGTATTACATAATCTTTAGTACTTTGCATTACTATTTCCTTTTATCTGTAATTTTATATTATTAGTTAGTTAGTTGATTTCTTTGAGTTACTTATTCGATTTCTTTGAGCTCACTGAGATGTTCTATTAACCAAGAACCTTATGATGAGAATGATTGAGATGATTGCTCTTTGGGGTACTATTTATGATTTGATATTTGTTTGGTTCTACTTAACATGTGGGCTTATAGCCCTATTTTCTAATAGTTACAGCTATCACTTGTTAGTTTTGTTATGTGTTAGCAGGCCTACTACAGGCATTAGTAGCTATATGCATCACCCATGTCCTAGTGCCAATTATGTGTTATCGGGTTTCAGGTCATGACATTTTAGCTCAATTAAACTGGTTCTCTAATGACTCGATAATAATATTAGGATGGAAATTTATTTTTTTAATTGAAGTAATAAGTACTCCCTCCATTCTAAAATATTTGTTGTTTAAGATTTTAGCACATAACTTAAAGATGTTATTAATTATCATAATTCTAAGATAAAAGACTAAAATATCTTTTATTAATTTTGATGTAGAAAAATGAAAGCAGTTAATACAAATATTTAGTAGAGGAATAAATAGAGGGTAAAGCTGGAAAAAAATAATAAATACATTCTTAAAAATTCTAAAATGACAAATAAATTGAAACAAAAGATTTTTTCTAAAATGATAAATATTTTGAAATGGAGAGAGTAATAGTTTAATCACTTTATCTCTTATTTAGACTTTTATAATTTTCTATGTGAAATAATTATGAAAGTAATTCATCCTATCTACCACTTAATGTTTTATCTTTCATGTTTATCATTAATTTTATTTTGATTTTTCTCAAACTATAATTTCCCTTAAAAATTATTATAATTTTCGCTTAAAAATTAGTTTTACAATATGAATCTCAAAAATTTAGTTAGAAAAGAAAAATAACCTATAATAAAAATAAAATAAATTTTATTTTTAAATTAATCAAATTTATAAAATGTGACAAAAATATTTCTTTTCTTTTTTGTCATGTTCTTATTTTCTTAAAAAGTCAAAAAGTTGGACAAAATAAAAGAAAATATGACATTTTATATCTATCATTTTACAATGAAGAAAAATCTTAAAACTTGTATTAAAGAAAATTATCATTTTAATAAAATTTACTACATCATATATTGTGTCTACAGTATTATGTCAAGATCATGCCCCTAATTCAAGTTACACTATTTAATCAGTAAATAATCTGAATGAGATGAATTGAAGCTAGATAATCTTCTTGGTGAATCTCCAAAATTGGTATACGATGACGGCAGTGACTAACCTGCAAAAGAGATAATGGCATCAAAGTGGCTAAGCCTCTGCTTGGCAGGGTCACTCTGATGGTTAAGTTAGTGTGCTAACTTATAGAGTGGAAAGTATGAAGGAAGGAGATGACTTTCTGAAGACTATAGAAATTTGCATGTAAAGAAAAAGACTAGAAGATGTAGAGTTAGTTAACCTCCTTTAAATGAAAATCTCCTCCTTTTATACTTGAAGAACCTAAAGGTAGTTGGGGATGTTGACATGTCAGTTGAATATGGACCTATTGGTGTGGGATAGTATGGTAGGGCCATCATTACTTAGTGCCTCATATGCAGGTGCATAGAAATTGCCTTTTTATCAATAGCTAATGATGAGTGGCTAAGCATTTGACCAGATAACAGGTCTTCTACCTCTTCACTTTGAAAAGAGACCTGGCAGAGAGGTTGTTTGAAGAGCTAGTCTATTTAATGAGATTGAAGAGGACATGCATCAATGGTGGTATTAAAGGGCTTCCTAGTAGGTGTCCTTCCAGGGGAGGTATAACTATCTCTTCCAAATGTGACATTTGTTTGTCGATTAGGCAAGTGTGTGTGGAAGGCAGGATGACATGTGTCCTTCCTCAAAGAGCATAGGCCTGAGCACTAGTCCAATCTGCTAAAGGGAATTGAAATGCTCATTTGGGAAAGAACTCATGGGGAAGCCCTTGGGCTTATCTTTGAAAAATTGTTTTTAGTGTTGCCACCTTAATTTATTTTTATGTGTGAAAATATAAGGAAAAAACCCATTTGACTCTAATTATTACCCAAAGGAAAAAAGATTACTAACCTTAAAACCAAAAAGGGTTCGGCGACTAGGTTTTTAGTTTAACAAAATATGTTTGGCCAAATAATATAAAAGTAACTTAAAATATATTTCATGAATAGTTTAAAATGCATGAACAATTTATAATATGCATGATCATTCAATCTATAAAGTTTATAAACAATTTAGAATTCAAAATAAAAGAGAGTTAACATTACAATGAAATTCCAAACTCAGGGGATATCTTCTCTAGCCCTTATAGGTTCTAGGGAAGTCACACATTCTCCAAACTAATCCTAATAACAAAGTAAAGGAAAGCAAAATAAAAGTAAGTGAAGAAGGTGATAGGAGGGAGAGTTGGTTAGTTTTAATTAGATTTGATGATTGAACCAAGCATGCCTGTGTATTCCTTTGAATAGGAATAAGAACCTATGCAGTTTTTCCTTCTTGCGAAGGGGTTAGTTTAGCCTAGCCACTTTATCATGTTTTAATTGATTGATTAAAAGAGACTTGAGTTAATTAATTAACTTAATTAACTATTGAGTTGATTAGCTAGCAACCTAGATGAATCAATTTAATTAACTAATTAAAAGAGGCAAGGGAATTTAGACAAAAGAAAATTAAAGGAAAAGAAGCTTACCACACACGGCGGGCAATGACTGGCCTCAGATGGCGCTGGCTTAGGATGGCGGGTGGTAGTTAGCCTTGGATGGCAGGTGGCAATTAGCCTTGAATAGTGGGCAATAGCTAGCCTCGGATGGCATGGTAGCTCGCTTTAGATGGTGTGGTGGTTGGCCTCGGATGGTGGGCGGTGGCTAGCCTTAAATGATGGGCAAGGCTAGCCTTAGACTAGAGAAATAAAGCTTGAGCAATAGACTTACCTTGAATAAGCGAGCAAAAAACCTTTAACTAGTTGAGTAGGAATCAAGGAGAAACCTCCCAACACAAGCCTTGGCCAATGGACTTACCTCGAACAAGTGGGTGGAAAACCTTTAACTAGTTGAGCAGGAATCAAAGAGAAACCCTCCAACTTGCTTTGCAAAGAAAGGAGCAAATACAAAGCTGTTTGCTTGAAGTCGATGCTTTTCAAGCTCTAAAAGTTAGTCCTTTGAGGTATGGAGAGGCCCTCTATATATAGGAGGAGGATTGGAGCATAGAATGCATCAAGTTTCAATGTGGATTACAAAAAATTAAAGTTTTCACTGGAGTTGTTGCATTGCTTCTATGGCACTTTTGCAGCTGTCACAAAATGTTTGGCCTATCCTGCACGTTTTTACCCATTCTTGCTCCTTTCTCATTCATTTTTTGTGATTCCAATTGTGTTGTATTCATTACTCAGTTCCAGATGATTTGTAAGGGCTCAAATGTCAAAAAGACATGTTTTGATTTTTTTGATTTTTCCATTTTAAGAGTTTTTGGTTTCTAGAGGTTTGTTTACTGAGTCTAAATGCTTTTAAAGTTCAAATTCATACTGGATGGTGTAAAATTAAGGGTTCACAGCTGTCCCCTCATTAGAATTGTCTTCATTTAAAAGGCAACTATGATGACAGTGAACTTAGAGATGGGAGATGGTGAAAGAAACCAAATTAATGTTCAGGTCAGAGTTTAGATATTTGGGTGAGGTGTGGTTGAATTTTAAGGAAGATGCCCCTGTATATTTGTGAGATCTATCGGCTAGTAGCATTTGATAATTTTCCTTTCTGGTAGGAGCCAAAAGTGATGTTCCTATATGGTAGGAATGATAATCTTGTCTAATAGGAAAGAAGGTGACCCTATTTGGTAGGAATCAACAAAATGGTGATACTGTCTAGTAGGAAAGAGGGTGACCCTGTCTTGTAGGAATCAACAAAATGATGATCCTATTTAGTAAGAATGAAAGCGATCCTATCTTGTAGGAATTGATGAAGTGATGATCTTGTCTAGTAGGAATCAAAGTGACGATCCTATATAGTAGGAGTGGTAAAGATAATCATCCTATCTGGTAGGAAAAAGTAATAGCCCTTTTTGGTAGGAATGAAAAGTGAGGATCCTATATGATAAGATCAAAAGGATGACCATCATGTCTGGTAGGAATGGTAAAGATAATTGATCTTGAGATTGATTTTTGAAAAGAGATTGATTCATATTGACTGGGTTGATGGTTTGTCTCACTTTGTGAGTTTGACGATTAGTTTTGATTTATGAACTTGTTTAATGCAAAAATGTTAGATAATTATGCAATGATCTGATAACTTAAACCTGTGAAGGGCCAATCCTAATATAAAAGTATTAATCTTTGTGAGAAAAATGCCTCCATTTCAAAAAGGTGAATATTTAGAAGGGAGGTGCCCCCACTTTAGGATGATAAAGGAAAGTGGTTTGATCATTTGGTTTTTGGTTGATTGGCTAGCTCAAAGGTGAAGTAAGCATGTCAAGTATGAGGTTCATTGGTCAATGGCTATTAGTTCAGCCTAAGAAGAAGTCATTCTGGAAAGTCAAGTAAGGTGTGGTCTTGAAAAAGATCAGGCTATTCAATTTAGATAGGTTTCACTTTAGAGAAGATTTGGTTTAAGGCTGGATTGGAGAGCTTGATTAAAAGGGTCAGGTCTTTGGAGATGATTAGATTGGAAGATTTGGGGAAGGTTAGTTTATAGGGCTTGTCCTTATGGAAGGCTCAGTCAAGTTTGGTACTTTGGCTCGGTTAAGTTATAACCTTTGGAGATGTTATTTGGAAGGCTCAGTCAAGTTTTGCCTTAGGCTCAGTCAGGTTTGAAAGACTCGGTCAAGTTATTGCCTTTGGGAAGTTCATTTGGATGACTCGGTCAAATTTTTCCTTAGGACTAGGCTAAGATGCTAGACTTTATAGGAGATTAAACTGAGAGGCTAAGTTTGGCTTAAAGGAAAGGTCAGGCTAGGAAACCATCTCAGGAAGGCTTGGTTAGATTTAGCCTTAGAGGAGATTATGGTCTTTATAAATGAAGGTTTTTGGGAGTAGGCTTCATGGTGAAAGCTTTCAGGCTTAGGCTTCTTAGTAAAGGCTTTTTGGTTTGGGTTTCATGGCAAAGGCTTTTTTATTTGGGCTTTATGATGAAGGATTTTTGGTTTAGGCTTCTTGGTAAAGACTTTTTGATTTAGGCTTCATAGTGAAGGCTTCTTGGTTTGGGTTTTATGGTGAAGGCTTTATGGTTTAGGTTCTATGATGAAGGCTTTTGGGTTTTTGGTTTTATGGTAAAGGCTTCTTAGGAATGTCTTTATGGTGAAAGCTTAAAGGTTTTTGGGCTTTTCTAGAAGGGTGCATTGGATGGTTAACTTTATCTCAAGTATGGTGGTGAAGGTTTTGTAAAGATTCCACAGGCTCATTGATAGGGGCTTGCCCTTTGTCATGGTTGCATAAGATTTTCAATGCCCATCGGATGGTTGGCAAGCCTTGACTTGATTGGACTTTATGGGTGATGTAATTTACCAAGGAGGCTTAGTTTTTTCAAGGATAGAAAGATGTTTGCCAAAAAGGCAAGGGATGGCTTGATTTTGAGTGGTTCGAGCCCTTCTTAAGCTTTGCAAGACATGACTTGATTTTGGTTGTGCAAAAGAAAGCTGGCTTTAAGGACGATAAGTCTTGAAAGACTTAAGATTTTGGTTTTGTACATAAGCTTAGCCCTTAAAAGATGATGAGACTTTGCCAAGGAAAGAGTGGTATGAGGCTTGAATTGGAAAAGATGGTATAAGGCTTGAGCTTGAAAGGATGGGATGATTTTTCTAATAACGCTTGGGATGGTACATTATGAAGTTTGGGAATGGTTCAAAGGTGAGTTAGAAATTCTGAAAAAGGATTAAGGAGGTTGTATGATTTTGCAATTTGTAGCATGATTCATGAAAAAGAACAAGCCAAGCTAATATTGTCATTTTAAGATTGAAGAGACACTTAGGGTGACACTCTATTGGCTTGAATGTAAATGACATACTGGCTAAAAGGAAGTGCCCTAAGGAATGGTTAAAGGACTCACAAAAAAAGACAACTTGGGAATCATGTTCCCAATGGGAGATAGGAACATAACGGACATACAAGCGATGTGAGAGATTATACATTAGCTCTTTGAGCTAAGCGATAGAATGGATTGACAAGTGATAGTGATGACCTAGAAGGATATGCCCCCACTGTGAGATAAGGTCATAGAAGACAATATCACTTTAGAGAATGAGCCTCTAATAAGGAAGGATGACTTTGAAGACATGGACAAGATGGATCGAGTAAAGATGATTTGACAAATTTTGAATGATATGAAGGAAGATGACTAGGATGAGCTTTCTCTCTCTCTCTCTCTCTCTCTCTCTCTCTCTCTCTCTCTCTCTCTCTCTCTTTAACTTTTGCCTAAGTCACCCTTTCAGGTTTTCAACTTAGTGAGCTTAGATTAATGAAATTTGATAGAAAATATTCTGCAATGATTTGCTACTTTTCTTCACTTTGAGGGGCTTTAACCTTTGAATTTTGTATTTGAAGAACTTGTTGCCCCTTGTTGAGGTGTATTATTTGATTTTATGCTTCAACTATTTAATGCAAGGTCCATTTCATGACCTTCTTTGGTTAGAGGCTGGCAAAGCAATTATTAATAGTACCTCAATTCCAACATGTGCTAGCTATGCTGGATTTCTCTCTCTCTCTCTCTCTCTCTCTCTCTCTCTTTTTAAAGCTCACCCTTGTTTAAAACAAGAAAGACAAGTACACAAATAAATGTGGATGTTTTATTACAATGGAAAATTTTATTACAAGATAATAAAAAATGGACTAACATTATCGATGAAAAAATACCTAAAAAGGAAAATAAGTTGACAGACCTAGACTTGAATTTAGACTTTGAGATTTAGACATAAACTGGAACTCAGACTTGGATTTCAATCTCAAATAGGTCAGATTAGCTGAACTTAAACTCTTCCATGTCATGCCACTTAGGGCTGAGGTAAGGTGGGGTTGAATTGGGTTTGGGTTCTTCATCACTATTCAGGTTGGTGGTAGGGAATTCAAGTTGAAATGATGCACTTTGGATGCAATCTTCAATCTTTGATACAGTTGCAACCAAAGCTTTAAAAGTGGGTAGGTATTGGGTTAAGAAGTGGACTTGGTAGGTCGAAAGTAGGTTTTTAACAAGGATGTCCACTTGTTCTTATCTGTTGTTCTAGTTACCATTTAAATAGCTTTAGCCCTCCATCTTGTAAGGAACATGGAGAAGGACCCTTTAGAAGTTGCTTGGTGGTTTGAAGTCATGCCTAGTGAGATCAATTTCACTATTGTAATGATACTGCTTGATAAAGACATGATAGATATCATCCCACATCCTTTTCTAACTCTTGTCTAGTGAAAGAAACCATCTTCTAGCAGCATTGGTTGGTGATTGTTGGAACAGTTGAGCAAGGAGCTCATCGCTAACTCCCAAAGGTCTCATTACCCCCATATATATCTTTAGATGAGTCTTAGGGCAAGTGGTTCCATCAAATCTTTCCAGTTTAAGCATTTTAAATTTAGGAGGGAGTTTGGAATTAGGGAATAGGGTTAAACTGTCCATATCAAGTAGATCATTGTAGTGCTTTAGGGATTTGATGGTTCTTTCCATGGCTTCAAGTTTCTCTATAAGCATTCTAATGTATGGATAACAGAAAACTTCCCCACCTTGGTTTAGATATGAGCTAGTTTGGATCGAATTTAGGCTAGGATTGGTTTGGTTCAAGATAAGGTTAGGGTTAGGATGGTTAAGGCTTGCCTGGTTAACCATTCGAACTTCCTCAATGATGAATTGCCTTTATTCCTCTAATTGGCCTTGTTAGGCAGCTAGGATAGCTTGGAAATACTCTTCTTGCCTCTTAAGGAGTCTAGTCACAAGTGTGGTAAGGGAAGCCATATCAAGTGAGTTAGCCATTGGTACCTTCAAACTAAAGCAATAAATGGGTATGGAATAGAAAAGGTGATGAGGGTATAGACATATAGATCTTAAGAGAAAAGGCTTCCCTATTATGTCATGAACCGACTATTTTTTTGCGCTTAAGGTATGGTGTGGCAAATGTTTTAGGCTTAGGGTAGTAGACTGGACCAAAGGTATTGGGTTTAAGGTAGTGTGTTAAGCCAAAGTTATTAGGCTTAAGGGTAACATACTAGTTTTGAAAGGTGATAGGCCATGGGTGTTAGGCTTAAGGATAGTGGGTTTGATTTTGAATAAGGGGTAGGATCAAGATGATGGTTTTGGTATGGAGAACCCAAGGTGTCTAGTTTTTTTTTGGATAAGGATAGAGGCTAGGGGTTAGGCTTATGGTAAGGTAGCAGGGTTTTTAGGGTTGGATATAGGTTTTAGGGTTGTAGATTTATGGCTTAAGTTTCAAAGGTTGAAGGTGGTTTAAGTTTAATTTGAGGTGAGAGGTTTAAGCATTTAGTGTTTAGGGTAAGGCTAGGGCAAGGTGTTTGAGGTATGTGGTTAAGGTGATGGTGTTTAGGATAAAGGCTAGGGTGAGGTGTTTGAGGTATGTGGCTAGGGTGAGGTGTTTGAGGTACGTGGCTAGGGTGAGGTGTTTAGGATTAAAGGTCAAGGTAATAGTTTTAGGCTTGTGGGACTGAAGGTGTTAGGGATAAAAGTGAGCGTGTTTAAGGTTTAGGGGTAAAGGCATTTGGATTGAGGTGAGAATGTTTAGGATTTTGGGTTAAGGGTTAGAGTAAAGGGATAATGGTGTTTAGGTCAAAGGTTCAGGGTTATGGTCTAAAGGTTATTGGATAAGTGATGGGTATAGGTGACAGTGTTTATAAGGAAGGTATTTGAATGGAGAATGTTTAACCCTTCTTTAGTTTAAGATTCGACCTAGTGTCACATCCCAATTTTGGAGACATAACGATCCTAGAACACGAGGAGATATAAAGTCACCCACGCTCGTAGAACCTATAGACACATATAAAAATTATGCCTAGGATTGTACCAAACTTTATTCAATAACTCATTTAAAACATTATATGAAAACCTTTAGTTGCAGAAAAAAGTAATTAGACACTTCACATAGAATCCATAAGGAAATAATATTCATAATCCACTCGAAAACTTAATAATAATAACATCTCAAAATAAACATCAAAAATAAATATTCCCAGAGCATCTAATGACATCACTATATAGCATGGTATTATTAATGACTTTGACAAGGAAATCCTTAAGCAAAGTAGAATGCTTGAGCCATCACCTTGCCTCCTCATATTTGCTCACTTGGAACCATATAAGGAAAAAGGGGTGAGATAGATGATCTCAATCAGTAAACAATATGTCATATATGATAACACATATGACTTTTTAAAAGGGAAACCCATAGCTTATAACACATAGTTCATGTTTTACAATTCATGAATCAAAGGTTGCAATTTAGCAAGGTTGCAGAAATCACACATATAACACATAACACATAGAGTGAAGGCTGTTGCCATGATCACTCGAACACATAGAGGAGAGGTGGCCTAAAACCAAATTCCAACTCTTATCACATACAGAAGCATAAAGCTGATTAGGCACCATGGTTAGAATCGCCCCTTCTAGCTATGGTGGATACACAACCCCTATCCATTGCGTTAAGACCGTGTGCATAGGTTCTAATGATTACCTGCATCAGCACGAGGATTTTTACATAAAGGGTTAGAGGTACCATAGCTAGAGTGTGACATCCCAACCTTAGAGATATGATGGTCCTAGAACATGAGCAGACATAAGGTCACCCACGCCCGTAGAACCCACTTACATATAAACAAATCATGCCTAGGATCTCACCAAACCTCTCATAATAACTTGTTTAAAACATTTAGATGAATACCTTAAATTGCAGAAGTCTAAAATAAATCATTACATATAAAATCCATAAGGAAAATAATATATATCAATAAGTATCAATCAATATTCCCGGAGCATCTAATGATAAGATTCCACAAATTAGTATTATTGATAACTTGGACAAAAAATTTTCCAAGTGAAGTAGAATGCTTGAGCCATCACCTTGCCTCCTCACATTTGCTCAACTGGAACCACACAAGGAAAAAAAAAATAGGGTGAGATAGATGATCTCAATGAGTAAATGATAAGGCATATACATATCACATATTCCTTTGAAAAGGAAACACATAACTTATACACATAGTTCATGATTTACAGTTCATGAATCAGGTTGCAATTTAGCAAGGGTTCAATTTGGCAAGTTTGCAGAAATCACACTTATCACTTATAAAGAGTGAAGGCTATTGCTCTATCACTCGAACACTTTAAGGAGAGGTGGCCTTATACCAAATTCCAACTCCTATCACTTATAAGGCATGAAGCTGATCAGGCTCCATGGCTAGAACCGCCTCTTTCTAGCTGAGTGGATACACTACCCTTATCCAATGGGTTAAGACCATGTGCACAGGTTCCGATGATTACCCGCATCGGCACGAGGATTCTGCATAAAGGGTAAAAGGTACCATAGCTAGAGCTAATGGTAATCACAATTAATAATATCACATAAGGTAATTATAACATGTATTCCAATAACAATAGTGGTTTAGCTTTCGAACAAAAGATACAACGATAGTGTAGTTCTAGAAAGAATATGAGCTGGGGTGTTAATCACAAGAATTTCTCATTAGATAACAAAATAGTTTTGGACTAAATGTCCCTTAGCAACCCAAGCTTGTCAAAGAATTCATATAATAATATTTTAGAGTAGAAAGAACTTGGGTTTCAAAGATCACAAAGGTTCACATAACAATATATCACATTTTTATAACACAACATAATGTTGTTCACACTTATAACATGAATATGGCGTTTACTCACGCTTGTAGAATGAATATGATGTTTACTCACCTTGGGGTTCCTTTGCTCCTAGTATACGTGGTCCTTTTGCACTTCTAAAGCTCCTCAAACTCTAACACAATATTTGATTTAACACTTAGTATTTATTTACTCATGATGCTCTTATCCCATAACTACCCCATGTACATATAGCATACACATACACTTAGAGTCCACACATAGGTGTACTTGTCACTTGCACATAACACGTTGACTTTGAAAGTCTTGCATACTTAGGCCTTATAGGCTCTCCTGATATCACATTACAATCACATTAATACCTTTTTAAGGTCATCACAATATTATTACCTCAATATCATTTCACTTTAACAATCATCTTAATACACTTTACACTCCCATACATGTCAACTTAACTATTAACCATTCAAGTGTCATGCTTAACTCTTATGATCCTTTTTATTCAATTGTCACTTCATCAACTCAAAACCATGTATTTATTATCAAGTCATCATAACATCTATTTCCATATTTCCCAATCATATTTGTATTCTAATCACAATATAAGGTTAAGATACCTTAAGTATACCATAATGCATTTAAGCTTATCTAGGATCATACCTTCAACTAACATGCAATTTTTATCATTTATTATACATACGTACATGTCAATAATCATCAAAAAACATCACATAAAAATTATAAACATTGGGACAAAAAGATTCATGTAGGCCGAATGCATCACTAAGGTAAAAACTAAATTCTTCTTCTTTTTGCAGTTTCCGTCTATTTTAGAAATATGTAAAAATATGGTTTGAACCAAGATTTTTCATGTAAATGCAACAAAAATCATTTTAGAATTTAAATCTATATGAATTGACCACACTTGGTGTTGTGTATACATAAAAATTCAACTTTTGAATTATAGAGCACAAAACCATGAGTTTTCTTGTTTTTGGTATTTTTTGGTCATTTCAAAAATATGCAAACAGGTTGTTTAAACTATTATTTTTTATTCAATCATAGCAAATATTAGTTTAGAACACATCCATACATGATTTAGCAGCCATAGATAGGATTTATACAAAAAAAATTCTAAGTTTAAAGGCTTAGGTGAAAAATCATGAGTTTTCGCACTTTCCGTGCTTTTCGTTCATTTCAGCGATAAACAGACACATGATTCAAATCATTATTTTTCATCTAAACAAAACAAATATCATATTAGAGCACTTTCTCATACAAATCGGCAGCCATATGTCCATTCAATAATAGAATTTTCTAACTTCCAAGTTCTAACACAAAAGCCTTGAACTCCTTTGTTTTTTGAAACTTTCCGGTCATCACAGAAATATGTAGAAATATTATTTAATTCAATATTTTCCATCAAAACAAATCAAAAATCAGTTTAGAAAACAATAGTACACAAATTGCCCCCGCTCCCCCTCTTGTGATGTTTATGCATAAAAATTGTGATTTTAAGTTATAGAATTCACCTTTGGAGAAATCTCGCGGAAAGAATCGTGTTTTCAGTAGGAAATAGATTTTCTCTCCTAAAAACTCACCCAAACAGAATTAAATATGTAAAAATCAGTAATCAACTAGTTCAAAATAATTTTTCCATAATTTATTTTATAGAAATCAATTTAGAAATCGAAAGAGAAGAAAAACTTACGATTATGGTCAAGAAATCGCAGAACGGAAAGGCGTTTTCTTAATTTTGGTAGAGAGAAATATTTTGAGAGAATTTTTCTGCCAAGATACAGGAAAAATATGGGGATGGCTCCTGGAACTCTATTCTGGCTGAAATTTAGATTATATATTAGGGTTTGGGTGAAATTTCCACTAATACCCTTAATGAACTAGGTTAGAAGCATTTTAGTGTAGTGGGCTTTTGGGTATTTGGGCTTTTATTTAAATTTTTGGGCTGAATAGAATTAAAATAAAAAGAATATTTTTCTTATTATTTCTGTAACATTTCCCCCAAAATATTTATTTTAAAATATTTGAAAAATACTTATAAAATTATTTTACGCTTAAAAATTGTCTTATGCATGAAAATTCATTTTTATTCTAAAATAAATTCTTTTATGCAAATGCACTTCATGTAAATCATTTATTTCACAATAGCAACTCATTTTATATATATTAAAATTAATCTAATATGCCACAAACTATCAATCACTTAAATCACAAATTTCCACACAAGCACATACTTAACCTTAATAGTTCTAAATCAAGCAATTTATCACGAAAATTCCTAGGGTGGATGTGGGTTGTTACATAGAGCTAATGGTAATCACATATAATAATAACATTTAAGGTAATAATAACATGTATCATAATAACAATGGCAGTTTTACCTTTGAACAAAAGATACAATGATAGTGTAATTTTAGAAAGAATGTAAGTTAGGGCAATAATCATAAATGTATTATCATTGGATAATCAAAAATGGTTTTGGACCAATTGTCCTTTGGCAACCTAAGCTTAACAAGGAAATCATAGAGTTTCATTTTAGAATAGAAAGAACTTGGGTTTCAAGAAGGTCAAAGGTACACATATCATAATAGCTTGTACTTGTAACAATATCATAATGTTTACTCACCTTGTGGTTCCTTCGCTCCTAGAACACATAGCCTTTTTGAACCTTTAAAACTCCTCAAGCTCTAACATAATATTTAATTCAATACTTAGTATTTATTTAATCATGATACTATCCTATCCCATAACTACCCCATGCACATATAATATTCACATACACTTAAAGTTGCACATATAAGTGCACTTCATCACTTGCACATAACATGTTGACTTTAAAGTCTTGAACACTTAGCCTTTATAGGCCCATATGAAAACACATTATAATTATGTCAATACCTTTCTAAGGTCAACACAATATCATTGTCTTAATATCAATTCACTTTAATATTCATCTTAGTACACTTAACACTTCCATATATGTCAACTTAACAAATAACCTTCCAAATATCATGCTTATCTCTTATGACCAATTCATTCAATCAATCTCTTCATCAATTCAAGATCATTAATTCATTTTCAAGTCATCATACAACCTACTTCCATATTATCCAATCACATTCACATATTAATCACAACATAAGGTTAAGATACCTTAAGTATACCAAATTGCCTCTAGTCTTGTCTAGGGTCATTCCTTCAACTAACATGCAATTTAATCATTTATCATTCATTCATATATGTCAATAATCATTACAACACATCATATAAAAATTATAGATATTGGGATAAAAATCCCTTGGTAGGCCGAATGCTCCATTAAAGGGAAAACTGAATTTTTCTTACTTTTCACACTTTCCGTCTATTATAGTAATATGTAAAAACATGGTTTGAATCAAGATTTTTTATGTAAACATAAAAAAAATCATTTTAGAACATTCTACATGAATCAGCAGCCATATGTGTGACATGTACATGAAAATTCCAATTTTAGGTTTTAGGATTCAAAACCATGAGTTTTCTTGTTTTCGGTATTTTTCGGTCATTATAGTAATATGTAAATAGGTGGTTTAAACCATTAATTTTCATCCAATCACATAAAATATCAGTTTAGAACATCTTTATGTATGATTCGGTAGCCATAGATAATAATTATGCATAAAAATTCCAAAGTTTAAGGCTTAGGGTGAAAATCATGAGTTTTCGCGCTTTTTGTTCATTACAGTAATATGCAAACACATGATTTAAAATAATTATCAGTTTAGAATCCACTGATACATAAATCAACACCCTTATATTCAAGAAATCATTTAATTTTCTAACTTCTAAGTTCTAGCACAAAAACCTTGAATTCCTTTATTTTCTGAAATTGTTTGGTCATTACATAATATGCAAAAATATGATTTAATCTAATATTTTTTATCAAAACACATTAAAAATCCATTTAGAAATCAATTATGTAGGAATTACCCCCCTTGAAGTGTTTATTCATAAAAAATTGAAATTTTAAGTTTCAGAATTCACCTTTGAAGAAATCACGTGGAAAGATTTATGTTTTCGGTAGAGAATTAAATTTCTTTTTCAAAAACTCACCCAAACAGAATTAAACCTATAAAAATTAGTAAACAATGAGTTCAAAATAATTTTCTCATAATTTATTTCACAGAAATCAAATAGAAAATTGTTAAGAAAGAAAAACTTACGAATATGGGTGAGAAATTGCAAAATTGAAAGTGTTTTTTTTGAGAATTTTAGTACAGAGAAATATTTTGAGAGAATTTTTCTGTCAAAATATTGAAAATAGAATGGTGGCTACTGAAAATCAAGGACTGGCCAAAATTCTCATTATGTATTAGGGTTTGGAATGCAATTTTCAAGTTTACTCTTAATGAGCTAGGTTAGGAGTGCTTTAGTGTAGTGGGCTTTTAGGTAATTGGGTTTTTTATTTAAATTAGGGCTGATTATGCATAATTTAAATAAGAATATTTTTCTTATTATTTTCAATAAAATTTCCCCCAAAAAGTTTATTTAAAAATAATTTTAAAATACTCAAAAAATTATTTTATGCTTAAAAATTACCTTTTTGAATGAAAATTGATTTTATGAAAAATAAATTATTTCATGCTAATGCACTTTATTTAAATCATTTATTTCACAATAATAATTCATATTAGACATATTAAAATTAATTTAACATGCAAGATACCTACAAATCATATCATACATGAATTTTCATAAAGTTACACATTTTGTCACAATAACCCTAAATTCACACAATTTTTCACGAAAACTTCTAGGGTAGATGTGGATTGTTACACCTAGACTTGAGATGAATGCATGTTTTGTTATACAATATGGATACATGATATGCATCAGGAAAACATTTCATGAGAATGCAAAGATGCAAGGTTTTAATTATGGTACATACAACCTACGGTTATGATCTAAGTTCATTACATGAAAGGGTAAGGGTGGCTCGATTTGGGTACCCATCACACTAAAGTAGCAATATACCAAACTACATGTGAGTCAAAGAGCCTCACGTGGATCCAACAGTACGTGCATACTTGTTACACCTTTGAAAGGATCAAAAGATTTGTCGTGGGGTGGATGATTTCACTATTGGTAAATAGACCCAAGGAGAATTACCCACTTGATGCTACTCACTATCCATTATTTTTCTAAAACTAGATTGAATGGCGAAGAGCTTATGAAAGTGATGTACGTACAGTCACAATTATATTAAAAGGCTAAACTCTTTTTAGACCAATTAGTAGTCCATTTATTTTTCCTTTTATTAAAAAAAAATTAATCCCCAGTGGAGTCACCAAACTCTTTTTAAACTAGTGCTATTCATAAAAAAAAAAAGGACGGATCATTCCTTATATGTATCAATTATTGCCAGCTTAACAAAGTCACTATGAAGAAAGTATCCTTTGCCAAGGATAGATGATATTTTTGATCAACTGCAAGGAGCTGGTTATTTCTCTAAGATCAATTTGAGGTCTAGTTATCATTAGCTAAAGATCCATAGAGAGAACATTTGCAAGACTGCTTTTCGTACAAGATATGGTCATTATGAGTTCATGATCCTACCATTCAGTTTGACGAATGCTCTTGCTACTTTCATAGACTTGATGAACCAAGTATTCATACCATTCCTTGATAAGTTCGTGATCGTGTTCGTCAACAACATTCTAATTTACTCTAAAAGCAAAGAGGAACATGAAGAGCATTTAAGGATCATGCTATATATATCGCAAGACCACCAACTCTATGTAAAGTTATCTAAGTGTGAGTTTTGGATGGAGTCTGTCAATTTTCTTGGGCATATAGTAAGTAAGGAAGGAATTTAGGTCGATCCCTAGAACGTGGAAGTAATAGCCAATTAGCCATGACCCACAACAGTTTCAGAAGTTTAGAGTTTCTTGGGTATGGCCAGCTATTATTATAGATTTGTATAGGATTTCTCTAAGATAGCATCACCATTAACTAAGTTGACAAGAAAATTTAATTAGGAAGAGTGCTGCGAGGAGAGCTTTCAAAAGCTCAAGAAGTGCTTGATATCAGCTTCGGTTTTGGCTTTACTCGAAGGGGAAGAAGGGTTCACAGTCTACTATGACACCTCGAGAGTAGGGCTTGGATGTGTCCTGATGCAAACAGTAAAGTCTTTGTCTATGCATCGTGACAACTTAAGAAGCATGAAGTAAATTAACCTACACACAATTTGGGATTGGCCATAATAGTGTTCGCTTTAAAGATCTGGAGACACTATATGTATGGAATGAAGTGCAAGATCTATATGGATCATAAGAGTCTTTAGTACATCTTGAGCCAAAGAGACCTTTATTTGAGGTAGAGGAGATAGGTTGAACTGCTTAAGGACTATGATTACCAGATTCTCTACCATCTTGAAAAGGCAAACATTATAGCTGATGCTTTGAGCCAAAAATCAATAGGGAGCCTAAGTTCTGTGACTGTGTGAAAAAGGTCCATCATGAAGGAGTTAAAAGGATTGTTTAGTTAGGGCTTGAGGCTAGAGATTAGAGAATTGCGAGCTTTAGTGGCTCATTTTCAAGTAAAGTCAAAGTTAGTGGAGGAGATAAAGGTTTCACAAGAGAAGAACCCACACATGGTTAAGTTAAAGGATGAGACTGAGTAAAGAAAGAACCCTCAATTTGAAGTAGTTGATGGGACTATAAAGTGTGGAAAGAGAGTGTGTGTGCCTGATGTGAATGGACTGAGGGAGAGGATATTAAAGGAAGCACATTGGACACTTTACTATGCTCATCCTAGAACTACTAAGATGTATCACAATGTGAGAGCTAATTATTTATGGATTGGGCTAAAAAAGGATGTGACTAAGTTTGTGGCATCATGCCTAACTTGCCAATAAGTCAAGTAGGAGCATCAATGACCCTCTAGACTACTACAAGAGATTTAGCTACTTGAGTGGAATAGGGAGCGTATCATGATGGATTTCATAGTTGGCTTACCTAGTAAGGGAATGATGGAGCTAAACGTAGCGGAAGGAAGGTGGTGAGGTGAAATTTCAAACATTTTAAAATTTCACTTCACCCAATTTTGGTCCAAAATTCATTCAATTGAAAGAAGAAGGAAGAGTAATCATATTACCTCTTGTAGGTTCCTTCTTTCTTTATCAAAGAGTTTTCCAAGTGTGAAGCCTCTAGATCATCTATACTTAGCTCACCTCCAAGTTTCCTCTTGATTTCTTTAGTGTTCTTGAATCCTCTCTTGGATGCCCAATTTGATTCAAGATTTTCCTAAAAAAATCTTAAGGAAGTGTAAGGTTTCTCTTTGGTTTGTTTTGGACTAAACACATTTTTAATTTGCAAACAATTGTTCTTTCACAAAGAAAAAAGAAGAGAATTGAAAATCAAAATAAAAATTAAAGAAACATTTTCTTCCTTTTCTTTCTCTCTCTCAACTTCTCTCTCAAGATGCTCCAAATATAAGAAAATGATGTTCATTCTACATTGCAACATAAAAGCTAAGGCTTTTATATCTTTCTAAGATTTAACATTTAATTCTTCATAAAGGCTTAAATATCCTTTTACATTCCTCTAGCTCACTATTTGGTGAAGGGGCAAATTTGACTTTGCTTTTTCAAATAATGAAATGACCATTATATCCTTTAGGAGTAAAATGGACATTTCCTTTAGCCAAAAGATGTAATTCTAATTTTAACATTAGTAGAAAATTCTCTAACCCCTAAACCCATCATATTATGAATAGTGAATTTTCTCTAATCCTTAAATTACCTCTTAACTATATCACATATGGGCTTAGACAACATCTTATGTGTTAAGGATTTTTACTAAGCTTAAAATTATATCTTTGATTTAGTCCAAATCAATTTTCAATTAATCTTTCTCATTTGCATTATATACAAATTAAAATTTAATTGAATAGAAACCTTCATAGATTAAACATTAGGACATGCTAGGGTTCTTGTAAATCTAATTACATGTTTAATCATTTTACCACTAATCAATTAATTAAACACTTTAATTAATTATTATGGTAAACTTTTTACACTTGGAAGGTGATCACTATTGGGTGTGTGACTTTCTAGGTTCATGTCTAATTAGCAATGGGAATGAGAAAACACTTTTCTCTAGTAATGTGAAATCCCCACTTTACACTTAGTCCCATAAGTCATGAGGGGTAGCTAGCATTTCATATCGCGACTACCTAATTAGAAATGAATGTTTATAATTGATAACTTTAAACATCACATGGACCATCGATCATAAATCATCATGCACTAGAATCCCTTAATTAAAGATCCCAATCTCGGCTAATTTAATGGTTTATGTCAAACCCTAATGTGCCTCGATTCTATATCCTTATCTCGTTTCTAATTCTTAATGACATTAGATTCCTTTTTTTAGTGAATCTTACTATTCTGGCTAGAAACTTAAGTATCAAGAACAACCAGATAGCATAGGATCTTAACCTCGTTTACTCGAGGTAATGAATTCTATCTTAGCAATCACTTACCTCTATACATAACAAATTAGAACCATCACATGCCATATATTCGTACATGAATAGTATGTCTATATAAGCAGTAATAAATTCTAACCACCTATGTATGAGATATAGTATCCCTTAAGTCAAAGGATTACATGCACTATTATGACCTAGATGATAAATAATTGACAAGTAGTAAAACCCCATATTATTATCATCTAATATCACAGTTTGATTATTCATCCTATGAATATCCTTGTGTTTGTATCAACATCACATGTCAAGCAACATGAGACTCATTGCCTCTATAATCATTTGTATGACATACTGATTATAGAAAATAAACAGGGGTGATGGTCTTCCAAAATTAATAATGCCCAATCACTAATCCTATGACCATGAACATACTTAAAATATTTGTACAAGAGCGATCTATCTCCCATATTCTCAATACTTGAGAATAGATCCTCTTACAAATACTTAACGACTATATTTAATAATATGAAACCCTTTTCACATTATGAATATATTATTGTGCCATTGGGAATTAATATCTACTATTACATAACTATTATATGGCTCATAGGGCACATACTACTATCAATCTCCCATTTGCACTAGAGCCATTCTGCTTAGTATCAAAAACTCATCTTCTCAAGATGAAGTTTAACTATCACTAACTTTTAACTTTAGTCAATGGATTAACCAATTTAATGGTTAACGCTATTTTATGCAAGGCTAGAATGCCTTATTCCAACAAATGATTTGATAACATCTTAATGCCTTTCGAAACATTCTAGATTTCAGTGTGAGACTCGAGTTCCCTTGCCATAAGCTAAGGTTCCATTATTATCACAACAGAGAGATACTCGTGATGTATTGGAGAAACTCTTAAAATAGTTTATAACTATTGAATCAAAAATAATTTCTTATTTTGCAACATCCTATGTAGCAAATTTGGCTTCCATAATGAAGTTTGTAATAAGGATTTGCTTAGAACTTTTCTTAGCAAATTATTTCTTCATTACAGATAACAACAATCCCAATGATAGACTCTCTATCATTTATATAGTAACATTCTTCATTTTTCAAAATTAAATCTTAAATGCTTCTCAAGTACTTTAGAATAATTTTGATTATATTTCCAATAACTTAATCCTAGATAGGATTAGAATCTGTTAGTCATACTAACAACATTCTCGATGTCCAGCTCATTATACAACTCTTGTATAATTTAGATTTCTTATAGCCATACTATAAGGAATCCATACCATACTTTCTTTGGGTATCTAGGGAATCAACCCTCAAAAAGTGGATATCAAAATTATAGGAAATAAAACTTTTGGATTATCATGTTGAACTTTTCAACATCCTTTCTAAATATTGACTTAGACATATTTAACATTCTTTTCAATCTATCTCTAAATATATGAATGAACAAGAATGTAAATATTTATCTCAAGTCTAAATGAAGAAAGTAATGGTAAAACCATTCTACAAATTCAAATATATTAATACTTTTACAAACTAATGTGTTATCCATTTACAAAACTTGAAAGTGAGGATACTCCCACTATCCTTTTGCACATTAAGGATTCATTATGCAATGATACAACTTATTAAGGTTTTGCATACTTTGGAATTTTCTTAAGACTCTAAGCCTTTAGATTAATTCCATGATCATGTTTTCTTTTCTAAAGAAAGAAAAGTAGTATTGACATATATATGTCAAACTCATAATCATTATGCATTTCTATATAATATATAGCTATAATAGAATCATTTCATAATTTGCTTCATCATGAATGGACAACTTTTTTGCATTCATATAAAGTAAATTATATTTTTCTTAAGATTAGATATTTTACTATCTCATGATTCACTTTATCATGAATATAGAACTATTATGTATTCATATAAAAAAATCATATCTTATAAAAAAATCAGATATTCTATTAAACCTTTAGCAGCTTATAAGGATAAAACATTTAGTTAGTTTTAGACTTTTCACAGGGTTGATCAAATTTTACTTTGATCATTTTATTGGATATTATTGGATGACATTCACCCAATCATTCTATCTTTCTCAATATGTCACTTTCTTGAATAAACATTTTATCAAGAAATAACATCTTTGCAAACAACTCTTTGTTATGAAAAAGATAGAAATACTATCCTAAACCACCTTTAGGATATCCAACAAACCTTGTCTTAATTAGAATTATTTTCCAATTGTCTAACTTTAGCTTATCAAATAAACTAGATATCTCAATTCTCATTTATCAAATAAACTAGATATCTCAATTCTAATTATGAGTAAGAATTTTGATATCTATCTATATCATATCATATATAAGTTAGGATTAGATAGACTTTGGAAAAAATTCTATTTAAGAGCATATAACTATGAATTGTAAATTTCCATAAGGAAATAAACAAAAACTTTCATAATTCATCATCTATTACAACATATCATATATGGTGTAATTTATTCTTTTGAGTATACCATCACATATGGTTTTCCTAAAAAGAATTATGATTATATGCCAATTTTATATTTAGGAAATTCTTAAAAATTAGTAATTGAGTTCTCTCCACTTCGATCAAATCAAAGGGTTATGATACTCTTTCCCTTTTGTATGAAATATCCTTAATATTTATTTTATTTTTCATCTTGAATTTCTTAAACATTCCTAAAAATTCAAATAAACAATTCCTTTTATTTACCCTTTTCCGAATGGGTCAATATCATGTATTTAGGTAAATAGAATGAATTAGGAAAAACTCCCACTAACCATTTCACAAATGGTATTGATGCATCTGTATGCATAAATTCTAAAACTTCTTTGATTTCTATCTTTTTGTCTAACAAAAGGTGATCTAGTCATTTTTGCATTAGATACTAGACTTCTAAGTAGAAACAAGTTCACACCCTAATGGTTAGTGACACATGTTATCTAACTAAGTTGTTTTATCTTCAGCTAAACAAATTAATCTAAGAAATCATAGTGGCTTTAGATTGGAGTTCTTTATGGCATTATCATAAAAGCACTTGCAGTTGTTTTGTTATTATTAACTTAATAATAATACATCAACCATATAATTCATACTCTTAAGTTTATTACTATAATAAACCATGCAAACATTTTTCTAGTAATGAAATTCACAATTCCTTAAAGTTACAAAATAATGTAGCTTAAGTATGAAATATATACATGATTTACAAAACATGATTTTTAAAATCATCATTAAGTACATACAAGACATATAAAATATGATTTCTAAAATCATCATGAAGTATTCTAAAAGCTCTTTGGAAACAAACACTTTACCCCTTAGATTTTCAAAATCACTTCTTTTAACTCCATGCTTCTCTTGCTTACTTTGATCATGCAAATGGCACATAATCACCTATATCATGAATCCAAGCAATAGATGAACTATATGAATCATTGGAATATAGTAACAAGAGATAGATTTTCCTTCATAAGTTTTATCCTTCTCCTTGTCTTTAAGTATTCACAATACTTAAACAATTACTTTTCCAATATTCATAACATTGACAATAGAAACATTTTCTTTTGTCAACTACAGCATTATCTATGGATTTGTGCCTTGCAATTTCCTTTTAGGATTTATTGTAACAATCCACATCTACCCTAGGAGTTTTTGTGACAAATTGCTTGAATTTAGAGTTGTTGCGACAAAATATGTGGTTTTATGGAAATTCATGTATGATGTGATTTATGAGTATGTGGCATGTCAAATTAATTTTAATATGCCTAATATAAATTATTACTATGAAATAAATGATTTATATGAAGTGATTAGCATAGAATAATTTATTTTAAATAAAATAAATTTTCATGCATAAAGGCAATTTTTATGCATAAAATAATTTTTATGAGTATTTTAAAATAATTTTTTTGGGAGAAATTTCAATTAAAATAATAAGAAAAATATTTTATTTTTAATCACCTATAATCAGCCCCAAAATTAATTTAAAAGCCCAAATACCCAAAAGTCCACTATACTGAAACACTCATAACCTAGCTCATTAAGGGTAATCTTGGAAATAACCCAAAACCCTGCAAATAAATATAAAAAATTTAGCCATCCCTTCATTTTGGTAGAACCATTTTGTTATTTCATTATTTCAGCAGAAAAATTCTCTCAGAATATTTCTCTCTATTGAAATTCAAAAAATCCTTTCAAACTTGCGATTTCGCGACTGTTTTGTAAGTTTTTCTTTTCCTTTCAATTTGCTATTTGATTTTTATGAAACTACTATTGGAAAAATTATTTTGAATTGAATATTTACTGATTTTTATTGATAAAATTCAGGCTAGGTGATTTCTTGAGAGAAAAAATCATTTTTTCTAGCAAAAGCACCAATCTCTCTACGCGATTTCGCCAAAGGTGAATCCTATAACTTAAAAATTGAAATTTTCAAACATAAATTCATTAATGGGGGGGTGGCTACTGCATATTTAGATTCTAAATTAATTTTTTATGTGTTTTGATGAAAAAATATTGGATTAAATCATATTTTTACATATTACTGTAATGACCGAAAAGTTTTAGAAAACAAGGAAATTCAAGGTTTTTGTTCTAGAACTTAAAAGTTGGAAAATTCTATGGTTATATATACATGTGGCTGCTGATTTGTGTATAATAGAGTTATAAACTGATGTTTGTTTTATTTGGATGAAAAATAATGATTTAAATAATGTGTTTACATATTACTGTAATGAACGAAAGAAAACTCATGATTTTCACTCTAAAACCCTAAACTTAGAATTTTCATGCATAAGACATGTCAATGGCTATTGATTTGTACATATTGATGTTCATAACTAATATTGTTGTGACTGAATGAAAAACAATGGTTTAAAACATTTGTTTATATATTAATGTAATGACCGGAAAGTACTGTAAACAATAAAGGTTTATGGTTTTCACCCTAACACATAAAGCTGGAAAATTTTCATGCATATGGATTTATGTATGTGGCAATTCCTACATGTTTATGTTCTAAAAATGATCTTTGTTTTGATTACATGAAAAATTTTGATTCAAATCATGTTTTTACATATTACTGTAATAGACGAAAAGTGTGAAAAGTAAGAAAATTCAGTTTTTCCCTTTAATGGAGCATTCGGCCTACCATGGGATTTTTATTCTAATGTCTATAATTTTATATGAGGTATTTTAATGATTTTTGACATGTATGTATGTATGATAAATAGTTAAAGTGCATATTGGTTGAAAGAATGATTTTAGATAAGCCTAGAGGCACTTTGGTATATTCAAGGTATACCTAAGGTATCTTAATCTTATGTTGTGATTAGAATGTACATGTGATTAGAAGATATGGAAATAGGTTATATGATGACTTGATAATGGATTAATGATCTTGAATTGATGAAGAGATTGATTAAATGAGTTGGTCATAAGAGATAAGCATGGCACTTGAAAGGTTATTTGTTAAGTTGATATATATAGAAGTGTTAAGTGTACTAAGATGATTGTTAAAGTGAATTGATATTAAGGTAATGATATTGTGTTGACCTTAGAAAGGTATTGACATGATTGTAATATGTTTTTCATATAGGCCTATAGAGGCTAAGTGTACAAGACTTTTAAAGTCAACATGTTATGTGCAAGTGATGAAGTGCACTTATACGTGCAACTCTAAGTGTATGTGAATGTTATATATGCATGAGGTAGTTATGGGATAGGATAACATCATGATTATAAATACTAAATATTGAATTAAATATTATGTTAGAGCTTGAGGAGTTTTAGAGGTTTAAAAGGGCTACGTTTACTAGGAGTAAAGAAACCACAAGGTGAGTAAACCCTATATTTATGCTACAAGTGTGAGTAAACACTATGTTCATGCTACAAGTGTGAGTAAACATTATGTTTCAAATTCCAAGTGTAAGTTATCATGATTATGTTATGGGAACCTTTGAGATTCTTGAAACCCAAGTTCACTTCCATTTTAAATTTGACTATATGATTTCTTTATTAAGCTTGGATTGCCTAAGGACATTTGGTCTAAAGCCATTTGTGATTATCAAATGATAAATACTTTTTGTGATTATTACCTTAACTTATATTCTTTCTAGAACTACGCTATCATTGTATCTTTTATTTGAAAGTTAAACTACTATTGCTATTAGGATACATGTTGTTGTTGCCTTATGTGATATTGTTATTTGTAATTACCATTAGCTCTAGCTATGGTACCTTTAACCCTTTATGTAGAAATCCTCATGCCAATGCGGGTATCATTGGAACTTGTGCACATGGTCTTAACCCGATGGATAGGGGTTGTGTATCCACCTCAGCTAAAAGGGACGGTTCTAGTCGTGGAGCCTGATTAGTTTCACAACTTTATAAGTAATGGGTTGGGAGTTAGAATTTGGTATGAGGCCACCTCTCCCTTGAGTGAATGAGCTAGTGTAGTCATTTACTCTGATTGGGTAATAAGTGTTTTAAGTGTGATTTTCGAAAACCTGCTAAAGTGATAATCTTGCTAAATTGAAAACTATAAAACTATGATTTGTAAATCATGAACTATGTGTTATATGCAATGGGCTTTCCTTAAAAATGGGATATATAATATCATTTATGCTATATTGTTTACTCATTGAGATCATCTATCTCACCCGTTTTCTTGTATGGTTCTAGATGAGCAATATGAGGAGGCAAGGTGATGGCTCAAGCATTCTACTTCGCTTGGTGATTCCTTGTCAAAGTCATTAATAATACTATGTTATGAAGAGATATTCATAAATGCTCCAGGAGTTTATTTTGAGATATTAATTATTGATGATTTATCTTAGAACTTTAAATGATATCTTTCTTATGAGATGTAACACTCTGCTTAAAGATAGTAATTATAAGATCTAATGTGCATTAAGTATGATATGATGTGACTTATTTTATATTCAAAATATGTTTTAGGATGTTTAATAATGTAAGGACTAAGTTAGGATAGTAATAGGAGATGTTTTGACTGTAGCGGTATTTTGGTCATTTTGACCCTAAGATAGTGGACTAGGGGTATGTGAGTTAAAAATAAAGAAAATACTAAAAATAATTTCCAAATATTACATAAAATACAATGCTTTTCGTTTGAACAAAAAAAAAAAAAAAGAAACAGAAAAGTTATCACGAAAATACCGAAAATAACCCTCATAGCTGCTACTGATCAAGGGCTTTTTGGTCATTTCACCAAAGTTGTAAAATAAATATGCCAAATGAAAGTTAAGAATATTTGGAACCAAAGTCTAGTTGAACATTTTTCGAAATTCTAAACAAAACATTTGAAAATCGCACCAAAGCCTAAAAATTGGTATTTTTTTATGCAATATTAAAAAAAAAAAGATGAAAACCCTAGAATTAAAAGTTGTACAGCGGCTGCCCCCCCTCATTGGCTGCTGTACACACCACCCTTTTCTCCAAAAGAAAAAAAAAATCTTCTTCTTCTTCTTCCTTTTCTCTCAAACAAATTCAAGAATCAACAACAAAGAATCAAGGTTTTCGCAAGGTAAAATTCATCTACATTAAATATTGTTAATTTTTATGGGCTGATTATTACAGTAACTATTAAAAAAAATTAAGATTATTGTTGTTCAATCTTGGAAGGTTTGGCTAAGGCTAGTAGAAGGGGATTGGATTATCTTTGTGAATTAAGGTGAGAAGAATTATTTTCTCAATTTCTTTTTTATTTTATTTTTTTACAACAATTAAATATGTATATAAATCATGGCAATGTGGTGTTGGATTGGTTTAATTAATAGAATGGGATGGGTATTTATTGAATTAAGAAACAAATTGTGCCTAGGAATGAAAAAGGAAGTTAATTGCAAACAAAAGTATGATTGATGGTGAAGAACATGATTAATTGAAAAAAAAAAAATTATGCAAGAACCATTCAGCCAAAAAGGGGAAATTAATTCCCAAGTTCTATAATTTATTTTTTTTAAAGTAAAATTTGGTTGAGTTTAGAGCCAATTGAACATAGAAATTGTTGGAAATAAAATCTGAGTTCGAATTATTGAGAAATCGAAAATGGAATTTTAAAAATGTTCTTAAACATCTATAAACAATTTAAATTTGGTAACTTTCCAATTAAAGCTAATTAAGCTTAGTTTTAATTAAAATTATGTAATTTAAATAAATTAATTAATAATTAAGCAACAAAATTTAGAATTGACAATAAGAACACAAGCAATCAAAAGATGGGTAAGTTGAAATCATTTGAGGGGTGAATTCTAGACCTAAAAATTAGGTTTCTAATTAAATTAAATATAAACATCAAAATAAGGATATAAGTATAAAATTAAATAATAAATTAAGAATTTATGAAGTCAATTAGTATGAATAAGTCAAATATTAATACTTCCATTAGGGAGTACCTTTAGTATAGAGTTAACCTTAAGAAGTCAAAGTCAAAAGTTTGACTATGACCTAAGATGAATTAAAACATATTATAAACATATTAAAATAATATTAAAACATTAAGCATCAAGATTAAAGGTCAAAATAAGGAAAAATATTAAAGGTTGACCTTGTTTAATCAAAGATTCATAGTGGGACTAAGAGTCCTAGTTCAAGTCAATCATTTAAGTTAAGTAAGAATATGCATAAATATGATAAGTTATTGAATATATGAATTAAATAAGAGCTATTTGATTTATATTGTAGAGGTTAAAGAGGTTCAAGCCTTGCGATCTACTTAGCTTGGTTAATTAGGAGTACAGGAGTCTGAGGTGAGTTGTAATGCACACTCCTATTTCTTTGCAAATGTGAAATGATTTCTTTGATATTGAATGATTTCCTCATTATTTCATGCCCATTGATTGATTTTGATTTCATAAGCTATGTTTGCTCAAGAGTCCCACCTTAAGTAGGACTCTTTCTTAAGTTGATTGTTTGAAACCAAAACTCATATTAAGCTATATTATGACATGTAATGACATTGTGAACCTTAAACAAAGTCTTTCAAACTAAGTAGGACTCTTTCATAAGAGTCCTAATATAAATTAAACTCTTGCTATGTATATATTATTGTTTATTTTCTAAGCCTGCAAAAACATCCCTTCTCAATGTGGGGTGACCATTGGACTTGTGCACAAGGTATGCCTATGGATAAGGTAAAGTATCCAGACCTCGACTAGTAGAGGTCCAATATTGCTAGCCATAGGACCTGATCAGTCTTATGCTATAAGTTGAGTAGAGAAGGCAATAACCCCTACTCCTAAGTTAATATAAGTTATAAGTTGTTTTTGCTACCCTATTGTTTACTTCTCATTTTTACAACCAAGCTATGTTATTGAGCCTATGTTTATTTTCTCACATACCCTATGTGTGCATCTACTCTCACTGAGTCTTCTACTCACCCTTTTTTATGTTATATATTTTAGGATGGCTAGATTGATCAAGGTAACTAACTCAAGCCTTTTCCTCCACTTAAGTGGTTGCTTTGCCTAGAAGATAGTAGACTTTTCTTCATCCATATGCATAATGAACTTTAGTTTAGTGCTCCGGGGATAATAAGTGAAGGACTTGAGAATTGATTGGAAATTGATGTTTTGTGACAAAGTTTGGGATTTTTTGAACTTTTGTTTCTTTGGGTTATTTTTGAATGTTTTCCTTTAACTTTGGTTTATAAGAATTATTATTAAGATGTAAGAAGTTTATGACCCTATTTTACAAATTTTATAAGTTGTTACGTAATTGAACAAGATATGGGTATTTCATATATAAGTTAAGGATTTTACGAATATGGATGACCTTATGTCTTCCCGTGTCCTAGGATCATCATAACTCCCTAAGTCGAGCTGTGACAAAGGTGGTATCAGAGCCTTAGGTTTAAGATTTCATGGGTATTTAAGATTACCTCAAAGCAATAGGATTCCTTACTATCATTGAAGTCTCTCATTAGGATAAATTCAGCATTAATCTTATGTCTAGGCTATCATATATGTATTATTGTGTTTTATTTTTGTGATATGTGTTTATTTCATAGACCTCTACATGAGGACCTAGACCCAAGAGGATGAGACGTGATCATGATGAACCTCCACCTGTGATTGTGATTGAAGTGATTCGGTGGATGAGGACCTTGAGCAGGACCCCGAGAAGGACCCAAAGGAGGAGATACTTGTTGATGTACAGCCTGACCCCAAGGATCCACGAGAGGCATTGACTAGAGAGTTCGAGCTGTGTAAAGGAGAAGTGACTGCCCTACGAGAGGAGGTGGAGATGCTTTAGAGACATAATCTTGAGTTAATGCCTCAAAACATGGGAGTCCAATTAGAGATAGAGCAGTTGAGACAAGATCTAGAGAATGTTGGAATCAGGATTACTCGCATTCCAAGATAACCTGCTCCTGATATGAGAGTCTCACAGGCCTCTAGGCAGCTTTCATATGAAAATTTGAGATGTGAAGGATGCGGACGAGGATGAGTGTTCTGCCCCACTTTTGCATGCGCTCTTATACTCTATTAACCAGAGTGAATTACAGACTCCACTGCTAGAGCTAGACCATGTGCACCTAGAGCACCATAGGAGCGATTCCATTATTGGTTATGACATTATTTAGTCTTTATTTACTTGATGAAACAATTGACTATGATATGGCATGCCTAGAGTAGGATGTTGATTTATTTATTATTATTGATTCTTTCATTAAGAGTTTTTCTTTATTGGATTGATTCATTGGTTTATTGAAATTATGGAATAAAAGCATGCTATTGACAATAATGATAAGTGCACGTATGTGAATGATAAGCCTATGTATACAATAATTGTATAATTTGACATATGTGTACATTAGCATCAAAATAAGCTAAGACATCATGACATATTGACTTTAAAATAGTTTACGATAACTATAGATGGCACCCAAGAGGGAGCGTGATAATGTACGTGTTGTTGCTAACATTGCATGAAATAGAATTAGAGTTGCTACAGGAGCTACTGCACGAGCTGCTAAGGCTCAGCCAAATGGTGAAAGTGTGGCTCAAATAAGATCACAAGGACCCCCACAAATAAGATAGAGGGTTCAAGTTAGCGAACAAGCCTCTAGCGAGGAAGTACAAGTTATGAGGCAAGAGATTCAAGAATTGTGTCGCCAACTAGAGGAAGTAAGAGCTCAATAACCCTAACCAAAATAACCACAACAACAGTCGGAGGTCATATAAGTACCACCACCACCTCCAGTTGGTCAAGGAGGGCAACAAAGATTTAGGGGTGATGAAGGGGTCAGCATCTAGGATTTCAAGAGATTGAAACCACCCACTTTCAATGGGGAGGAAGGTGAAGATCCCTAAGACTTTTTGGATAAAGTGGACAAGGTGATTAAGAGGCTGCCCTGGTCTGATGCTAGGGCCATAGAGCTGGTTGGGTTATAGCTCAAGAAGGATGCTTGGCTATGGTATGAGCTAAAAATTGAACCTCGAATGGAAGGTGAGAACCCTATGACGTGGGTAGAATTTAAGCAGGAACTCATGGATGAGTATTTATCTGAGGGGGAGAGACAAAATTGAGCTTTACAGTTTGAACAACTTAAGTAACACCCTAGCATGAGTATAGTGGAGTATGCTAAGGAGTTCAACCGATTGAGTAAATATGCCAAACACATAGTGCCAATAAAGAAATGCCGAGTTGAATGATTTAGGCAAGGGTTGATCACACCCTTATATAATGCTCTCATTGCTATAGACTTCACTACTATGAATAAACTAATTGACAAGGCTAAGCTAATAGAAGCTAGGCATAAGGCGAAAAGAGCTAAAAGAGTTGAAAGGGACAATAGAAATAAGAACTAGAATAACGGCCAAAGCAGCAGTTATAAGGGCAACAACTACTCTAAGGAAGGCTAGGAACAACAAGTAGCAACTAGTTTTCCTCAACAGTCCAAAGGAGGAAATCAAGGTAGGGACCTTATAGTTAGTGCTTCTGTGGCATCAACACCAGCTGGACAAAAGACAAACTCATATCCTATATGTAAGTCGTGTGGGAAGCACTATTTGGGCATGTGTAGAAGGAACACTGGAGCTTGCATCCATTGCGGGCAAATGGGACATTTTATTAAAAATTGCCTACAGTTGAATAGGACCAACATTGCTCCAATCACCTCTCAACAGACTATATCAAGAGGTAGAATGGATAATAGACCACCTGCTGGGAGAGGAAAAGGAGTGGCATAAGAGAATGCACCAGCTAGAGATGGGAGAGGTAAGGGTAGAGTCTATGCCCTAGATTAACAAGCTGCTCACAACTTAAATACCACGGTGATAGGTACCATTCCTATTCTGTCTGTGAGTGCTGAGTGTTTGTTTGATACTGGTGCCACACACTCGTTTGTTTCATTGCATTTTGCTAGGAAATTGGGAATAGATTGTGAAATCATGCATGAACCCTTAGAAGTATCTACCCCTTTAGGTGAATCTATAATTGTGAACAAAATTTATAGGAGTTGTTTAGTTAAGATTGATGGTAGGCTATTATCTATAGACTTACGAGTCTTAGAGGTATTGGAGATAGATGTGATATTAGGTACAAATTGGCTATCAAGGCACAATGCCAAAATAGACTGTAAGAGAAAGGAGGTAGAGTTTGTGGATGAAAAGGGAGATAAGTTTATATATTGTGGTAGCAAGGAGATGATTCCTATGAACCTGATATCAGCCATTAGTGTGAGAAGGTAGATAAGGAAGGGATGTAAGGCCTATTTGGCACATGTAGTAGATACAAGTAAGGAAGGTGGTAATGGAATTAATGAGATTCCTATAGCAAGGGACTACCCAAACGTGTTTCCTAAAGATTTAACTGGATTGCCTCTGGAGAGAGAGATCGAGTTCACTATTGAACTATTGCCTGGCATGCAACCAATCTCTATTCCACCTTACCGAATGACACTAATGGAGTTGAAGGAATTGAAGGTGCAATTGCAAGACCTATTGGATAAGGGCTTCATAAGACCAAGCAGTTCACCTAGGGGTGCACCAGTGTTGTTCGTTAAAAAGAAGGATGGGTCGATGGGATTATGCATTGACTATCGCCAGTTGAACAAGGTGACTATTAAGAACAAGTATCCATTACCACAAATTAATGATTTGTTCGACGAACTGTAAGGAGCTAGCAACTTCTCAAAGATAGATTTAAGGTCAGGGTATCATCAATTGAGGATCAAGGGAGAAGATATATATAAGACAATGTTTAGGATGTAGTATGGCCATTATGAGTTTATGGTGTTACCATTTGGCCTTACAAATGCACCAACTACTTTCATAGATATCATAAATAGAGTTTTCAAGTCGTTCCTCGATGAGTTTGTAATAGTGTTCATTGATGATATCTTGATATACTCTAAGCCAAAGGAGGAGCATGAAGAGCATTTAAGGCAAGTGTTGCAAATATTGAGAGAACACTGACTCTATGCTAAACTATCAAAGTGTGAATTTTGGCTAGAGCATGTAAATTTCTTAGGGCATGTGGTGGGAAAAGAAGGAATTAAAGTAGATCCCAAGAAGATAGAGGCTATAGCTAATTGGCCCAGACTTGTTACTGTCACAGAAATAAGGAGTTTCTTAGGTATGGTAGGCTATTATAGGAGGTTTGTTAAGGATTTCTCAAGGATTATGGCACCATTGACAAAGTTGACAAGGAAACAAGTGAAGTTCCAATGGAGTGATGAATGTGAGAAGAGTTTCCCAAAGCTTAAGGAATGCCTTATCACGACCCCAGTGTTGGCGTTGCCTGAAGGAGCTAGAAATTTTATGGTGTATTGTGATGCCTCAAGAGTTGGTTGGGATGTGTTTTGATGTAAAATGGTAAAGTTATAGCCTATGCATTAAGACAACTTAAGAAACATGAGCTGAATTATCCTACCCATGATTTGGAGATGGCTATAGTGATATTTGCCTTGAAAATCCAGAGACACTATCTATATGGAGAGAAGTGTGAGATTTATATGGACCATAAGAGTCTCCAGTATATCCTAAAGTAAAGAGATCTAAATCTTAGGCAGAGGAGATAGGTTAAATTACTTAAGGATTATGATTGTCAAATTCTATACCATCCAGGTAAAGAAAATGTGGTAGCTGATGCATTAAACCATAAGTCTATGGTGAGTTTGGCTCATATATTAGCAAATAAGAGACCTTTGGTGAGGGAGTTGAAGGAACTTCTTGATTAAGGCTTGAGATTGGAGACTGAGGGTAAAAGTGGTCTAGTGGCATACTTCCAAGTGAAGCCTAGGCTAATATATGATTTTAAGGAGTCACAAAGAAAGGACCCTTACTTAGTAAAGCTTATAGAACAAGCAAAAAAGGGGGAGAATCAGGAGTTTGTGATTTGAGATGGTACGCTCAAGCATGGAGTAAAGTATTGTGTCCCAAATGTAGATGGGTTGAGAGATAAGATAATGAGTGAAGCTCATTTGGCACCATACAATATGCACCCAAGAGCAACGAAGATGTATCAAGATATCAAGATAATTTATTAGTGGCCGGAACTTAAGAAGGATGTAGCTGAGTACGTAGCTTTATGCTTAACTTGCCAGTAAGTTAAGGCAGAACATTAAAAGTTGTTTGGTTTACTTCAAGAGATCCAATTGCCAGAATGGAAATAGAAGTGAATTGCAATGGATTTTATAGTAGGCTTGTCAAGAACTTAGAAGGGCTGTGATTCTATATGGGTGATAGTAGATGATCTCACCAAGTTTGCACATTTCTTGGATGTAAAAACCACTTATATAGTGGCACAATATGCACAGTGTTATATTGAGGAAATTGTAAAACTGCATGGGGTGCCTATATCCATAATATCGGATAGAGTTCTTTAATTCACATTGAGGTTCTGGCAATAGTTATAGGAAGCAATGGGCATAAGGTTGGATTTCAGTACTGCATTTCATCCCTAGATTGATGGACAGTCTGAAAGGACTATCCAAACACTTCAAGATACGTTAAGGATGTGTGTCATGGTCTTTGGCAGAAGTTGGGACAAGCACTTGCCATTGATAGAGTTTGCCTATAATAATAGTTATCACTCATCAATTGGCATGGCATCATATGAGGTATTATATGGTCAAAAATATCAGTCACTAATATGCTGGAATGGGAGATAAGCATGTAGAGATGCCTGACTTGTTAAGGGATACAGCTGAGAAGGTGCCACTCATTAGAGAGAGACTTAAGATGGCCTTTAGTCGACAGAAAAGCTATGCTGACCTTAAGAGGAAAGATGTACAGTTTGCAGTTAGTGATCATGTGTTCTTGAAAGTTTCACCTATGAAAGGAGTTATGAGGTTTGGCAAGAAAGGCAAGCTATCACCTAGGTACATAGGGCCTTTTGAAATTCTAGATCGAGTAGGTGAAGTCTCTTATCAACTAGCATTGCCACCAGTTATGGACCATGTCCATCCAGTATTCTATGTCTCAATGCTTAGAAAATATATGTCAAGCCCTTCACATGAACTAAAGTATCAAGATGTGGTACTAGATAGTGACTTATCTTATGAGGAGATGCCAATAGAGATCATGGACCGACAAGTAAGGAAGCTAAGGAATCAAGAGATAACTATGGTGAAAGTCAGATGGCAAAATCATGACGTAGAAGAATGCACATGGGAAAGTGAAGATTCTATAGGTGTAGGTGACCTTATGTCTTCCCACATCCTAGGATCGTCATAGCTCCTTAATTTCGGCTGTGACATAAGATGTTTCCTAAGTGTTTTACTAAAGTATTCTTCCACATATTGAGGTTTCTTATATTGTTGGATATTTAATTTAATGCATTGGGTTTGGTACGATCCTAGGCATGATTATATAAGTATAAGTGGGTTCTATAGGTAAGGGTGACTTTACGTCTCCCCATGTTTTAGGACTGTCATATCTCTTAAAGTTGGGATATGACATTTATAATAGAAACTTTTTCTATTACCTTAAAACACATTTTCCATCTAATGGAAATTTAGATTGAATTTGAAGAATTAAATTATTTGAAAATTATTATTCATCAAAACATCTAGACTCTCTAGTTGTTTGATGATTTAATCATCATATGAAAATAATTCCAAATTTAGTTTAATTAAAATTAATAAGAAATAAAAGAGATTTCTCGTAATTCAAATTCTTTCGTAAAGAATACTAGATAGAAAAATAGAAGAACAAGAAATTAAAGAGGAAACATTTTCTTCTTTGATTTCTCTTCTCTAATTTCTTATTCTAGTTGAATAGTAAGAATAAGAACAAGAATGAAAAATATGGAGAAGATAAAGAAAAATAAAGTTATGAAGATCAAGAAGAAACACTTTCTTCTTTTCTTCTTTTATAATTTCTTTTCCTTTCCTTTTTCTTTCCTTTCTTTTCATTTTTTCTTTCTTTATAATTTTCTTCATATTCAAACAAAATAACTGCCTTAATATCTCATATTAATCAATGTATTTATGCTCATCATACATCTCTTGTAGACGATGGATAATTACTTGGAGTCTTGTTATGCTCATATGTTATTTTTAACCCTTAACTTATAAAACAATCATATAGTATCAATCTCATCCAATATTTTGTTTCCATTGAACTTAGAGTGATATGTTCCTTTGGAGTAGTCTTTTCTCTAAAAGACCAAGAACAAATCAAATTGAGTATGTACACTATATACTCAAATGCAAAGACCATAGATTTAGGCCCTATGAGCCTAAAAGAATCAAATATATTTGCAAGAGGGTTTGTCAATTTCATATTATCAAAATGCAGAAAACAACAGGATTAATAAGTTATGTAATTGTGTAGCTACCATAATGATTTGGTCTTTAATCAAAATGGTAATCTTACTAATTTTGCGAATCCTATACTTCCAAATAGGAAACATAAATCCTATTAGTGGATTTCTAGTAGGTGATTGAATTCTTATTAGATTATTATAAATTCCTCATATACATATTGTCATTATTGGAATTTTGATATCTAACAAGTGAACAACACTTGTTCATCATAACTCTTTATGAGGCTCAATCAATCCGGTTCTTAGTGTTTCCAACATCAGATACACATTGTCGTTATTGACTTTTCCCACTAGTCAAATCAAACCCATTGGACCATCAAGTATAATAATTTGAAAATTATATGTCTCAGATACTCATTGTCGTTATTGATATACAATGTATTATATACTCGTAACATCACATGCTTCACAATAACTTCAAGAAAACATTCAAACCAAATATGTCATCCCTATGTATCCATAACCGATGACATAAGTGTT
This sequence comes from Reutealis trisperma, assembly GCA_947687605.1. Lineage (NCBI taxonomy): Eukaryota > Viridiplantae > Streptophyta > Magnoliopsida > Malpighiales > Euphorbiaceae > Reutealis > Reutealis trisperma. Next base: position 2,337,429 of record CANTUT010000235.1, on the reverse strand, counting down.
TAAATTTCTCTTGAACTATTGTTCCAATGGAGAACCATGACTCGATATTTTCTTTGGAAGATTTTTGGGCTTTAATTATAAGTCTCACTGTGCACATTATCCATTTTAAACATACATCATATGCATTCATATATATCACATATATATTTTATAAAATGGACAATATACACATAGGTATGATCATGTATTCTATGGATCCACTTCCTAGCCACAAGGAATGGATATGGGATTTAGGTTATACAAATTATAAACATGAAATTACAACTTTTGCATCTTCATGCTCCCACTAGGCATCTTTATGGGTTAAACCTTTTCTTGTTCTTGCATCTCCACATCTACATATGTACATTAGTAACCTTGGTATTCCAAGGTGAGATTACAAAAATAGAAGAGCTTATAGGCTCAATGGAATTGATTTGTAACCTAAATGAGTATTTAACATTTAATTACATCTCATCAAATAATAAAATTAATTATTACATGTCCATATTAGAAATCATACATTATGGTTTCTAAATCCATGATCCACCATTCATGCCTCTCAAACAATAACAAAACATATATATACAATAATTGCATTTATAGATATATTGTTCATCATTGGAACATTTCCAAATTTTGGAACATTTCCAAAATATCCATTTTGAATATCACATATTCAATGTTTCTATAGCTTAAAATCATATTTTAAGTCATATAAATTTATTTGATTGAAAAATTCATCCAAAACAATTTTGGAAAAAATTGAAGTTGGGTGAAGGCACAGAGCAAATCGCAACGCGGGCACGAAATACTAGTCATGGTTGTGATTCTGTAAACTGACTGAAACAATGTTTGTTTTAATCCATTCGTTCGCAGGTGTGACACTATTTTTGCGATCGCGATATGCCAATCATGATCGTAATTTCTGATTCGCGGGCGCAAATTCTATATTTGATAACACAACATTTGGGCACCAACTCATTTTCAACTAAATCAAAAACCTCTAAAACAACACATACAAAGGTTTTACATAGAAATTAAGTGGCTCTAATACCAATTGAAGGAATGGTGGAGCCAAACATAGTGGAAGGAAGGTGGTGAGGTGAAATTTCAAACATTTTAAAATTTCACTTCACCAAATTTTGATCCAAATTCATTCAAGCAATCAATTAATTTATGTGTAAAACACATATGCATTGAAAGAAGAAGGAAGAGTAATCATATTACCTCTTACAGGTTCCTTTTTTCTTTATCAAAGAGTTTCCCAAGTGTGAAGCCTCTAGATTATCCACACTTAGCTCACCTCCAAGTTTCCGCTTGATTTCTTTGGTGTTCTTAAATCCTCTCTTGGATGCCCAATTTGATTCAAGATTTCCCACAAAAATCTTTAGCAAGTTTAAGGTTTCTCTTTGGTTTGTTTTGGACTAAACACATTTTCATTTTGCAAGCAATTATTCTTTCACAAAGAACAAAGAAGAAAATTAAAGATCAAAAGAAAAATTAAAGAAACATTTTCTTCCTTTTCTTTCTCTCTCTCAACTTCTTTCTCAAGATGCTCCAAATATAAGAAAATGATGTTCATTCTACTTTGCAACATAAAAGCTAAGGCTTTTATATCTTTCTAAGACTTAACACTTAATTCTTTACAAAGACTTAAATATCCTTTTACATTCTTCAAGCTCAGCATTTGGTGAAGGGGCAAATTTGACTTTGCTTTTTCAAATGTTGAAATGACCGTTATATCCTTTAGGGGTAAAATGAACATTTCTGTTAGCCAAAAGATGCAATTATAATTTTAACATTAGTAGAAAATTCTCTAACCCCTAAACCCATCATATTATGAATAGTGAATTTTCTCTAACCCTTAAATTGCCTCTTAACCATATCACTTATGGGCTTAGGCCATATCTTATGTGTTAAGGATTTTTACTAAGCCTAAAATTATATCTTTAATTTAGTCCAAATAAATTTTCAATTTAATCTTTCTCATTTGCATCATATACAATTTAAGATTTAATTGAATAGAAACCTTCATAGATTAAACATCAGGACATGCTAGGGTTCTTGTAAATTTAATTACATGATTAATCATTTTACCACTAATCAATTAATTAAACACTTTGATTAATTATTATAGTAAACCTTTTACACTTGGAAGGTGATCACTATTGGGTGTGTGACTTTCTAGCTTCATGTCTTATTAGCAATAGGAATGAGAAAAAACTTTTCTCTACTAATGTGAAATCCCTACTTCATACTTACTCCCATAAATCATGAGGGACAACAAGCATTCTATGTTACGACTACCTAATTAGAAATGAATGTTTATAGTTGATAACTTTAAACATCACATGGACCATCGATCATAAATCATCATGCACTAGAATCACTTCATTAAAGATCCCAATTTCGACTAGGGTAATGGTTTATGTCAAACTCTAATGTGCCTCAATTCTATGTCCTTATCTCGGTTCTAATTCTTGATGAGATTAGATTCCTACTAGAAACTCTTTCTAGTGAATCCTACTATTCTGGCCAGAAACTTAAGTATCAAGAACAACTAGATAGCATAGGATCTTAAGCTCGTTTGCTCGAGGTAATGAATTCTATCTTGGTGATCACTTACCTTCATACATAACAAATTAGAACCATCACATGCCATATATTTGTACATGAATAGTATGTCTATGTAAGTAGTAATAAATTCTAACCACCTATATGTGAGATATAGTATCCCTCAAGCCAAAGGATTATATACACTATTATGACCTAGATGATAAATAATTGACAAGTAGTAAAACCCTATATTATTATAATCTAACGTCACAGTTTGACTATTTATCCTATGAATATCCATATGTTTGTATCGACATCACATGTTAAGCAGCATGATACTCACTGCCTCTATAATCATCTGTATAATATACTAATTATAATAAACAAATAGAGATGATGGTCTTCTAGAATTAATAATGCCCATCATTAATCCTAGACCATGAACATATATAATATATTTGTACAAGAGCGATATGTCTTCCATATTCTTAACACTTGAGAATAGATCCTCTTACAAATACTTAAGGACTATATTCAATAATATGAAACCCTTTTCACATTACAAATACATTATCATGCCATTGGAAATTAATATCTACTATTATATAACTATTACATGGCTTATAGGGCATATACTGTTATCACCTAGAACTTCAAAAGGATATGACTCTGTATGGGTTATAGTGTATAAAGTCTGCCCGTTTCCTAGAAGTTAAGACCATGTATTCTACAACCTAGTATGCATAATTGTACATAGATTAGGTCGTGAAGCTATACGGTGTACTAATTTCTATCATCTCAGATTGAGGCACTCAATTCACATCGAGGTTCTGGCAAAAGTTGCAAGAAGCTTTAGGAACTCCGTTGGACTTTAGTACTGCGTTTCACCCTTAAACGGATGGATAGTCTAAAAGGATAATTCAAAAACTTGAGGACACGTTATGAATATGTGTCTTGGATTTTGGTGGTAGCTGGGATAAGTACCTATGTAACAACCCACACCTATCTTAGGAGTTTTGTGACAAATTTCTTGAATTTAAGGCTACTATGGCAAAATATGTGCTTTTATGAAAGTTCATGTGTGGTATGATTTATGAGTATGTGACATATTAGAGTAGTTCTAATATGCATAATATAAATTATTATTGTAAAATAAATAATTTATAAGAAGTGCATAAGTATAAAATAATTTATTGCACATAAAATGAATTTTCATGCAAAAAGCAATTTTAAGCGTAAAATGATTTTTATGAGCATTTTTTAAATATTTTTAAATAAATATTTTAGGGAAAATTTTAATGAAAATAGTAAGAAAATATTTTATTTTTAACAACCCATAATTAGCCCATAAATTAAATAAAAGGCCCAATTTCCCAAACGCCCACTACACCAAAAGCACTCATAACCTAGCTCATTAAGGGTAAACTTGTGATTTACCAAAAATCCTAAATATTATAAGCTAATTTTGGCAACCCCTAGTTGTAGGAGCCACCATTCTATTTTCTATCATATTTCCAGTAGAAAATTCTCCCGAAAATATTTTCTCAACCGAAATTCACAAAGTGCCTTCAAATCTTGCGATTTCGTAATTGTTTCCATAAGTTTTTCACTCCTTTCAATTTACTATTTGATTCTTATGAAACTAATCATGAGAAAACTATTTTGGCCTATCAATTTACTATTTTTATTGTGATTAAATTTGGCCTATGTGATTGTTTGGAAGGAGAACCAATTTTCAAACAAAAAACACAAACCTTTACCCGCAAATCCTCCAAAGGCGAACTCTAAAACTCAAAGTTTGGAATTTTCATGCATAATAGTGGGAGGGGCTGCTGATTTGTATTTCATTGTGTTTTAAATTGATTTTTATTATGTTTAGATGAAAAATATTGATTTAAAACATATTTCTGTATATTACTGTAATGATTGGAAAATACTGAAAAGTAAAAGAACTCATGTGTTTCACTCTAAAACCGAAAATTGGAGTTTTTATGCATATGAATTACCAAGGGCTGCTAATTCCTACATGTTGATGTTCTAAAATAATTTTTGTCTTGTTTACATGAAAAATATCAGTTTAAATAATGTGTTTATATATTACTGTAATGACCAAAAAGTACTGAAAAAAAGATTCATGGTTTTCATCCTAAAACCTAAAGTTGAAAATTTTTCATGCATATATATACATAGGTGCTGATTAGTGCATTGGGATGTTCTAAAATGATTTTTGTTATGTTTGCATGAAAAATCTTGGTTTAAACTATGTTATTGCATATTACTATAATGAACGGAAAGTGCAAAAAGTAAGAAAAATTTATGTTTTTCCTTGATGGGTGTATTCGGCCTACAATGGGAATTTAATCCCAATATATATAATTTTTATGTGATATATTTTAATGATTATTGACATGTATATATGAATGGTAAATGATTAAATTGTATGTTGGTTGAAGGAATAGCTCTAGACAAGTCTAGAGAAAATTAGGTATACCTAGGGTTTTCTAACCCTATTACTACATTGTGATTAATATGTGACTATGATTAAGTGATATGGAAAATATTTTTTATGATGAGTTAATAATGAATTAATGATCTTAAATTGATTATGAGTTTGATTGTATGGATTGGTCATGAGAGATAAGCTTGACACTTGAAAGGTTACTTGTTAAGTTGACATATATGGAAAGTGTTAAGTGTACTAAGTTGAATGTTAAATTGAATAGATATTAAGATCATGATATATTGTGTTTGACTTTAGAATAGTGTCACATCCTAATTTTAGGGACATGATGGTCCTAGAACAAGGGAGACATATGGTCACCCACGCCCGTATAACCCACTTATACTTATACAAATCATGCCTAAGATCATAACAAAACCCCATGCAATAGTCCAATTAAGTCATTTATAAGAAAATCTTTAGTTGTAGAAGAATAATAAAAATACAATCCATAAGAGGATAATATTTAGAAATCCAGTTAAAGCCTTGATAGATAATATCTCAAAATAAACATCCAAAAATAAATATTCTTGGAGCGTCTAAGGATAACTCTTCATAATATATTAAACTAATTAACTTGACAAGGAATCTCCCAAGCGACGTAGGATGCTTGAGCCATCACCTTGCCTCATCATACTGCTCACTAGGAACCACACAAGGAAAGAGGGGTGAGATAGATGATCTTAATGAGCAAACAATATAGCATATACATTAACATATATTCCTTTAAAAAGGAAACTCATAGTAAGGTTTTCAATTTAGCAAGTTTGCCGAAATTACACTTATAACATATAGAGAGTAAAGGCTATTGCCCTAATCACTCGAACACATAGAGGAAAGATGACATTAAACCAAATTCCAACTCCTATCACTTAGAAAAGCATGAAGCTTATTAGGCCCCACGACTAGAATCGCCCCTTCTAGCTAAGGTGGATACACAACCCCTATCCATTGAGTTAAGATTATGTGTACATGTTCTGATGATTACCCGCATTGGCATGGGGACTTCTGCATAAAAGGTTAAAGGTACCATAGCTAGAGCTAATGATAGTCACATATAACAATAACATTTAAGGCAATAATAACATGTATCACAAAAACAATAGCAATTTAACTTTTGAATAAAAGATACAATGATAGTGTAGTTCTAGAAAAAATATAAATTAGGGCAATAATCACAAAGGAATTTTCATTAGATAAACAAAAATGGTTTTTGGATTAATTGTCCTTCAGCAACCCAAGCTTAATAAAGAAATCTTAGAGTTTCATTTTAGAATAGAAAGAACTTGGGTTTCAAGAATGTCTAAGGCACATATATCATGATAGCTTATACTTGTAACAATATCATAAGGTTTACTCACCTTGTGGTTCCTTTGCTTCTAGAACACATAGCCTTTTTAAACCTCTAAAACTCCTCAAGCTCTAACATAATATTTAATTCAATACTTAGTATTTATTTAATCATCATAATATTTAATTCAATACTTAGTATTTATTTAATTATCATGCTATCCTATCCCATAACTACCCCATGCACATATAACATTTATATACACTTAAAGTTGCACACATAAGTGCACTTTATCACTTGCACATAACATATTGACTTCAAAAGTCTTGTATACTTAGCCTTTATAGACCTATATGAACACACATTATAATTCATGTCAATACCTTTCTAAGGTCAACACAATATCATTATCTTAATATCAATTTACTTTAACAATCATCTTAGTACATTTAACACTTCCATATATGTTAACTTAACAAATAACCTTTCAAGTGTCATGCTTATCTCTTATGATCAATTCATTCAATCAATCTCTTCTTCAATTCAAGATCATTAATTTATTAAGTCATCATACAACCTACTTCCATATTATCCAATCACATTCACATATTAATCACAACATAAGGTTAAGATACCTTAAGTATACCAAATTGCCTCTAGCCTTGTCTAGAGTCATTCCTTCAACCAACATACAATTTAACCATTTATCATTCATATATACACATCAATAATCATCAAAATACATCACATAAAAATTATAGACATTAGGATAAAAATCCCAATGTAGGCCGAACACATCATTAAGGAGAAAACCTGAATTTTTTTACTTTTTGCACTTTTTGTCTATTATAGTAACATGAAAAAATATGGTTTGAATCAAGATTTTTCATGTAAACATAACAAAAATCATTTTAGAACATTAATCCATAGGAATTGGTAGCAATAGTTACAACATATACATGAAAATTCCAATTTTTGGTTTATGATGCAAAACCATGCATTTTCTTATTTCTGGTACTTTTTGATCATTACAGTAATATGTAAACAGGTGTCTTAAACCATTATTTTTCATTCAATCATAATAAAAATCACATTAGAACATGAATATGTACAAATTAGCAGCCATAGACCATACACATGCATGAAAATTCCAAGTTTAGAGTTTAAAGAGAAAATCATGAGTTTTCTAGCTTTCTGCACTTTCTGTTCATTACAGTAATATGTAAGCACATTATTTGAATCATTATTTTTTATCCAAACAAAACAAATATCAGTTTAGAATTCCATCATACACAAATTGGTAGCCACACACATATGTAATCATATAATTTTTGAACTTTTAAGTTCTAGAACGAAAACCTTGAATTTCCTTATTTTTTGAAACTTTCGGTCCTTACGGTAATATGCAGAAATATAATTTAATTCAATATTTTTCATCTAAACACATCAAAAATCAGTTTAGAATGCAATAATGTAGAAATCACTACTGCCTTATTGAGTTTATGCTTGAAAATTTCAATTTTGAGTTGTAGGATTTACCTTTGGAGAAATCGCTTAGAGAGGTTGGTGTTTTCAGTAGAGAAATTAATTTCTCTTTCAAAAATTATCCAAACTGAATTAAATCTATAGAAATCAGTAAATACCTAGTTCAAAATAATTTTCTCAAAATTTATTTCATAGAAATTAGATAAGAAATTGAAAGGAAAGAAAAACTTAGGAATATTGTCAAAAAATCGTAAAGTTGAAGGTGTTTTGTGAATTTCGGTAGAGAGAATAATTTTGGGAGAATTTTTCTGCCAAAATATTGAAATAATAGAGTCTGATGTTGAAATTCAAGGGCTGGCAAAATTTTAGTATTTAAATGTAGGGTTTTGGATAATTTCCAAGATTAACCTTAATGAGCTAGGTTAGGAGTGTTTTAGTGTAGTGGGCTTTTAGGTATTTGGGCTTTTTATTTAATTTAGGGCTGATTATAGGTAATTAAAAATAAATTATTTTTCTTATTATTTTCATTAAATTTCCCCCGAAAATATTTATTTAAAAATATTTTAAAAATGCTTATAAAAATTATTTTATGCATAAAAATCGCTTTGTGCATGAAAATTCAATTTATATGAAATAAATATTTTTATGCGTATGCATTTCATATAAATCACTTACTTCATCATAATAATTCATATGAGGCATATTAGAGCTACTCTAACATGCCACATACCCATCAATCATATAACACATGAATTTTCACAAAAACACACACTTAGTCCTAATAGTTCTAAATTCAAGTGAATTGGTCATGAAAACTCCTAGGGTTAGTGTGGGTTGTTACAAAGAGTCTTGGTATGAGTTATTATGTGATTTCATGTGGGCCTATAAAGGCTAAGTGTGCAAGACTTTGAAAGTCAACATGTTATATGCAAGTAATGAGTGCACTTCTATGTGCAACTCCAAGTGTATATGAATGTTATATATGTATAGGGTAGTTATGGGATAGAATAGCATGATGATTAAGTGAATTTTAAGTATTGAATTAAATATTATGTTAGAGCTTGAGAAGTAGTTGAAGTTCAAAAGGCCATAAGTACTAGGAGCAAAAGAATCACAAGGTGAGTAAACATTATGTTATTGTTACAACTACAAGCTATCATGATATATGAACCTTTGACATTCTTGGAAACCCAAGTTCTTTTCTATTTTAAAATGCAACTATATGATTTCTTTAGTAAGCTTGGGTTGCCAAAGGACAATTGGTCCAAAATCATTTTTCATTATCTAATGATAATAAAGAACCTTTGTGATTATTGCCCTAACTTATATTCTTTCTAGAACTATACTGTTACTTATCTTTTGTTCAAAAAGCTAAACTATTATTGTTATTGTGTTACATGTGATTGCATTGTTCAATGCTATGTTATATGTGATTGCCATTAGCTTTAGCTATGGTACCTCTAAACCATTTTATATTGAAATCCTCGTGCGACACGGGTAATCACTAGAACCTATGCACATGATCTTAAGCCAATGGATAGGGGTAGTGTATCCACCTCAGCTAGAAGGGGCAGTTCTAGCTGTGGAGCTTATTTAGTTTCACATTTCTCTATGTGATAGGAGTTGGAATTTGGTTTGATGCCACCTCTCCTCTATATGTTCATCACTCTATGTGTTATATGTTATAAGTGTGATTTTTGTGAACCTTACTAAATTGCAAACTATGAGCTATGTTTTATGAACCCTTTTTAAAAGGGATATATGATATTGTATAAGCCCTATTGTTTACTCATTGAAATCATCTATCTCACCCCTTTTTCCTTGTGTGGTTCCAGGTGAGCATTATGAGGAGGCAAGGTGATAGCTCAAGCAATCTACTTCGCTTGGGGAATTTCATTGTCCAAGTTTATTGTCATGCTATGATATGAAGAGTCACTTTTTAGATGCTTTGAGAGTCCTTGTTAGAGAGTTTTATTTTTGGAATATTGTTCACTTGGTAGTTTATTTGGAGTCTTTAAAATGTTTTTTTTTTTATTATAGATTGTATTTAAAGTATATTTTAACTATTCTTTTGCAACTTAAGGTTTTCTTATAAATGGTTTAATTAAATTAATGCATGAGGTTTTGGTATGATCCTAGGCAGTATTTATATGTGCATGAGTGGGTTCTACCAGTGTGGGTGACCTTATGTCTCCCTATGTTCTAGGATCATTATATCTCCAAAATTGGGATGTGATGACCTACCTTTGATTGAGTTTGCCTATAATAATAGCTACCATTCATCCATCGGCATGGCACCATATGAAGCATTGTATGGGAGCAAATATCATTCTCTAGTTTATTGGGTTAAACTTGGAGACTAGTATATGGAGATGCCAAAATTGCTCAAGAAGACTACTGAGAAGGTACCATTGATATAAGATTGGTTGAAGAAGGCCTTCAGTTGACAAAAGAGCTATGCAGACCCCAAGAGAAAGGACGTTCATGTTGCTGTGGGAGATCACGTCTTCTTGAAGGTTTCTCCAATAAAAGGTGTCATGAGATTTGGCAAGAGAGGAAAGCTATCACCTCGCTTTGTTGGTCCTTTCAAAATCTTGGATAAGGATGGGGAAGTGTCTTATAGACTTGCCCTACCCCTAATTATGCACATGTGCAACCAGTGTTTCATACCTCAATGTTGAGGAAGTATGTATTTGATCCAACCCATGTGTTATCACCTTTAGACATTGCAATAGATGAGCAATTATCCTATGAGGAGTTACCAATAGCCATAGTGGACCAACAAGTGAAAAGGTTAAGGAACAAGGAAATACCCACGATAAAGGTTCAAGGGCAAAATCATGGAATGGATGAATGTACTTGGAAAGCTGAGGAAGAGACACGACAACAGCATTCTCAGCTTTTCTAGAGCATATGAGTTAGTATCTAAATTTGAGGATGAATTTCTTTTAAGGGGGGAGAATGTAATTGTAACAACCCACACCCACCCTTGGAATTTTCGTGATAAATTGCTTGATTTAGAACTAATAAGGCTAAGTGTGTGCTTGTGTGAAAATTTGTGATATAAGTGATTAATGAGTATGAGGCATATTAAATTAATTTTAATATGCATAATATGTGTTGCTATTATGAAATAAATGATTTACATGAAGTGTATTTGTATAAAAGAATTTATTTTAAATAAAATGAATTTTCATGCATAAGACAATTTTTAAGCATAAAATAATTTTATGAGTATTTTTAAAATATTTTTAAATAAATATTTTTGAGGGAAATGTTCTGGAATTAATAAGAAAAATATTTTTTTTTATTTTAAATCTTATTTAGCCAGAAATTTAAAGGAAAATCCCAAATACCCAAAAGCCCACTCCACAAAAATCCTCCTAACCTAATTCATTAAGGGTATTAGTGAAAATTCCACTCCAACCATAATATTTATTCTAAAATTCGGCCAAATAAGGGTTTTAGTAGCCATTCTCTTATTTTTTCTGTATCATGGCAGAAAATTCTCTCAAAATATCTCTCTCTACTGAAATATCGAAAATACCTTACCGTTTTGCGATTTTGTGACCGTAATCATAAGTTTTTATTTTCTTTTGATTTCTAAACTGATTTCTATGAAATAAATTATGGAAGAATTATTTTGAACTATTTGATTACTGATTTCTATAGATTCAATTTGGTTTGAGTGAATTTTTGGGAGGAAAAATTTATTTTCTATCGAAAACACGATTCTTTCGGCAAGATTTCTCCAAAGGTGAATTCTATAACTTAAAATCACAATTTTTATGCATAAACATCATAAAGGGGGGGGGGGGGGGGGGGGTGGTGATTTGTGCATGGTTGCTAAACTAATTTTTGATCTATTTTGATGAAAAATATTGGATAAAATAATATTTCTGCAATGACCGAAAAGTTTCAAAAAACAAAGGAAGTCAAGGTTTTTGTGTTAGAACTTGGGAGTTGGAAAATTTTATTTTTTTGCATGATCATATGGCTGCCAATTTGTATGAATAAGTATGCTAATATGATATTTTTTTTTGTGTAGATGAAAAATAATGATTTGAATCATGTGTCTGTTTATCACTGAAATGAACGAAATGCGCGGAAAGCGCGGAAACTCATGATTTTTCACCTAAGCCTTTGAACTTAGAATTTTTTTTGTATAAACCCTATCTATGGCTGCTGATTCATGAAGGAATGTGTTCTAAATTGATATTTTTTATGATTGAATGAAAAATAATGATTTAAACAACCCGTTTGCATATTTATGAAATGACCAGAAAATACTGAAAATAAGAAAACTTATGGTTTTGTGTTCTATAATGCAAAAGGTTGAATTTTTATATATTACTAAAACTAATAGTGGCCAATTCTTATGGATTTAAGTTCTAAAATGACTTTTGTTATGTTTATATGAAAAATCTTGATTCAAACCATGTTTTTACATATTTCTGAAATAGACGAAAAGTACGAAAAGAAGAAGAATTTGGTTTTTACCTTAATAATGGATTCAGCCTACATGAACATTTTTGTCCCAATGCTTATAAATTTTATGTGATGTGTTTTGATGATTGTTGACATGTATGTATGTATAATAAATGATAAAATTGCATGTTAGTTGAAGGTATGATCCTAGGTAAGCTTAAATGCATTTTGGTATACTTAAGGTATACTTAAGGTATCTAAACGTTATATTGTGTTTAGAATACAAATGTGATTGGGAAATATGAAACTAGATGTTATGATGAAGTCATGATGACCATATGGTTATGACTTAATGAAGTGAAAGGGATCATAAGAGTCAAGTATGACGCTTGAAAGGTTAATTGTTAATTTGACATGTATGGAAGTGTAAAGTGAATTAAGATGATTATCAAAGTGAATTGATATTGAGGTAGTAATATTGTGATGACCTTAAAAAAGGTCTTAATGTGATTGCAATGTGTTGTCATGAGAGCCTATAAGGCCAAGTGTGCAAGACTTTTAAAGTCAACGTGTTATGTGCAAGTGATGAGTACACCTATGTGTGAACTCTAATGTGTATGCAATATGTGTATGGGTAGTTATGGGGTAGGAGCATCATGAGTAAATAAATACTAGGTATTAAATCAAATATTATGTTAGAGTTTGAGGAGCTTTAGAAGTGCAAAAGAGACTACGTGTACTATGAGTAAAGGAACCCCAAGGTAAGCAAACTCTATATTCCGTTCTAGTGTGAGTAAACATCGTATTCATTCTTCAAGTGTGAGTAAACACTATGTTCATGTTATAAGTGCAAGTAACATATTGTTATGTTATAAATGTGAGCCTTTGTGATTGTTGAAACCCAAGTTTCTTTCTATTGTAAATATTATTACATGATTTCTTTGTTAAGCTTAGGTTGCTAAAGGACATTTGGTCCAAAACTATTTTGCTATCAAATGAGAAATTCTTGTGATTAACACCCTTACTTGTATTCTTTCTAGAACTACACTATCATTGTATCATTATGTGAAAGCTAAGCCACTATTGTTATTGAAATACATGTTATTGTTGCCATATGTGATATTGTGAATTGTGATTGTCATTAGCTCTAGTTATGGTACCTTTACCCTTTATGTAGAATCCTTGTGCCGATGCGGTTAATCATCAGAACTTGTGCACACGATCTTAACTCAATGGATTGGGGTAGTGTATCCACCTTAGCTAGAAGGGGCGGTTCTAGCCATGGGGCTTGATCAGCTTCACGTTTTCTATGTGATAGGAGTTGGAATTTGGTATAAGGCCACCTCTCCTCTATGTGTTCGAGTGATAGAGCAATAGCCTTCACTCACTACGTGTTATAAGTGTGATTTTTGCAAACTTACCAAATTGAACCCTTGCTAAATTGCAACTTAATTCATGAATTATAAATCATGAACTATGTGTATAAGCTATGTGTTTCCTTTCAAAGGAATATGTGATAATGTATGTGCATTTTGTTTACTCATTGAGATCATCTATCTCACCCCTTTTTCCTTATGTGGTTCTAGGTGAGCAATTATGAGGAGGCAAGGTGATGGCTTAAGCATTCTACTTTGCTTGGGGAATTCCTTGTCCGAGTTATCAATAATACAATTTTTATTAAGTCTTGTCATTAGATGCTCCAGGAATTATTGATTGGTACTTATTGATATATATTATTTTCCTTATGGATTTTATATGTAACGATTTATCTTAAGTCTTCTGCAATTAATGGTATTCATTTAATGTTTTAAATGAGTTAATGTAAGAGGTTTGGTAAGATCCTAAGTATGATTTGTTTATATGTAAGTTGGTTCTATAGGCATGGGTGACCTTATGCCTCCCCATGTTCTAGGACCGTCATATCTCTAAGGTTGGGATGTGACAAAGGTGGTATCAGAGCCATAGTTTTTAAAAGTCTAGTTTAGGCTTGTTTTATATGAATTGCTTAAGTAAAATCCTGGAGCATAGGAATTTTCCTGTCATGTCACTTGCAGTCTATTACGCCTACTCGAGGATTGTGACCCAGAGCACCCCATGTGACCTATAAGAGGACTTGGCCAGAGATGCTCGAGAAAATAGTAACTGTGATTCACCTTATGAAAGAGAAGACCCCTAATGAGGAGGAGGACCCCGAGGAGTGCTTAGATCCTGATTGGGTATATAGTAAGGTTCAGAAATTGGAGGATAACTACTGATACTTGAAGGAGGAAAACTAACATCTTAAGGTAATGATTCACGCACTAAGAGAGGATATGGAGCAACTCAGGTCAGGGATTGTTGAGTATAGAAGAGACTACTCGCCAGTGAGGTCTGCATCTTCAGCTAATCGCCATCAAGATAGAGATCTTCTTTGCTACCAATGTGGCAGTAGTGGCCATGTTGCTCTTGATTACTCTGGAGGTGGACACGATAATTAGGTCGAGTATATATGATGATCGACGTAACAGCATAGCACTTTATATGATATAAATGATTTTCCTTGATTGCCTAGTTACCTAGGATGAGATGGTTTCCTTCATTATTATGCTATAGTGTGATATTATGAGATATATGCTATATAAATATGGTATGTGATATGTGCAAAACTATGTGATATGTGATTCATACATGACATGTGCTTAGTGATGTGACATGGTAAATGCATGATAATGTGTGCTAGGATAAGTGGGAGGTTAAATGGGTTAGGATAGGGGATTAGTACTAAATTCCCTTATTATGACAGACAGAATGCCTCCCAAGAAGAAGGTTCGCACAATCGCCCAATCCATTAGGGCTAATGATGATGTTATATCGGACACCGCATCGAATGCTGCCTCTACACCTATATGGTCAAGAGAAAGATCTAACTTGAGGGCACTGACTATGGGCTCTAGTGTGCAAGCATCTTCATAAGAAGTGCATGCCATGCACAAAGAAATGAGAGATTTGCGCAAAGAATTGGATGAGCTATGAGCTCAAAGGTGGGAAGCGTCGCCAACTCAGGAAAGGAATGGAGTTATGCCACCTGCAGTAGTGACACCTGCTCAAAGAGAAAGGAAATGACTACCTGATGAGGGAATGACAGTGGCGAAGTTTAAGAAGCTGCAACCACCTACCTTTTGTGGTGAGAAAGGGGATGACCCTCATGAATTTTTCGATGAGATGGATAAGCTAGTCTGTCATTTATCTTGCTCAAATGCTTGAGTGATTGAGTTGGTAGGACTCTAACTCAAGAAAGAAGCTTGGTACTGGTATGAGAGGACTATCGAAGAATGACTTTACTGGGCTGACCCACCTACATGGGCAGAGTTTAAGTAAGAAGTAATAGACCAGTTCTTGCCAGAAGGAGAAAGGCAAGATAGGGCATTGTAGTTCAAGTAACTGAAGCAAAGGCAAGGAATGTCTGTGTCGGATTATGCTAAGGATTTTAACCGACTTAGTTGATTCGCTGTCAACATTGTTCCTACCGAAGCAAGTCACATTAATCATTTCCTTAAAGGACTGATCACACCTCTATTCAATTCGTTGGCAGCAACAGAGTTTCCAATCTTAGCTAAGCTCGTAGACAAGGCCAAGGTCATGGAGAAAAGATAGAAGGCGGAGAGAGCCGAACGAGCTGAATGAGACTAGAAGGGAAGGCATAAGAACAAAGGTCATAAAGGACAGCATGGAAGTGGAGGAGAACCAAAGAAGGAGTTCTCATCATCTGGACCACGAAATGGTCAGAATAAGCAAGAGATCCCCACTTGCAGCAAATTTGGAAAGAAACATACTAGAATCTGCTGAAAAGATATTGGCGCATGCCTTAGGTGTGGGCAAATGGGGCACTCCATAAAGGACTGCCTTCAGATGAGGAGTCAAGGGAATAGGACCACGGTGCGACCACAATCTAAGCCATTCCAAATGCAAGGACAAGGAGTCAAGGATAAGGGGCCAATGGTTGGGAATGCACCAACGACAAAAAATAAGGGCAAAGGTCGAGTCTTCACGTTAAATCCGCAAGAGGCTCGCGATTCGCACACCACCATCACAGGTATCATCCCCATCCAAAGTTCTAGCACAAAATGTTTAATTGATTTTGGTGCTACCCATTCTTTTGTGTTGCCTAGTTTTGCTAAGTATTTGGGTATAGATAAAGAATTGATGAGTGAACCCTTAGTAATAGCAACTCCTTTAGGGGAAGTGATGGAAGTAAAGTATGAGTATAAAGGCTGTGAAGTAGACATTAATGGACAAACACTTCCAGTAGTATTGCTAGAATTGGACGTACTAGAATTCGATGTGATATTAGGGATAGACTGGTTGTATGAGTATGGAGCTCGTATTAATTGTAGGAAGAAACTTGTCGAATTTTGAACTAGTGATGGGAAGGAGTTTGTGTACCAAGGAGATAGGAATGAGAATTCCCTAAACTTGATATCAGCCTTAGGAGCGAGGCAAATGTTAATAAAAGGATGCCAAGCATATCTAGCCTACATAATTGACACTGGCAAAGAAGCTGCCATTCGAGATGAGAGCATTCCATTGGTGGACGAGTTCATAGATGTCTTTCCAGAAGATTTACCTAGATTACCCCCTGATCATGAGATCGAGTTCAACATCGAATTGCTACCCGGTATGCAACCGATATCGATACCGCCATATCGTATGGCACCAATGGAGCTGAAGGAGTTAAAGACGCAATTGCATAGGCTACTTGATAAGGGCTTCATTCGACCAAGTAGTTTGCCATAGGGTGTTCCAGTGTTGTTCGCAAAAAAAAAAGATGGCTTATTTTGAACGTGCATCGACTATCATCAACTTAATAAAGTCACTGTGAAGAATAGATACCCATTGCTGAGGATCAATGATCTTTTTGATCAACTGCAAGGAGCTGGTCACTTCTCCAAGATTAACTTAAGGTCTAGCTATCATCAACTAAAGATCCTAGGAGAAGATATCTGCAAGACTGCCTTTCGTACTAGATATGGACACTACGAGTTCATGGTTTTGCCATTCGGTTTGACGAATGCTCCAGCTGCTTTCATAGACTTGATGAATTGATTATTCAAGCCATTCCTTAGTAAGTTCATGATCGTGTTCATCGATAACATCCTGATTTATTTAAGGAATAAAGAGGAATATGAAGAACATCTGAGGATCGTGCTTCAAATGTTACATGATCACCAACTATACGCTAAGTTATCTACATGATCACCAACTCTACGCTAAGTTATCTAAGTACGAATTTTGGATAGAGTCTGTTAACTTTCTTGGACATGTAGTAAGTAAGGAAGGAATTCAAGTTGATCCTAAGAAAGTTGAAGTAGTAGCGAATTGGCCAAGGCCCATAATAGTTTCAGAAGGACGAAGTTTCTTAGGCATGGTGGGATATTATTATAGATTTGTACAGGACTTTTCTAAGATAGCAGCCCCATTGACCAAGTTGACAAGAAAGTAAGTTAAGTTTAATTGGGAAGAGTCCTATGAAAGGAGTTTTCAGAAGCTCAAGGAGTGTTTAGTATCGGCACCAGTTTTGACATTACTAGAAGGAGAAGAAGGATTCACTGTCTACTGCGATGCTTCGAGAGTAGGACTTGGGTGTGTTTTGATGCAAAATGGTAAAGTCATGGCCTATGCATCAAGACAACTAAAGAGACATGAACTAAATTACCCTACTCACGATTTAGAATTAGCTGCAATAGTGTTCACTTTAAAGATTTGAAGACATTACATGTATGGAATGAAGTGTGAGATCTACATGGATCATAAGAGTCTTCAGTACATCTTGAGCCAAAGAGACCTTAATCTAAGACAAAGGAGATGGATTGAACTATTGAAGGATTATGACTATTAGATCCTTTATCATCCCAGAAAGGCAAATGTAGTGGCAGATGCCTTGAGTTAAAAGTCGATGGGAAGCTTAGCCTATGTGGATGTGAGCAAGAAGCCGATTGTGAAGGAACTAGAGGAATTGTTTAATCAAGGATTGAAACTGGAGATTGGAGGATCAAGAGTTTCATTGGCTCATTTTCAAGTAAGATCTAAGTTAATGGAAGAGATAAGGGATTCATAAGATAGGGACTCATACACGGTGAAGTTAAAGGATGAGACGAAAGAAGGAAAGAACCCTGAGTTTGAGGTAGTCAATGGAATTTTAAAGTGTAAGAACAAAGTATGCGTGCCTGATGTGGATGGACTAAAGGAAAGGATATTGAAGGATGCACACCAGACACCTTACTGTGCTCATCCTGGAACTACCAAGATGTACCATGATGTGAAAGCTAATTATTGGTGGCCTAGAAAGAAGGATGTGGCTAAGTTGGTAGCATCCTGCTTGACTTGCCAGCAAGTTAAGTATCAACATCAGTGACCCTTAGATTACTACAAGAAATTTGACTACTTGAATGGAAGTGGGAGCGCATCACTATGGACTTCATTGTTGGTTTGCCTACAACTCCCAAAGGACATGACTCTATATGGGTCATAGTAGATAGATTGATAAAGTCTGCCCATTTTCTAGGAGTTAAGACTACATATTCTGTAGCTTAATATGTGCAATTATATATAGATGAGATCATGAAACTACATGGAGTGCCAATTTCTATCATATTAGATCGAGGAACTCAATTCACCTCAAGATTCTGGCAGAAGTTACAAGAAATGTTAGGAACACAACTAGATTTTAGTATGGCATTTCACCCTCAAACGGATGGCCAATTTGAAAGAACAATTCAGACACTCGAGGACATGCTAAGGATGTGTGTCTTGGACTTTGGCGGTAGCTGGGATAAGTATTTACCCTTGATTGAATTTGCCTACAACAATAGCTATCATTTGTCCATTGGCATGGCACCATATGAAGTATTGTATGGGAGAAGACGTCGTTCTCCAATTTGTTGGGTTGAGCCTGGAGATAAACATGTAGAAATGCCTAAATTGCTTAAGGAGACCACCAAGAAAGTACCAATAATTCAAGATCGACTGAGGACAGCATTCAGTCGGCAAAAGAGTTACGCAGACCCTAAGCGAAAGGAAGTCCAATTCGCCATGGGAGATCACGTATTCTTAAAGGTCTCACCAATGAAAGGAGTTATGAGATTTGGCAAGAAAGGGAAATTATCACCTCATTTCATTGGTCCTTACGAAATCTTAGATAAGGTTGGAGAAGTGTCTTATAGACTTGCCTTGCCTCCAATTTTGGCGCATGTGCATCCAGTGTTCCACATCTCAATGCTAAGGAAATATGTGTCAGATCCATCGCACGTTCTTTTACCTCTGGACATTACGTTAGATGAGCAACTATCCTATAAGGAGTCACCAATAGCTATAGTGGATCAACAAGTAAAGAAGTTAAGAAATAAGGAGACACCTATGATTAAGGTTCAGTGGCGCAATAATGGGATAGATGAGTGCACTTGGAAAGCAGAGGAGGAGATGCGACAGAAGCATCCTCAGCTTTTCAAGAGAAACTAGGTAAGGGTTAAATTTGAGGATGAATTTCTTTAAGGGGGGTGGAGAATGTAACAACCCACACCCATCCTAGGAATTTTCGTGATAAATTGCTTGATTTAGAACTAATAAGGCTAAGTGTGTGCTTGTGTGAAAATTTGTGATATAAGTGACTGATTAGTATGAGGCATATTAATTTAATTTTAATATGCATAATAGGTGTTGCTATTGTGACATAAATGATTTACATGAAGTGCATTTGCATAAAAGAATTTATTTTAAATAAAATGAATTTTCATGCATAAGACAATTTTTAAGCATAAAATAATTTTATGAGTATTTTTAAAATATTTTAAAATAAACATTTTTGAAGGAAATGTTCTAGAATTAATAAGAAAAATATTTTTTAATTTAAATCTTATTCAGCCAAAAATTTAAAGGAAAAGCCCAAATACCCAAAAGCCCACTACACAAAAATCCTCCTAA
Organism: Reutealis trisperma; assembly: GCA_947687605.1. Taxonomy (NCBI): domain Eukaryota; kingdom Viridiplantae; phylum Streptophyta; class Magnoliopsida; order Malpighiales; family Euphorbiaceae; genus Reutealis; species Reutealis trisperma. Next base: position 2,317,231 of record CANTUT010000235.1, on the reverse strand, counting down.
CCTAATTCATTAAGGGTATTAGTGGAAATTCCACTCCAACCCTAATATTTATTCTAAAATTTGGCCAAACAAGGGTTTCCAGCAACCATTCTCTTATTCTTTCTATAACTTGGCAGAAAATTCTCTCAAAATATCTCTCTCTACCGAAATATCAAAAACACCTTACCATTTCGCGATTTCGTGACCGTAACTATAAGTTTTTATTCTCTTTCGATTTCTAAACTGATTTCTATGAAATAAATTATGGGAAAATTATTTTGAACTATTTGATTACTGATTTCTATAGATTCAATTTGGTTTGAGTGAATTTTTGGGAGAGAAAATTTATTTTCTACCGAAAACACGATTCTTTCCACAAGATTTCTCCAAAGGTAAATTCTATAACTTAAAATCACAATTTTTATGCATGAACATCATAAAGGGGGGGAAATTTGTGCATGGTTGGATTCTAAACTGATTTTTGATCTATTTTAATGAAAAATATTGGATTAAATAATATTTTTGCATATTTCTGCGATGACTGAAAAGTTTTAGAAAACAAAGGAATTCAAGGTTTTCGTGTTAGAACTTGGAAGTTGGAAAATTTTATTTTTTTGCATGATCATATGACTACTGATTTGTATGAATAAGTATGCTAATATGATATTTGTTTTATGTATATGAAAAATAATGATTTGAATCATGTGTCTGTTTATTGCTGAAATGAACGAAATGCGCGGAAAGCACAAAAACTCATGATTTTTCACCTAAGCCTTTGAACTTGGAATTTTTTTTTGTATAAACCCTATCTATGGCTGCCAGTTCATGAAGGAATGTGTTCTAAACTAATATTTTCTATGATTAAATGAAAAATAATGGTTTAAACAACCCGTTTGCTTATTTCTGAAATAACCGAAAAATACCGAAAACAAGAAAACTTATGGTTTTGTGTTCTATAATGCAAAAGGTTGAATTTTTATATATTACTAACACCAATAGTGGCCGATTCTTATGGATTTAAGTTCTAAAATGATTTTTGTTATGTTTACATGAAAAATCTTGGTTCAAACCATGTTTTTACATATTTATGAAATAGACGAAAAGTGTGAAAAGAAGAAGAATTTGGTTTTTACCTTAATGATGCATTCGGCCTACATGAACATTTTTGTCCCAATGCTTATAAATTTTATGCGTTGTGTTTTGATGATTGTTGACATATATGTATGCATAATAAATGATAAAATTACATGTAAGTTGAAGGTATGATCCTAGATAAGCTTAAATGCATTTTGGTATACTTAATGTATACTTAAGGTATCTAAACCTTATATTGTGATTAGAATATAATTGTGATTGGGAAATATGAAACTAGATGTTATGATGAAGTGATGATGAACATATGGTTATGAGTTAATGAAGTGAAAGGGATTATAAGAGTGAAGCATGACGCTTGAAAGGGTAATTGTTAAGTTGACATGTATGGAAGTGTAAAGTGAACTAAGATGATTGTCAAAGTGAATTGATATTGAGGTAATAATATTGTGATGACCTTAAAAAAGGTATTAATGTGATTGCAATGTGTTGTCTTGAGAGCCTATAAGGCTAAGTATGCAAGACTTTCAAAGTCAACGTGTTATGTGTAGGTAATGAGTACACCTATGTATGAACTCTAATATGTATGCTATATGTGTATGGGTAGTTATGGGATAGGAGCATCATGAGTAAATAAATACTAGGTATTAAATCAAATATTATGTTAGAGTTTGAGGAGCATTAGAAGTACAAAAGGGACTACATGTACTACGAGCAAAGGAACCCCAAGGTGAGTAAACTCTATATTCTGTTCCAGTGTGAGTGAACATCGTATTCATTCTTCAAGTGTGAGTAAACACAATGTTCATGTTATAAGTGCAAGTAACATATTGTTATGTTACAAATGTGTGAAAACATGTTATGTGAGCCTTTGTGATTGTTGAAACCCAAGTTTCTTTCTATTCTAAATATTATTACATGATTTCTTTGTCAAGCTTTGGTTGCCAAAGGACATTTGGTCCAAAATTATTTTGCTATCCAATGAGAAATTCTTGTGATTAACACCCTTACTTGTATTCTTTCTGGAACTACACTATCATTGTATCATTGTTTAAAAGCTAAACCACTATTGTTATTAAAATACATGTTATTGTTGCCATATGTGATATTGTTAATTGTGATTACCATTAGCTCTAGCTATGGTACCTTTACCCTTTATGCAGAATCCTCGTGCCGATGCAGGTAATCTTTGGAAACTGTGCACACGGTCTTAACCCGATGGATAGGGGTAGTGTATCCACCTCAACTAGAAGAGGCGGTTCTAGCCATTGGGCCTGATCAACTTCACGCTTTCTATGTGATAGGAGTTGGAATTTAGTATAAGGCCACCTCTCCTCAATGTGTTTGAGTGATAGAGCAATAACCTTCACTCATTACGTGTTATAAGAGTGATTTATGCAAACTTGCCAAATTGAACCCTTGCTAAATTGCAACTTGATTCATGAATTATAAATCATGAATTATGTGTATAAGCTATGTGTTTCCTTTCAAAGGAATATGTGATAATGTATGTGCCTTTTATTTACTCATTGAGATCATCCATCTCACCCCTTTTTCCTTGTGTGGTTCCAAGTGAGCAATTATGGGGAGGCAAGGTGATGGCTCAAGCATTCTACTTCGCTTGGGGAATTCCTTGTTCGAGTTATCAATAATACAATTTTTATGAAGTCTTGTCATTAGATGCTCTGGAAATTTTTGATTGATACTTACTAATATATATTATTTTCCTTATGGATTTTATATGTAATGATTTATCCTAAGTCTTCTGCAATTAATGGTATTCATTTAATGTTTTAAATGAGTTAATGTAAGAGATTTGGTAAGATCCAAAGTATGATTTGTTTATATGTAAGTTGGTTCTACGGGCGTGGGTGACCTTATGCCTCCCCATGTTCTAGGACCATCATATCTCTAAGGTTGGGATGTGACAGTAATAACCCACACCTATCCTAGGTGTTCTCATGATAACTTGAATTTAGAGTTATTATGACAAAATGTGTACTTTTATGAAAATTTATGTGTTATGTGATTGATGAGTATAGGGCATGTTAGATTAGTCCTACTATGCGTATTATGAATTATTATTATGAAATAAGTGATTTATGTGAAGTGTATAAGCATAAAATGATTTATTGCACATAAAGTAAACTTTTATGCACAAAGTGATTTTTAAGCATAAAATAATTTTTATGATCATTTTTAAAATAATTTTAAATAAATATTTTAGGGAGGGATTTTAATGAAAATAATAAGAAAATTATTTTATTTTTAATTACCAATAAACAACCCATAAATAAAATTAAAATGCCTAACTCACCAAAGCCCAACACACCAAAATACTCCTAACCTAGCTCATTAATAACAAACTTGTAATTTTGTCAAAATCCTAAAAAATAAAACCTAAATTTCAGCCAGCCCTATTGTGGCAGCCACCATTCTATTTTCCATCAGATTTTTATAGAAAAAATCTCTGAAAAATATTCTCTCAACTGAAATTCACAAGGTGCCTTCAAACCTTGCTATTTTGTGATCGTTTTGATAAGTTTTTCCTTCATTTCAATCTATTGTTTGAATATTATGAAACTAACCATGAGAAATTCATTTTGGGCTATATATTTACTATTTCATTGATATTTATTTTGGCCTATATGAATTATTTGAAGGAGAAACCGATTTTCGACCATAAACATAACTCTTTCTTCGCACATCCACCAAAGGTGAACCCTAAAACTTAAAGTTAAAATTGTCATGCAATTATATAAGAGGGGGCCACTGATTTGCTTGTTGATGTATTCTAAATTGATTTTTGTTATGTTTAGATGAAAAATATTTGTTTGAATCATGTTTTTGCGTATTACTGTAATGACCAGAAAGTACGGAAAGTAAGAAAATCCATGATTTCCATCCTAAAACCTAAAATTAGAAATTTTCACGCATATGTTTTCAAAGGTGTGCTAATTCCTATGCATATATATTCTAAAATGATTTTTGTTATGTTTACATGAAAAATATTGATTTAAATCACGTGTTTGCATATTACTGTAATGATCGAAAAGTGAGAAAAGCAAGAAAATCCATAGTTTCCATGGAATATATGCCTTCGGCCTATATAGGGATTTTGATCCCAATGTCTATAATTTTTGTATGATATATTTTAATGAGTGTTGACATATGTACATGAATGATATATGATTTAATTACATATTGGTTAAAGAAGTAACTCTAGACCAAAGCCTAGAGATAATTCAGTCTACCTAAGGTTTGCTAACCCTATTACTATATTGTGATTAATATGTGTATATGATTAAGTGGCATGAGAATTAAGCCTTATGATCTGTTAATTATGGATTAATGACCTTGAATTGACAATGAGATTGATTGGATATTTTGGTCAAAAGAGATAAGCATGATACTTTTAAGGTTACATGTTAAGTTGATATATATAGAAAGTGTTAAGTGCACCAAGTTGAATGTTAAATTGAATTGATATTTGTAAGGCATCGCTTAAGCACTGGTCCAATCCACTAAGTGGGATTAAAATTCTCATTAGGGTTTAAACTTATGGTGGAACCCTCGGGTTCATATTGATTGATTTTTGAAAAGAGTTGCCACCTTAATTTTATTTTATTTGAGAAAAAATTAAGGGAAAAACCTAAATTGACTCCAATTAATATCCTAAAGGAAAATATCACTAGCCTTGAAACCAAAGAGGATTCAGGGACTAGGTTTTTAGTTTATTTAGAAAAATAATTAGTTTGGCAAATTTAATATAAGATGACTTAAAATGAATTTCATGAACAATTTACATAATGCATGAACAATTATATAATGCATGAATAAACAAATAAATGAATATTTGTTCAAAGCAATAAAATTAAATAAAGTAAAAGAATTAACTTTACAATTCAAAACCAAAATAGGGGATACTTTCTCTAACCCTTATGGGTTCTAGGAAAGTCACACATTCCCCAAAATTATTCTAAAGTGATTACTAAAGAAAAATACTGCAAAAGCAGGTCAAAATTAATATTATAATAAAGAAAACAAACTAAAAGTAGATATCACAAAGAAAAGAGCTAATTCATAAAATAACATACAAGAGAATGGTTATATTTTATTTAAATTGGATTTGATGCTTTAAACAAGCAAGCCTATGTATCCCTTCGAATGGGAATCAAAATCCACGTAGTTCGCCCTTCTTGCGAAGGGGTTAGTTTAGCCAAACCGTTTTATCATGTTTCAGTTCATTGACCGAAAGGTGGGTTGATTGATTAAATAAGCAAAATTATTAATTGATTACCAAGTTGTTAATTAGGTCAGATTTTAATTAATAAGTCAATGCAACAATTTAAATCATTTACCAAATTAACTAGATCATATTATAATCAACGTGTCTTAAAATAATGAAAGAAAATGATAAAACATGCTAAGCAAAGAAATAAATGAAAAGTACAAACTAAGCAATCCTAAGAAAATGAAACCAAACCAAACAAAATAACAAAAGAAGAAAATAAATACCTTATGAAGCAGATGACATAGGGCGGATGAAGCAGATGACTGGATCGCAATTCCACCTTATCAGCTCGGTGAAATGACAACCTTCGAACAGAGACTCCTACAGCATTTTCAAGACCTCCTCACAATGATTTGAGGAGGGCTACCTTGAAATGAGCACCCAAATAAAAATTTAAACTTAAAAATTTGTTCCTTTTGGACCAAACTTGTGGAGATGGTTCGCTTGATGCAAAGGTTAATCAAGCAAACACGAGGTTAAGAGGTGAAGAAAATGGAATGAAAGGACCCCCATATATAGGGGAGAGGTTAGGGGAAGGTTTCATGCACTTATGATGTGGGAAAGTGCATAAAATGAAGAAAAAATAGAAAAAACACGAAAAAAGATTACTGCCACCAAAAGCCCTACAGCAGCTGCAGGACAAAGTGCGGCAACCGCGGTGGTTTTGGCAGCAGCTGCAGGCCCTTCTGTAGCTACCAGACTAAACTTTGCCATTTTGTGATTTTTGCCAATTTTCTCCCATTTCTCATCTGTCTTAAGCCTGGTTTGATTCTATGGGTTCATAATCGAGCGCTGGTTGTCTAAAAGTACAATTTTGAGGGTTCACAATATTAAGATAATGATATATTGTGTTTGACTTTAGAAAAGTCATAGTATGAGCTATAATGTGATTTCATGTGAGCTTATGAAGGAAAGTATACAAGACTTAAAGTCAATATGTTATGTGCAAGTGATGAGTGAACTTCTAAGTGTAACTCGAAGTATATGTGAATGTTATATATGCATGGGGTAGTTACGGGAAAGGATAGCATAATATTAAGCAAATACTAAGTAATGATTTATAATGTTATGTTAGAGGTTGAGGGGTATTAGAAGTTCAAGGGCTATAGCAATAAGGAGCTAAGGAACCACAAGGTGAGTAAACATTATGTCGTTGTTACAAGTACAAGCTATCATGATATGTGAACCTTTGATATTTTTGAAACCCATGTTCTTTTCTATTTTCAAATACAGTTATATGATTCCTTTGCTAAGCTTGGGTTGGCAAAGGATAATTGGTCCAAAACTATTTTGATTATCCAATAATAATAAAGAACCTTTGTGATTATTGCCCTAACTTATATTCTTTTTGGACCTACACTGTTATTTATCTTTTGTTCATTAAACTAAACATCTAGTGTTATTGTTTTACATGTGATTGCATTATTCAATGCTATTGTTATAAGTGATTGCCATTAGCTCTAGCTATGATACCTGTAAACCCTTTTATGCAAAAGTCCTCATGCCGATACAGGTAATTATCGAAACCTATGCATATAGTCTTAACTCGATGGATAGGGGTAATGTATTCACCTTAGCTAGATGGGGTAGTTCTAGCAGTGGAGCTTGATTAGTTTCATTCTTTTTTACTGTCACATCCTGACCTTATGAGATACGAAGGTCCTAGAACATGGGGAGACATAAGGTCACCCATGCCCGTAGAACCCATTAACATATAACAATCATGCCTAGGATCTTACCGAACCTCTTTCATTAACTCATTTAAAACATTTGGATAAATACCATAACTGCGAAAGACTCAAAATAAATCATTACATATAAATTCATAAGGAAAATAACACAAATCTCGGTAACTATCAATCAACATTCCCGGAGCATCTAAAGACTAAGACTTCATAAACATAGTATTATTGATAACTCGAACAAGGAATTCCCCAAGCGAAGTAGAATGCTTGAGCCATCACCTTACCTCCTCACATTTGCTCACCTGGAACCACACAAGGAGAAGGGGTGAGATAGATGATCTCAATGAGTAAACAAAAAGGCACATACATTATCACATATTCCTTTGAAAGGAAACACATAGTTTATACACATAGTTCATGGTTTATAACTCATGAATCAAGTTGCAATTTAGCAAGGGTTCAATTGGGCAAGTTTGTAGAAATCACACTTATAACACGTAGAGAGCAAAGACTATTGCTCATTCACTCGAAACACATAGAGGAGAGGTGGCCTTATACCAAATTCCAACTCCTATCACGTAGAAAGCATGAAGCTGATCAGGCTCCACAGCTAGAATTGCCCCTTCTAGCTGAGGTGGATACACTACCCCTATCCATCAAGTTAAGACCGTGTGCACGGGTTTCGATGATTACCCACATCGGCACGAGGATTCTGCATAAAGGGTAAAGGTACCATAGCTAGAGCTATTGGAAAACATAATTAACAATATCATATAAGGCAGTAATAACATGAAATTCAATATCAATAGTAGTTTGGCTTTCAAACAATGATACAATGAAAGTGTAGTTCCAGAAAGAATACAAGTTAGGGTGTTAATCACAAGAAGTTCTCATTGGATAAACAAAATAGTTTTGGACCAAATGTCCTTTGGCAACCCAAGCTTGACAAAGAAATCATATAATAAAATTAAAAATGGAAAGAACTTGGGTTTCAAAGATCACAAGGGTTCACATATCAATATATCACATTCTTATAACACAACATAATGTTGTTCACATTTGTAACAAGAATATTGTGTTTACTCACCTTGGGGTTCCTTTGCTCCTAGTATACGTAGTCCCCTTTACACTTCTAAAGCTCCTCAAACTCTAACATAATATTTGATTTAATACTTAGTATTTATTTACTCATGATGCTCATATCCTATAACTACCCATGTACATATAGCATACACATTAGAGTTCACTCATAGGTGTACTCATCACTTGCACATATCACGTTGACTTAAAAGTCTTGCATACTTTGGCCTTATAGGCTCACATGAAAACACATTTCAATTATATCAATACCTTTTTAAGGTCATCACAATATCATTACCTCAATATCAATTCACTTATCAATTATCTTAGTTCACTTTACACTTCCATACATGTCAACTTAACAATTAATCCCTGAAACATCATGCTTAACTCTTATGATCCCTTTCACTTCGTTAACTCATAACCATATGTTCATCATCAATTTATCATAACATCTAGTTCCATATTTCCTAATCACATTTGCATTCTAATCACATTATAATGTTAAGATACCTTAAGTATACCTTAAGTATACTATAATACATTTAAGCTTATCTAGGATCATACCTTCAACTAACATGAAATTTCATCATCTATTATACATACATACATGTCAACAATCATCAAGACACATCACATAAAATTTATAAACATTTGGACAAAATTGTTCATGTAGGCCGAATGCATTCATTAAGGTAAAAACCAAATTCTTCTTCTTTTTGTGCTTTTCGTCTATTTCAGAAATATGTAAAAACATGGTTCGAACCAAGATTTTTCATGTAAACATAACAAAAATCATTCTAGAATGTAAATTCATAGGAATCGGCCATTATTGGTGTCATTAATATATAAAAATTCAATCTTTTGCATTATAGTGCACAAAACATAAGTTTTCTTGTTTTCGGTATTTTTCGGTCATTTCAAAAATATGCAAACGGGTTGGTTAAACCATTATTTTTCATTCAATCATAGAAAATATCAGTTTAGAACACATTCCTTCATGAATTGGCAGCCATAGATAGGGTTTATACAAGAAAAATTCCAAGTTCAAAGGCTTAGGTGAAAAATCATGAGTTTTCGCGCTTTTCGCGCATTTCATTCATTTCAGTGATAAACAGACACATGATTCAAATCATTAATTTTCATCTGCAAAAAACAAATATCATATTAGCATACTTATTCATACAAATTGGCAGCCATATGATCATGGAAAAAAATAAAATTTTCTAACTTCCAAATTCTAACACGAAAATCTTGAATTCTTTTGTTTTTTGAAACTTTTCGGTCATCGCAGAAATATGCAAAAATTTATTTAATCTAATATTTTTCATCAAAACAGGTCAAAAATCAGTTTAGAATACAACCATGCATAAATTGCCCCCCCTTTATGATGTTTATGCGTAAAAATTGTGATTTTAAGTTATAGAATTCACCTTTGGAGAAATCTTGTAGAAAGAATCGTATTTTTGGTAGAAAATTAATTTTCTCTCCCAAAAATTCACTCAAATAGAATTGAATCTATAGAAATTAGTAATTAAACAGTTCAAAATAATTTTCCCATAATTTATTTTATAGAAATCAGTTTAGAAATCGAAAGAGAATAAAAACTTAGGATTACGGTCACGAAATCGCGAAATGGAAAAGTGTTTTCAATATTTCAGCAGAGAGAAATATTTTGAGAGGTTTTTCTACCAAAATACAGAAAGAATAAGAGAATGGCTGCTGGAAACCCTTCTTTGGCTGAAAATTATAATATATATTAGGGTTGGAGTGGAATTTCCACTTTTACCCTTAATGAAATAGGTTAAGAGAATTTTTGTGTAGTGGGATTTTGGGTATTTGGGCTTTTCCTTTAAAATTTTTGGCTGAATGGATTTAGAATAAAAATAATATTTTTCTTATTAATTCTAGAACATTTCCCTCAAAAATATTTATTTAAAAATATTTTAAAAATACCCATAAAATTATTTTATGCTTAAAAATTATCTTATGCATGAAAATTCATTTTATTTAAAATAAATTCTTTTATGCAAATGCACTTCATGTAAATCATTTATTTCACAATGGCAACACATATTATGCATATTAAAATTATTTTAATATGCTACATACTCATCAATCACTTAGATCACAAATTTTTTACACAAGCACACACTTAACCTTATAGGTTCTAAATCAAGCAATTTATCACGAAAATTCCTAGGGTGGGTGTGGGTTGTTACATTCTCTGTCCCTTAAAGAAATTCATCCTCAAATTTAAACCCTTACCTAGTTGCTCTTGAAAAGCTGAGGATGCTTCTGTCGCATCTCCTCCTCCGTTTCCTAAGTGCACTCATCTATCCCATGATTTTGCCACTGAACCTTAACCATGGGTATCTCCTTATTGCTTAACTTCTTTACTTGTTGATCCACTATAGCTATTGGTAACTCCTCATAGGATAGTTGCTCATCTAACATAATGTCTAGAGGTAAAAGAATGTGCGATGGATCTGACACATATTTCCTTAACATGGAAATGTGGAACACTGGGTGCACTTGCGCCAAAGTTGGATGCAGGGCAAGTCTATAAGACACTTCTCCAACCTTATCTAAGATTTTGAAAGGACCCATGAAATGAGGTGATAATTTCCCTTTCTTGCCAAATCTCATAACTCCTTTCATTGGCAAGACCTTTAAGAACACGTGATCTCCCACGGCGAATTAGACTTCTTAGGGTCCGCGTAACTCTTTTGTCGATTGAATGCCTTCTTCCGTTGATCTTGAATTATTAGTACTTTCTCGGTGGTCTCCTTAAGCAATTCAGGCATTTCTATATGCTTGTCTCCAGGTTCAATCCAACAAATCAGAGAATGACACCTTCTCCCATACAACGCTTCGTATGGCGCCATGCCAATGGACGAATGATAGCTATTGTTGTAGGCGAATTCTATTAGGGGTAAATACCTATCCCAGCTACCACCAAAATCCAAGACACACATCCTTGGCATGTCCTCAAGTGTCTGAATCATTCTTTCAGATAGGCCATCCGTTTGAGGGTGAAACGCCATAGTAAAATCTAATTGTGTTCCTAACGCTTCTTGCAACTTTTGCCAGAACCTTGAAGCGAATTGAGTTCCTCGATCGGAGATGATAGAAATTAGCACTCTATGTAGTTTCACAATCTCATCTATATATAACTGTGCATACTGAGCAGCAGAATATGTGGTCTTAACTCCTAGGAAATGGACAGATTTTGTCAATCTATCTACAATGGCCCATATAGAATCATATCCTTTGGAGGTTCTAGGTAAGCCAACAACAAAGTCCATAGTGATGCACTCCCACTTCCATTCAGGTAGTCAAATCTCTTGTAGCAATCCTGAGGGTCGATGATGTTCATACTTGACTTGCTGGCAAGTCAGGCAGGATGCTACAAACTTAGCTACATCTTTCTTCAATCTATGCCACCAATAATTAGCTTTCACATCATAGTACATCTTGGTAGTTCCAGAATGAGCGCGGTAAAGTGTCTGATGTGCCTCCTTCAATATCCTTTCCTTTAGTCCATCCACATCAGGCACGCATACTCTATTTTTACACTTTAGAACTCCATTGGCTATCTCAAACTCAGGATTCTTTCCTTCTCTCGTCTCATCCTTCAACTTCATCAAGTATGGGTCCCTATCTTGCGAATTCCTTATATCTTCCATTAACTTAGATCTTACATGGAAATGAGCTAATAGAACTCTTGTTCCCCCAATCTCCAGTCTCAATCCTTGATTAAACAATTCCTTTAGTTCCTTCACAATCGACCTTTTTCTCACATCCACATGGGATAGGCTTCCCATCAACTTTCGACTCAAGGCATCAACCACTATATTCGCCTTCCCAGGATGATAAAGAATCTGACAGTCATAATCCTTCAATAGTTCAATCCATCTCCTTTGTCTTAGATTGAGGTCTCTTTGGCTCAAGATATATTGAAGACTCTTATGATCCGTGTAGATCTCACACTTCATCCCATACATGTAATGTCTCCAGATCTTTAGAGTGAACACTACCACAACTAATTCTAAATCATGAGTAGGGTGATTCACTTCATGTCTTTTTAGTTATCGTGATGCATAGGTGATGACTTTTCCATTTTGCATCAAAATGCACCCAAGTCCTACTCTCAAAGCGTCGCAATAAACCGTGAATCCTTCTTCTCCTTTAGGTAATGTCAGAACTGGTGCCGATACCAAACACTCTTTGAGTTTCTGAAAACTCTTCTCATAGGACTCTTCCTAATTGAACTTAACTTGTTTTCTTGTCAACTTGGTCAATGGGGCTGCTATCTTAGAAAAGTCCTGTACAAATCTACGATAATATCCCGCCATGCCCAAGAAACTTTGTACTTTAGAAATTGGCCTTGGCCAATTCGCTACCGCTTCAACTTTCTTAGAATCAACTTGGATTCCTTTCTTACTTACTACATGTCCAAGAAAGTTGACCGACTCCATCCAAAATTCGCACTTAGATAACTTAGCGTAGAGTTGGTGATCATGTAACATTTGATGTACGATCCTTAGATGTTCTTCATGTTCTACTTTATTCTTTGAGTAGATCAGGATGTCATCGATGAACACGATCATGAACTTGTCAAGGAATGGCTTGAACACTCGATTCATTAAGTCCATGAAAGCAGCAGGAGCATTTGTTAAATTGAATGGCAAAACCGTGAACTCATAGTGTCTATATCTAGTACAGAAGGCAGTCTTGTAGATATCTTCTCCTTGGATCTTTAGTTAATGATAGCTAGACCTTAAGTCAATCTTGGAGAAGTGACCAGCTCCTTGCAGTTGATCAAAAAGATCATCAATCCTCGGCAACGGGTATCTATTCTTCACAGTGACCTTGTTAAGTTGACGATAGTCGATGCACATTCGGAACGATCCATCTTTCTTTTTCACGAACAACACTGAAGCGCCCTATGGTGAACTGCTTGGTTGAATGAAGCCCTTATCGAGCAGGTCATGCAATTGTGTCTTTAACTCCTTGAGCTCCATTGGTGCCATACAATATGGTGGTATCGATATTGGTTGCGTACCGGGTAGCAATTTGATGTTGAACTCGATCTCATGATCAGGGGGTAATCCGGGTAAATCTTCTGGAAAGACATCCATGAACTTGTCCACTATTGGAATGCTCTTGTCTCACATGGCAGCTTCTTTGCTAGTGTCGACTACGTGGGCTAGATACGCTTGGCATCCTTTTCTTAACATCTGCCTCGCTTCTAAGGCCGATATCAAGTTTAAAGGATTCTCATTCCTATCTCCTTGGTATACAAACTCCTTCCCATTTTAGTTCAAAACTCAACAAGTTTCTTCCTACAGTCGATACGAGCTTCATGCTCATACAACCAGTCCATCCCTAATATCACATTGAATTCTAGTACGTCCAATTCTAGCAACACTACCGGAAGTGTTTGTCCATTAATGTCTACATCACATCCCTTATACTTATACTTCACTTCCATCACTTTCCCTAAAGGAGTTGCTATTACTAACGGTTCACTCATCAATTCCTTATCTATACCCAAATACTTAGCAAAACAAGGTGACATAAACAAATGGGTAGCACCAGAATCAATTAAACATTTTACGCTAGAACTTTGGATGGGGATGATACCTATGATGGCGCTGTGCGAATCGCGAGCCTCTTGCGGATTTAACTCAAAGACTCGACCTTTGCCCTTATTTTCTGTCGTCGGTGTATTCCCAATCATTGGTCCTTTGTCTTTGACTCCTTGTCCTTACGTTTGAAATGGCTTGGGTTGTGATCGCACCATGGTTCCATTCCCTTGACTCCTTATCTGCGGGCAGTCCTTTTTGAAGTGCCCCATTTGCCCACACCTAAAGCAAGCACCAGTGTCTTTTCGGCAGATTCCAGAATGTTTCCTTCCACATTTGCCGCATGTGGGGATCTCTTGCTTGGTTTGACCATTTCGTGGTCCAGATGATGGAAACTCCTTCTTTTGCTCCCCTCCATTTCCATGCTGTCCTTTATGACCTTTGTTCTTATGCCTTCCCTTCTGGTCTTGTTCAACTCGTTTGGCTCTCTCCACCTTGTATCTTTTCTCCATGACCTTGGCCTTGTCTATGAGCTTAGCTAAGGTTGGAAACTCAATTGCTGCGAATAAATTGAATGGAGGTGTGATAAGTCCTCTAAGGAAATGATTGACGCAACTTGCTTCAGTAGGAACGATGTTGACAGTGAAATGACTAAGTTGGTTAAACTCCTTAGCATAATCCAACACGGATATTCCTGGTCTTTGCTTCAATTGCTCGAATTGCAATGCCCTATCTTGCCTTTCTCCTTCTAGCAAGAAATGATCCATTACTTCTTGCTTAAACTCTGCCCACGTAGGTGGGTTAGCCCAGTAAAATTGTTCTTCGATATTCCTCTCATACTAGTACCAAGCTTCTTTCTTGAGTTGGAGTCCTACCAACTCAATCACTTGAGTATCTGAGCAAGATAAATGACAGACTAGCTTATCCATCTCATTTAAAAATTCATGAGGGTCATCTCTTTCCTCACCACAAAAAGTAGGCAGTTGTAGCTTCTTAAACTTCGCTACGGTCATTCCTTTGTTAGGTAGTTGTTTCCTCTCTCTCCAAGCAGGTGTCACTACCGCAAGTGGTGTAACTCCATTCCTTTCTTGAGTTGGTAGCGCTTCTCGCCTTTGAGCTTATAGCTCGTCCAGTTCCTTGTGCAAATCTCTCATTTCTTTGCACATGGTGTGCACTTCTTGCGAAGTCGCTTGCCTACTAGAGCCCATAGTCGGTGCCCTCGAGTTGGATCTTTCTCTTGACTGTATAGGTGCAGAGGCAGCATTCGATGTAGTGTCTGATATAACATTCTCATTAGCCCTAATGGATTGGGCAACTGTGTGAACCTTCTTCTTGGGAGGCATTCTGTCTATCATAATAAGGGAATTTAGTACTAATCCCCTATCCTAACCCATTTATCCTCCCCCTTATCTTAGCACACATTATCATGCATTTACCATGTCACATCACTAAGCACATGTCATGTATGAATCACATATGACATAGTTTTGCACATATCACATATCATAATCATATAGCATTATCTTATAATATCACACTATAGCATAATAATAAAGGAAATCATCTCATCCTAGGTAACCTAGGCAATCAAGGAAAATCACTCATATCATATAAAGTGCTATGCCATTACATCGATCATCATATCCACTCAACCTAATTATCGTGTCCACCTCTAGAGCAATCAAGAGCGACATGGCCACTACTGCCACATCGATAGCAAAGAAGATCTCTATCTTAATGGCGATTAGCTGAAGATGCAGACCTTACTGGCGAGTAGTCTTCTCTATGCTCAACAATCCCTGACCTGAGCTGCTCCATATCCTCTCTTAGTGCATGAATCATTACCTTAAGACGTCGGTTTTCCTCCTTCAAGTATGAACAGTTATCCTCCACCTTACTATATACCCAATCAAGATCTAAACGCTCCTCAGGGTCCTCTTCTTTGTCAGGGGTCTTCTCTTTCATGGGGTGAATCACAGTTACAACTTTCTCGAGCATCTCTGGCCAATTCCTCTTACAAGTCACACGGGGTGCTCTAGGTCACAGTCCTCAAGCAGGCGTAATCTTCTTGGTCATCTGTCAGAAGAATCATAAGGCAAGCAAACAATAACAAGGATTACTAAAATCTACTAAGATTTCGCGAAACTATGCTAGCGATAGACTCCAAGTGACATGACAGGAAAATTCCTATGCTCCAGGATTTTACCTAAGCAACTTATATAAAACAAGCCTAAACTAGACTTTTAAAAACTATGGCTCTGATACCACCTTTGTCACATCCCAACCGTATGAGATATAACAGTCCTAGAACATGGGGAGACATAAGGTCACCCATGCCCGTAGAACCCATTAAAATATAACAATCATGCCTAGGATCTTACTGAACCTCTTTCATTAACTCATTTAAAGCATTTAGATAAATACCATATATTCATGAAAGAATAAAATTTTCCAATTTCCAAGTTCTAACACGAAAACCTTGAATTCCTTTGTTTTTCGAAACTTTTCAGTCATCACAGAAATATGTAGAAATATTATTTAATTTAATATTTTTTATCAAAACAAATCAAAAATCAGTTTAGAATACAAACAAGTACAAATTGCTCCCCCCTTATGATGTTTATGCAACAAAATTGTGATTTTAAGTTATAGAATTCACCTTTGGAGAAATCTTGTGGAAAGAATCGTATTTTTTGTAGAAAATTAATTTTCTCTCCCAAAAATTCACTCAAACAAAATTGAATCTATAGAAATCAGTAATCAAATAGTTCAAAATTATTTTCCCATAATTTATTTTATAGAAATCAGTTTAGAAATCAAAAGAGAATAAAAACTTACGATTACAGTCACGAAATCGCAAAACGAAAAGGTGTTTTCAATATTTCAGTAGAGAGAAATATTTTGAGAGGTTTTTCTGCCAAAATATAGAAAGAATAAGAGAATGGCTGCTAGAAACCCTTGTTTGACTGAAAATTAGAATATATATTAGGGTTGGAGTGGAGTTTCCACTTTTACCCTTAATGAAATAGGTTAGGAGAATTTTTGTGTAGTGGGCTTTTGGATATTTGGGCTTTTCCTTTAAAATTTTCAGCTGAATGGATTTAGAATAAAAATAATATTTTTCTTATTAATTCTAGAACATTTCCCTCAAAAATATTTATTTAAAAATATTTTAAAAATACCCATAAAATTATTTTATGCTTAAAAATTGTCTTATGCATGAAAATTCATTTTATTTAAAATAAATTCTTTTATGCAAATGCACTTCATGTAAATAATTTATTTCACAATGGCAACACATATTATGCATACTAAAATTATTGTAATATGCTACATACTCATCAATCACTTAGATCACAAATTTTTCACACAAGCACACACTTAACCTTATAGGTTCTAAATCAAGTAATTTATCACGAAAATTCCTAGGGTGGGTGTGGGTTGTTACATCTACATGATAGGAGTTGGAATTTGGTTTGATGCCACTTCTCCTCTATGTGTTCAAGTGAATGTGGCAATAGCCCTTACTCTCTACATGCTATGTGTGATTTCTGCAAACCTTGTTAAATTGCAAACTATGAACCATGAGCTATGAATCATGAATTGTGAATCATGAACTACGAGTTATAAGTTGTGAGCCCTTTCTAAGAGATATGTGTTATTGTATAAGCTATATTATTTACTCATTGAGATCATCTATCTCATCCCCTTTTTCCTTATGTGGTTTTAGGTGAGCATTTTGAGGAGGCAAGGTGATGGCTCAAGCAATCTACTATGCACAAGGAATTTCCTTGCCCAAATTTATTAGCATACTGTGATTTGAAGAGTCCTTTTAGATGCTCCAAGAGTTTCATATTTTTTGTGGAATATTATCTATTAGATAATTTATTTGGTAAATGTTCTTTCTATGTAGATTGTATTTATAGTATTTTAATACTATGCTTCCGCTAGTCAAAGTTTTCCTTATTATTGGATAATTAAGTTAATGCATGAGGTTTTGGTATGATCCTAGGCAGTGAATTTAGCTATGGGTATGGGTGACCTTATGTCTCCCCATATTCTAGGACCTTTATATCTCCAAAATTGAAATCTGACACCTTCCCATCAATTAAATTTTCTTTGAATTTAATTAGTTCCAACTAATTAATTAATGAATTAATCATTTTAATTAATTAACCAACCACATTAACTAATCATTTTAGTTAATTACTCGATCATATTAATTCATCATCTTAATTAACTAATTAGTTAATTACATTTTAATTAATTAATTAATCCACCATACAATCCAATCTTCCATCCCAATCTAGTATGCTTGAGTAGGATCCCCACTTTCTGGTATGGATAAAACGGAACTTCAGTCTGGCAAAGCCCTTTGCTCATCGCACACATCCAAAGCAAAGGTATAACATCTTTTCTTACCCATCAAAATTTTCAAATCAAACCAAATCAAATCTTTTGATCCCTATTGTCACTTTTTAACCATGGAATGAACATGTAGGTTTTAATCATCATTCAAAGGGGTACATAAATATATTTGGAATCTAAATCCAAACCTCAAACCAAATCCCAATCAATCCCCTTCTCCCTTTATTTTTTGATGTAAATATTTATATTTATGTTTTGTAATGGAATTTGTGGTCATTCTAGAACACATAAGAGTTAGAGAAGGTATCTTATTATTAACTAATATGATTAATCAATTTAATTATTTTGGAGTAATGGAGTGATTATGTGATTTCCATAGTACCCTTAAGAACAAGAGGAAATACTATCTTTTGCTTATGGATGTTTATTTTATTCTCCCTTTAATTTTCTCCATGCATTCATAATTATGCCATAATCATGCATTATTAATTGTCATCCATGAAATCAATTTTTAAGTCAATTTAAACTTAGGAGCTGAATTGAGATTATTTAAAACCAAAAATCTAGTACTCGATTTATTTTTTGTTTTGAGGCTAGTGCATTTTTTCTTTGGGATAAAATTAGAGTCAATTTGGGTTTTCCCTTAATGTTTTCCTAATTAAATAAATTTTAGGTGGCAACTTGTAATACCCAAGGATTTCATAGCTCATTCTAATTACTAACAATACTAGAGGATTAGATTTTTGAATGTTAGAATAGTATATAAATAAAAAAAGGGATAGACTAGGAACTTTATGACATCATTTGAAATATTTCCCTAGTTTATAATTCTGTTATGATTAATTGTGCTCTAATGAATTAAATAGAGTTTATATGATAATTAATGATGTATATAAAGAAGTTAAAGAATACAAATTTGAAAGTTAAAATAGAAAGAAAGAAAGAAACTTAAAAGGAAAATTCTATGTTAATGGGCCTTGGAACATCAAAGGCCCAAGCCCAATAGGGTGGCCACCCATGGGTCTAAGAGTGAGTGAACATTAAAACTTTTAAGTTAGAATAGTTGACCTAAGACAAATAAGAATTGATGTTGTAGAGATGGAGCCATAAAATTTGACTTGTAGCCACCAAAGTTGACCTAAGTCAAATCCTTAACCAAGTTAGATTTTTAATCTTCCCACAAAAATGACTAAATTTATCCTTTTAGCATTTCAATGCCTCATGATGAACATCACTTGATTCAATGAAATCTTGGCCATCCAAATGAAGTAGATCATAGCCATCTATTAAGATCGAATATTAGCCATTAGATTAAGCTTAATCAAATCCTCACCATCCAACATATCATATATATATATATATATATATATATATATATATATATATATATATATATATGTTAATTCATCTTATGTGCACCATTTACAAATCTCTACACCAAAAGCTTCACATCAACTAAAAGAAAACTCTCTACACAAACATCAACTAGGAACCTTAATAAATCAAAGTTACGCAAGGTAAGAAATCTTGTTCATCCTTTCATTTCTATGTTATAAGTATGATTTTAGCATTTTAGTTACACAAAATTTCTCCCACACCATATACATAAATTCAGTTATAAAGGTGTGTATGTATAAGATGTAGTTTTGGATGTTCTTAGATGAAATATGGGGATTTGGCTAGAGAATTAAGGATTAAAGTGAAAATAGGTAAAGAAAGCATGAAAGTCACCTAAATCTACTAGGTATTGAATTCAACTAATAGGAAGAATTTGACAAGAAAGTATTCTAAATTCTACTTAAATGCATCTATGATTATTTTAGATGATGAAAAATGATTTGAAAGTGTTAAAAAGAATTTTAGGGACTTGATTCAAGACTTGGAAATCCTAGTGGCATAAACTTAGTAAAAAAGGAACCTTGGTGTTTTGATGCTAGATTTTTATAATTGAATGATCATATAGATTTCATGTTATGTTAATTTTAGATTTTGACAACTATTTTTAAGTTTTGATGGGAAAACATAAGTTTTCCCTAAATTTTACCTGAGTGGGACAAGTTAAGGTTCTTATAAATAAGAGTGAATTAATTCAAAATAATTAATGGGAATTGATAGTCCAGGTGTTAATTTGATGAATCTATGGTTAATTTGAGGATTGGAAAGGAAATTAATAGCTTTTCCTAGATTTTAGGGTTTATGGATCATTTTGGAAATTATGAGATTTAAACTTGGATTCATGGAATTAAATAAGGAATTAGGTTCGAAAATGATTGGAAAGGGGAATAAACGTAAGTGTAGCACTATTAGTATACCTCCATTGTGAAATAGTGGAACAAATATCAAATAGATAAATTATGGCTATAGATTACTAATTGATATGTAATTAAAATAAAGTGTAGAACCTTAAGGCAAGGGAAAGGAAATTCCTCAAGACTGTAAAGGACAATAAATTAATCACAATAGGAGTAAAGGAGTTTAAGGTGAGTACTTAATAATATGATGTAATTATCCCATATTACTTGCAACCATTGCTTGAATTGCTATCCTTTGACATGCACCTTGAAGTGACATTGAATTTGTGGTTGCCCATTAATTGTTGAACCTTTGGAATTTCATATCCTTCATATGTGATATTTAACCATTATGAGCATCCTATATTGGTGCTATATTATGCCCAATGATGAGAAAAATATTTTCCATTGAATTCCTAATATAGACCTTTATGTGTCTCTTATTGATACCTATGATTAAGCAGAAATCCTCTATGGTGTGTGGAAAAATATCAAACCTTGTGCACTTAGTATAAGCCCATAGGTAGGGCGAGAGTACCTAACCTTTGTTAAGAGGGAATGCCTAACTGCAAGACCTAGTTAGTTTTGCATAGTGTGATACATATGATTGAGTAAGGCTTAAGCCACCACTCTTTAATATTCATGTGTGGGAAGCTTTTTGCTTCCAAGATATTATTATTTCTACTAAAATATATTCTAACTTGAACCTTTCCAAGTGATAACATCCTATATTATCTTCATATTATGTTAGATTATTAAGTACTCACTAAGCTTGTCTCATTCCATAGTTGTTTAAAATTTTTAGATTAGGGTGAATTATTAGCAAAGTAAAATCTAAGCTATGCTTCTTTGCTTAGGACTTGCTATGCTAAATTGCCATGTTTTGAGTTTTGCTTGTGTTACTTTGAAGATAATCAATCTAGAGCTCTATGGTGTTTGAAGGTTTATTGCTAATTGCATTATTTTGGAGAATATTGTAAACAAATGGTAGCAATTATTATATATACATATTTATAATAGTAATTAAGAATTTTTGAATAATATTTATTAATACTAGGAATGATGTTCCAATCAATGGTTATGAAATGACATTAAAATGGAATGAAGGGACAAAGTAATAATTAAAATGGTAAAGGGTAATTAGGTTTCAATCTTGGGATAAGATATAATATGGAATATGCTAAACAATGTTAAGATCAATGGGGTTCTATAAGTTTAAGTGACTTTATGTCTACCTAAGCTCTAAGACCATCACAACCTACAAATTGGGTTGTGAAATAACTCCTAAATCATCTTTCAAAATCAACCTATCTAAACTCGAGAACTCCAATATCAGTTCGAATTTGAATGAGCATTTTGATACCCTTTTAGTAGATTGGACCAATGCTTAGGCCTAGTGACTTGACTAGGGACTGGTTACCACCTTTCAAAAAAAAGATAATTAAAATAAGAGGATTACTATTTGATTAGGATTCTTTATAAAATAATCTCCTTTTGGCTCACTCAAATTTAGTTTGATTTTCATGCATCACTTTGCATAATAAAGGCTTGTTGCCTAACTTTTGGCCTAGTTTGGCATAACTTATAGAAATAGCTTTTCATATTAGAAAAAGCTATACTATAAAATGTACTACTTTTAGAAGTAGTTAACTATTTGGTAAATACAATTTAAAAAGTACTTTTGAACTCATAAGCTATTTGATTTGTTTGGTAAAATTGCTTTCGAAAATGACTAAATAAAGTAAAATGACAAATACAAACACATTTAATTGTTAATATTTTTATTATTTTTGACCCAAGTAAATTATCGTCCCATTACTATGACCTGTATTTTTATTTTTATCAATTAACTTGTTAATTATGTTTTCAAAAAAAATAAATAAAACATAAATATAAATATTGTATTATATTCATAATTAGGAAAACATAATAGTCCATAATTGTTTATAGCTAAAAGGAAGATCAGACAATCAATTTTTCTTTGCTCTTAAACTAAAAGCAATTTGATCACGAATTAAATCCATTTATGTTATTCTTCCGCCAACATTTCTTTATTGAAAAATATCAACCAGCATAAAGTGTGGATCTTAATTAAGTCTTTAAATGCTGGATCACTTGAAGAATTTCTTCTAATGTAATTATGCAATGCCATTGTTGCAACCATAATATTTATTTGAGTTCTATTTGGAAATGATGGCATGTCATGTAGAATTTTTCATCTTTGTTTCCAAACTTTGAATGTTTGTTCAATACAACTTCTAAGCAATGAATGAGCTTTATTGAAAGTTTCTTCATGCCTTTTTGCAGGTTCACCACATCTAAATTTAGGAATATGATATCTTGGCCCTTTGTAAGGTTATAGATATCCTTTAATCTATAGATATCCTACATCTACCAAATAATATTTGCCTGACACATAAATAAAAATATAAAACATATCAGTTATATATGATAATTACATAATAAACAATAGAATCATAAAATAAGGATTGAAATATTACCAGGGTGACTTCGGAAAATTTAATTTTTTTTTGTTGATTGCATGGTTAAAGATGTGCGTGTTATGAGTAATTCCTTCCTACCCTATTAATACAAATATGAATTGCATATGAAAATTACACATAGCTATGATATTTTGTGTTGGTATTCCTTTTTTTTCCTATAAATGGTACTTGATTTTCTAAACTTATATGAGTTTCTACATGAGTTCCATCAATAGCTCAAATACAATCCTGATTAAAAAAAATATCAATTTGTAATGGAGATACAAATATATATATATACATATATATACATATGTATATATATATACATGTGTATATATATATACATGTGTATATATATATACATGTGTATATATATATACACATGTATATATATATACATATGTGTATATATATATATATATATATATATATATATATATATATATATATATATATATATATATATATATATATATGTATATATATATATAATACTTTTATTCAGTTTTATTATATGAAATGAGAGATATATATGTTACCTTAAAATAGCGCATGTATCTATCATCACGTAAAATTTCTGATGGAATTTCATGAAATTCAAGGTCTCTAGGCTTTATCAAGTCTTTTGCTAAAACACATATTGTATGTAACACTTCTCCAAAAATTCTACTAATAGTTTCACCTAATTGTTGGAAACACTCCTGAGCAAGCCTGTTAGATGCACCTTGAGCAAGTATGTATAAGCAAATGCATACCTTCTCTACTACTACATATTTTTAAGAGGCACCAATCCATAATTGGATTCTAAATCACAAATTAATTGAAATTTTACATCTTTTTTCATTCTAAATATATTCACACTATGGTTTTCATGACCATGCATTAATTCTAATAAAAATTTTAATCCTATTTGATAAGAAACCATACAAGGTTCCTTACGTATATAAGACAGATAATACTCTCCAATAGCAGCTATATCACATGTTACAATTTGTAAAAATTCTTCTTCATCATCATCAATAAGATTTTCATTATAATTGACATTCTCATTATCATAGTCATGATCCATATCTAGAAAAAAATTATAAAAAAAATATAGTCATTAATCTAATCGTAGTAGCTTGACATGTCATCATAATATTATTATAATATCAATAAATAAAAGTCATACACCATTAAACTCAAGCATAAAAAGAAAAATTGTTCACAAGATAATTACTAGGTAAATAAAAAAAAACTATAGTCATTCCCTAAATAAACGTATTATTTTTTCATTAATCACTACGCCTTTGGCCTTTGAAAATTTCATACTGAAACTTAAGCTATCCTAGTTTTTCTTTATGAGAACGCATTGTGACATAACCTTCTCTTTTTGAATTTTGCTTAAAAATGTGAGCAGTAAAATAGTAAAGTTTGTTGCCTACAATAACATCAGGCAAAGACTTGATGTCTTCCATAACCTCAATCATGCTAGATCCTAGTAAGTTAGTCCTTTTAGAAGTCAAATTGTTCCTAATTTCTACACTAACCACCAACTTAGATATATCCTCTCTTAATTTAGCTGCACCTATAAGATTTTTTCTTCTTTTCCTTCCTTTTTTGTCCATATTTGATTAAGAACTAGACCCACTATATACCTATTGCTCTTATTTGATCTCCCCCCATCAATTAGTGTGGCATCAAAGTCTATAGCATGTTGTGACCCATTTCCACCAGCCATGAATTCATCCAAGTTTGAGCATAATCTTCTTGTACTAACTCATCAATATCATCTAATGTTACCCATCTCTCACCAAATTCATCACTAGCAACATTAACTATATATGGTAATGAAGTTGATGAAGGTGTCTAAGCAAATTCTCTGGTAGCAACTGTGTCCCTAAACATAACATCTAACCTTTCCACAAGTTTAGGTTTAAGACCTAGAGATTGAAATTTTGCAGCACTAGGTACAACCTATAATATTTTTTTAATGAAATAAATAATGCATATAAACTAATATCCATAGTTTAAAACTAACCTTAATTTTACATGCTATCATTAGTTTTAAATGCTATCATTAATTTAAAACTAACCTTAATTTTCTCTTCCCACCATTCAAAAGAGGTCTGAATTGTTTGTTTCTTTGAATCCCATCCAAATGTGGTTTCCTTACCTCAATCTCTTTTCAAAATATCTCATTTATTTTTTAATTGAATTTTATCGTAATCACAACCACTTTCTTACAAAAATTTGTAATACCATACTTCCATCCTTCTTTACTAAAATGAGTGCCAATTCGCAAACTTTTATAAATAACTTGGATATATATGTTACAATATCATAAAGTTACATTATCATTCCATACAGCATTGGATATCTTTTTCTTCCCTTCTTGAGTGTAACCATCCAGACCTACCCTAGGAGTTCTCATGACAACTTACTTGAATTTAGAGCTATTATGACAAAATGTGTGCTTTTATAAAAATTGATGTGTTATGTGATTGATGAATATATGGTCTATTAGATTAATCCTAATATGTATAATATGAATTATTATTGTGAAATAAGTGATTTATGTGAAGTGCATAAGCATAAAATGATTTATTACACATAAAGAAAACTTTTATGCACAAAGTGATTTTTAAGCATAAAATAATTTTTATGAGCATTTTTAAAATATTTTTAAATAAATATTTTAGGGGGAATTTTAATGAAAATAATAAGAAAAATATTTTATTTTTAATTATCGATAAATAGCCTATTGTGAGGCCTTACCCAAGCACCGGCCTTATCTGTTAGAAGGAACCAGGATACTCATTCGAGTTTAGACTCACGATGGAACCTTCGGGTTTGGATTTGGTTGATTTTGAAAGTGATTTTGAGAGTCACTACCCTAATTTATTTTTAAATGGAAAAAATTAAGGAAAAACCCAATTGTGACTCCAATTCATTAATTTTCAATTAATTACCCAATGATAAAATAGTCTCGAACTAGGTTAAGTTCGGGGACTAGGTTTTTGATTTTAAATAATCTAAATTTGGCTCTTAAGTTTAATTTTACTTTAGAAAAATTGATTTCATGAATGACATTTATAAGATGATATTAAAGAAAATATATGAATATGGCATAATATTAATGCATGTTGTATGGGGATTAGTAAAATAATTAAAGTAAATATTCACAAATTACATTAATTAAAAAGGGGAATGAAGATTGATTGGGATTTGAATTTGAGGTTTGGATTTAGATTCCAAATATGCCTACGTACCCCATTGAATGGGGATCAAAACTCACATAGTTCATTCCACGATTAAGTGGAGGGGTTTACAAATTGATCAAATTGATTTTGTTTTGGTGTTTTGAGAGTGAGGAAAAAAGGTTGATACATTTGCTTTTAGTAGACAGAGGGTTTTGCCGAACCGAAGTTCTATTTTATTGGGACTGGATCATGGGATTGATTAGGAGATTAATTAATTAATTAAAATGATTAATTAACTAATAAATATGATGAAAATGATGGATGGATTCATTAATTAAAAAGATTAATTAATTAATCTAGATGAAGGGTGGATTAAGAAAA
Source organism: Reutealis trisperma (assembly GCA_947687605.1). Classification (NCBI taxonomy): domain Eukaryota; kingdom Viridiplantae; phylum Streptophyta; class Magnoliopsida; order Malpighiales; family Euphorbiaceae; genus Reutealis; species Reutealis trisperma. The sequence continues at coordinate 2,290,802 of CANTUT010000235.1, read as the reverse complement.
AGGATTAATTTGATTTTTGAAAAAAAAGAATGATTTAAAAAAAAGTGATTAATTAAAAAAGAGTTTTAGTTAATTAAAAAGATTAATTAACTTGGTTAGGGAGAGATAATTAATTAATTAAAAAGATTAATTAATTAATTAGAGTGTGATTGGAGGGAGGAAAAGAGAGGAATTTGAGGATAATAATCTAATCAAATTTAAGTGGTGTGGAGAAGTGGAGAAAATGAGGGGGTATTTATAGGAAAATGGGGGTGAGGATAACTTGGGAAGTGAAAAAGTGAAAAGGCCAAAAGGATATGGCTAGAAAAAATGCTGAAAAATCATATTGGGGGCATTTTACATATTTTGGAGGGCAAAAGGGGGACCTGCCACCTGAGAGGCCAGTGGCACCACTAGGCCTCTGGGCGGTGCCACCGGGCTTTTTGACAATAACTGCCGAAGAGGCTAGCGGCATCATCCAGATGGCCGGTGGCAGCAAATGTGGCAAAAATTTTTTTTTTTAGAAGTTGGTTGGTTTGGGATTTAGGAAATTTGGATTTCCAATTGCAAGTAATTAATTTTCTTTTGGGGGCGTTGCTAGCTGAAATTTTGCTTTTTGCTCAAGTTAGATTTTGAGACTTCCGAGTCAGTTTTTGGAAGTTTCAGAGTCCAAAAAATTCTTTGGTCAACTTTGATAGACTCAAAATTAATTTTAGAACAATTGAACAATCAGTCTAAGAGAAAATCCAGTCGGTTTTAGAAAAATATTGTCTGGTACAGAAGATATAGTTAGGATTGGAAAGGCGTCAAATTGTACCAAGAATACTTTGATTAGTTTTGAAGAGTTCATAATTAATTTTAGAGGTGCTGAAATAAGGGTTCACACCCATCAAATAAAATTGAAAGGCCAAACTCACTAAAGCCCAACACACCAAAACACTCCTAATCTAGCTTATTAATGGCAAACTTGTAATTTTGCCAAAACCCTAAAAGTAAAACCTAAATTTTGGCCAGCCCTATTATGGCAGCCACCGTTTTATTTTCCATTAGAATTTTATAGAAAAATTATCTCAAACATATTCTCTCAACTAAAATTCATAAGATGCCATCAAACCTTGCAATTTTGTGCTTGTTTTTGTAAGTTTTTCCTTCCTTTCAATCTATTGTTTGATTTTTATGAAACTAATCATGTGAAATTCATTTATGGCTATATATTTACTGTTTTATTGATGTTTAATTCAGCCTAGGTGAATTATTTGAAGGAGAAATTAATTTTCGATCATAAACACAAACTCTTTCTTCTCACATCCACCAAAGGTGAACCCTAAAACTCGAAGTTGGAATTTTCATGGAATTATATAAGGGGAGCTACTGATTTGCTTGTTGATTTATTCTAAATTCATTTTTGTTATGTTTAGAGGAAAAATATTAGTTTAAATCATATTTTTGCATATTACTGTAATGACCGAAAAGTACGAAAAGCAAAAAAATCCATGATTTCCATCCTAAAACTTAAAATTGAAAATTTTCATGCATATCTTTTCAAAGGGGTGCCAATTCCTATGTACGTGTATTCTAAAATGATTTTTGTTATTTTTACATGAAAAATATTAATTTAAATTATGTGTTTGCATATTATTGTAATGATCGGAAAGTGCGAAAAGCAAGAAAATCCATGGTTTCCCTAGAATATATGCCTTCAGCCTATATAGAGATTTTGATCCCAATGTCAATAATTTTGTATGATATATTTTAATGAGTATTGACATATTTATATGAATGATATATGATTTAATTGCATATTGGTTGAAGGAGTAACTCTAGACCAAGGCCTAGAGACAATATGGCGTACATAGGGTTTCCTAACCCTCTTACTATGTTGTGATTAATATGTGTATATGATTAAGTGGCATGAGAATTAGGTCTTATGATGTGTTAATTATGGATTAATGACTTTGAATTGACTATGAGATTGATTGGATAATTTGGTCAAAGGAGATAACCATGATACTTTTAAGGTTACATGTTAAGTTGATATATATGGAAAGTGTTAAGTGTACCAATTTGAATGTTAAATTGAATTGATATTAAGATCATGATATATTGTGTTTGACTTTAGAAAAGTCATAGTATGAGCTATAATGTGATTTCATGTGAGCCTATGAAGGCAAAGTATACAAGATTTAAAGTCAATATGTTATGTGTAAGTGATGAGTGCACTTTTAAGTGTAACTCGAAGTATATGTGAATGTTATATATGCATGGGGTAGTTGTGGGATAGGATCACATGATGTTAAACAAATGCTAAGTATTGAATTATAATGTTATGTTAGAGCTTGAGGAGTGTTAGAAGTTCGAGGGCTACAACAATAAGGAGCTAAGGAACCATAAGGTGAGTAAATATTATATTATTGTTACAAGTACAAGCTATCATGATATGTGAACCTTTGACATTCTTGAAACCCAAGTTCTTTTCTATTTTCAAATACAATATATGATTTCTTTACTAACTTTGGGTTGCTAAAGGACAATTAGTCCAAAACCATTTTGATTATCCAATGATAATAAAGAACCTTTGTGATTATTGCCCTAACTTATAATCTTTATGGAACTACACTATTATTTATCTTTTGTTCATTAAACTAAACATCTATTGTTATTGTATTACATGTGATTGTATTCTTCAATGCTATTGTTATAAGTGATTGTCATTAGCTCTAGCTATGGTACCTATAAACCCTTTTATGTAGAAATCCTCATGTCAATGCGGGTAATCAATGGAACTTATGCACACAGTCTTAACTCGATGGATAGGGGTAGTGTATCCACCTCAACTAGAAGGGGTGGTTCTAGCTATGGAGCCTAATCAGTTTCATGCTTTTCTATATGATAGGAATTGGAATTTGGTTTGATGCCACCTCTCCTCTATGTGTTCAAGTGAATGTGGCAATAGCCCTCACTCTCTACGTGTAATGTATGATTTCTGCGAACCTTGTTAAATTCCAAACTATGAACCATGAGCTATAAATCATGAATTGCGAATCATGAACTATGAGTTTTAAGCTATGAGCCCTTTCTAAGGGATATGTGTTATTGTATAATCTATATTGTTTACTCATTGAGATCATCTATCTCACCCCCTCTTTTCTTGTGTGGTTCTAGGCGAGCATTATGAGGAGGCAAGGTCATGGCTCAAGCAATCTACTTTGCTTGGGGAATTTCCTTTTCCAAGTTTATTAGCATACTATGATTTGAAGAGTCTTCTTAGATGCTCCGAGAGTTTCATATTTTTTTTTGGAATATTATCTATTGGATAATTTATTTGGAGTCTTAAATGTTCTTTCCATATGGATTGTATTTAAATTATTTTAATATTATACTTCTGCTAGTCAAAGTTTTCCTTATTATTGGATAATTAAATTATTGCATGAGGTTTTGGTATGATCTTAGGCAGTGTTTATATGTGCATGAGTGGGGGATGTGGGTGACCTTATGTCTCCCTATATTCTAGGACTGTCATATCTCCAAAGTTGGGATGTGACAAATTTGGTATCAAAGCTATAGTTTTTAGTCTAATTTAGATTTTTCTATTTATTTGTTTGATTAAGTATAATCCTAGAGCATATGAATTTTTCTGTCATGTCACTTATAGTCTATCGCTACTATTATTCCACAAAATCCTAATAAGCCATATTACTCTTTGATATTGTTTGTGTGCCTTACAGTTCTTTTATCAGATGACCAAGAAGAGTACCCCTACTATAGGACCTTAACCTAGAGCACCTCATGTGACATGCAAGAGGACCTAGCCAATGATGTTCAAGAAGGTCATGTTCATGTATGACCCTAAGAGAAAGAAGACTCCTGATGAGGAGGACCCTAAGGAGTACCTAGACTATGATTGGGTTCATCGCAAGATTCAGAAATTGGAGAGTGATTGCTCAGACCTAAAGGAAGAAAATTGATATCTTAGGTCCTTAGTGCATACTTTGAGGGAAGACGTGGAGCAGCTTAAGACTAGAGATGTTGAGCAAATGGGAGACCATGCACCTGGAGATTATAGCTACTCACCATCTAGGACTTTGTCTTTAATGGATTGCATGGTTGGAATGCCTCCTAAAAAGAAGGTCTGCATAGTTGCTCAACTCATTAGAGCTAGTGATGATGTGATATCGGATACTACTTCAAACGCTACCTCTACACCAATGAGATCAAGGGAAAGATCTAACTTGAGAGTTTTGACCATGGGCTCTAGTAAGCAAGCCTTTTCACAAGAGGTGCAAGCTATAAGTGAGGAAATGAGGGACCTGCATAAGGAATTGGATAAGCTAAAAGCTCAAAGGCGGGAAGTGCTGCCAACACAAGAGGAAAATGGAGTTCTGCCCCCTATAGTAATGGCAACTACATGAAGGGAAAGGAAGCAGCTACCCAATGAGGGGATGATCATATCAAATTTCAAGAAGCTACAGCCACCTACCTTCTATGGTGAGGAGGGTGATGACCCTCATGAGTTTTTAGATGAGATGGATAAGCTAGTCCATTAGCTGTCATGCTTTGACACTTAGGTAATTGAGTTGGTAGGACTCCAACTCAAGAAAAAGGCATGGTACTAGTACAAAAGGAATATTGATGAATGGCTATATAGAGCAGACCTACCTACATGGGAAGAGTTTAAAGGAGAAAGGCAAGATAGGGCACCATATTTGAGCAGCTAAAGCAAAAACCTAAAATGTCAATGTCAGAATATGCTAAGGAGTTTAATCAACTTAGTAGGTTTACTATCAACATCGTTCTTACTGAAGCTAGCCATGTCAATTGCCTTTTAAGAGGACTAATCACACCTCTGTTTAACTCATTAGTAGCGACCAAATTCTTGACCTTGGCCAAGCTAATAGATAAGGCCAAGATAGTGGAAAAGAGATATATGGTTGAGAGAGCTGAATGCGTAGAATGTGAGCAAAAGGGTAGACATAAGAATAAGAGGTATAGAGGCCAGCATAAGGGAGGAAGAGGTCTGAGAAAGGAATTTTCATCAACAATCTCAACACTTAGAAAAAGTAATGGTCAATCAAAGCAACTCCCTACTTGTGGCCATTGTGGCAAGTCGCATTCTAGAGTTTGTCGGAAGGTCTCAAGCACATGTTTGAGGTGTAGATAGATGGTTCATCTCATCAAAGACTGCTCAATGATGAGGAATTTTGGAAATGTGATCTTGGCCCCTCCACTAACCAAACTGTGTCAATCTTAAGGGCAAGGGGCCAAGAGCAAGGGACCAGTTGCTAGAAACACACCGGTGGTGGACAATAAGAGCAAAGGTTGTGTCTTCGCATTGAATAAGTAAGAGGCCTACGCTTCATATATGGCTATAATAGGTACCATTCCCATCCAAAGTTCTAGTGCAAGATGTTTGATTATTTTTGGTGCTATGTATTCATTTATATCTCCATGTTTTGCTAAGAGTCTTTGTAGAAATAAGGAATTAATGCATGAACCCTTAGTAGTGTCAACTCCTTTAAGAGACATAGTAGAAGTAAAGTATGTGTTCAAGGATTGTCGAGTAGACATTAATGGATGAAAACTTCCTATAGAATTGCTAGAACTTGATGTGCTAGAATTTGACGTAATCCTAGGGATGGATTGGCTATATGAGCATGGAGCTCGTATTGACTATAGGGAAAAGCTAGTAGAGTTTCAAACCAAGGATAAGGAGGAGTTTAAGTATCAATGAAATAGGAATGAGAACCCTCCAAGTTTGACATCAGCTTTAGGAATGGGAAGGATGTTAAGGAATGGGTGTAAAGCATACCTAACTCACGTAGTTTATACAGACAAGGAGGCCGTTGTTTAGGGCAAGGGCACACAAATGGTGGATGAATTCATGGACATATTTCCAGAAGATCTACTTGGAATACCACTGGACTATAAGATTGAGTTCATTATTGAATTGTTACTAGGTATATAGCCTATATTGATACCGCCACATTGTATGGCGCTAGCGGAGTTGAAAGAATTAAAGATACAACTGCATGATTTACTCGACAAGGGTTTCATTTGATCAAGTAGCTCACCATAGGGAGTGCCAGTATTGTTCCTAAAAAGGAAAGATGGATAGTTCCATATGTGTATCAATTATCGCTAGCTTAACAAAGTCACTATGAATAATAAGTATCCTTTGCTAAGGATAGATGATCTTTTTAATCAACTGCAAGGAGTTGGTTATTTCTCCAAGATCGATTTGAGGTTTGGTTATCATCAGCTGAAGATTTGCAAAGAGGACATTTACAAGACTACTTTCCATATAAGATATGATCATTATGAATTCATAGTACTACCATTTGGATTGATAAATTCTCCAGCTGCTTTCATGGACCTCATGAACCAAGTGTTCATACCATTTCTTAATAAGTTCATGATTGTTTTTCATTGATGACATCTTGATTTACTCTAAGAGTAAAGAAGAGCATGAAAAGCATATGAGGATAGTGTTGCTGACGCTACGTGATCATCAGTTATATGCAAAGTTATCTAAGTGTGAATTTTTGATGGAGTCTATCAATTTTCTTAGGCATGTAGTAAGTAAAGAACAAATCCAAGTCAATCCCAAAAAAGTGGAAGCGGTAACCAATTGGCCATAACCCACAACAGTTTTTGAGGTTCAGAGTTTCTTGGGTATGATAGGCTATTATCATAGATTTGTATAGGACTTATCTAAGATAGCATCACCATTGACTAAGTTGACAAGAAAATAAGTTAAGTTTAATTGGGAGGAGTCCTGTGAGGAGAGCTTCCAAAAGCTCAAAAAGTGTTTGATAACAGTTATGGTTCCAGCTTTACCCGAAGGTGAAGAAGGGTACACAGTTTGCTAGAAAGCCTCAAGAATAGGGCTTGGATGCGTCCTAATGCAAAACAGTAAAGTCATTGCCTATACATCATGACAACTTAAGAAGCATAAAGTAAACTACCTTACTCATGATTTGGAATTGGCTATAGTGTTGTTCACTCTAAACATCTGGAGACATTATATATATGGAACAAAGTGCGAGATCTATACGGATCATATGAGTCTTTAGTACATCTTGAGCCAAAGAGACCTCAACCTGAGGTAGAGGAGATGATTAGAACTGCTTAAGGACTATAACTGCTAGATTCTCTACCATCCTAGAAAGGCAAATGTTTTAGTGGATGCTTTGAGCCGAAAGTCGATAGGAAGCCTAGATTGTGCACAAGAGGCCGATCGTGAATGAGTTAAAAGGAATGTTTAGTCAGGGCTTAAGGTTAGAGATTAGAGAATTGTGAGCTTTAGTAGCTTACATTCAAGTGAAGTCAAAGTTAGTGGAGGAGATAAAGGCTTCACAAGATAATGACCTAAACTTGGTTAAGTTAAGGGATGAGATTGATAAAGGAAAAAACCCTAAATTCAAAATAATCGGTGGGATTCTAAAGTGTTGTAAGACAGTATGTGCACCTGATATGAATAGGCTAAGGGAGAAGATATTGAAAGAAGCACATTAGACACCTTACTGTGCTCATCTTGGGATTACTAAGATGTACCATGATGTGAGAGCTAACTATTGGTGGTCTAGACTAAAGCAGGATATGGCTAAGTTTGTGGCATCATGCCTAACCTGCCGACAAGTCAAGTACAAGCATCAACGACCCTCTGGATTGCTACAACATATTAAGTTACCTGAGTGGAAGCGGGAGTGTATCACAATGGACCTCATAGTTGGGTTACCTAGAACCCCCAAAAGATATGACTCTGTATGGTTTATAGTTGTAATAATCCACACCTACTCTAGAAATTTTTGTGATAATTTGCTTGATTTAGAACTATTAAGGTTAAGTGTGTGCTTTCGTGAAAATTAGTAATCTATGTGATTGATGAGCATGTGGTATATTAAATTAATTCTAATATGCATGACATGAGTTTTTATTATGAAATAGATGATTTACATAAGGTCCATTTGCATAAAATAAATTATTTCAAATAAAATGAATTTTCATGCATAAACATAATTTTTAAGCATAAAACAATTTTATGAGTATTTTAAAATAATTTTTAAATAAATGTTTTGGGGAAATTTTAATGAAAATAATAAGAAAAATGTTTTTATTTTTATTAATTATAATCAGCCCTAAATTTAAATAAAAAGCCAAAATACCCAAAAGCCCACCACACTAAAAGCCTCATAACCTAGTTCATTAAGGGTATTAGTGGAAATTGCACCCAAACCCTAGTATTTAATGAAAATTTTGGCTAGTCTAGGTTTTTTAGAAGCCATCACTCTATTTTTCTGTATCTTGGCAAAAAAATTCTCTCAAAATATTTCTCTCTACTGAAATTAAGAAAACACCTTTGAGTTTCGTGATATTTTGACCGTAATCGTAAGTTTTCCTTCTTTTTCAATTCCTAAATTGATTTCTATGAAACAAATTATGAGAAAATTATTTTGAATAAGTTGTTTACTAATTTTTATAGATTCAATTCTATTTGGGTGAGTTCTTGGGAAAGAAAATTTATTTTCTACTGAAAACACAAATCTTTCCGCAAGATTTCTCTAAAGGTGAATCCTATAACTTAAAATCACAATTTTTATGCATAAACATCACTATAGGTGGGAAATTTGTGCATCATTGGTTTCTAAACTGATTTTTGATTTGTTTTGATGAAAAATATTAGATTAAATGATTTTTTTGCATATTTCTGTAATGACCAGAAAGTTTCAGAAAATAAAGAAATTCAAAGTTTTTGTGCTAGAACTTAGAAATTAGAAAATTCTATTATTAAATTAACATGTGGCTACTGATTTGTACAATGAAGAATTCTAATATGATATTTGTTTTGTTTAGATGAAAAATAATGATTTAAATCATGTGTTTGCATATTGCTATAATGAATGGAAAGCGTGGAAACTCATGATTTTCGCCCTAAGCCTTAAAACTTGGAATTTTTTTTGTATAAATATTAGCTATGGCTGCCGAATCATACATGATGATGTTTTAAACTGATATTAGCTATGATTGAATGTAAAAAGAAAAACTCACGGTTTTGCATCCTAAAACCCAAAATTTGAATTTTCATGTATGAAACATACCTATTGCTGCTGATTCATGTAGATTAATATTCTAAAATGATTTTTGTTGTGTTTACATGAAAAACCTTGGTTCAAACTATGTTTTTACATATTACTGAAATAGATGGAAAGTGCAAAAAGAAAGAAAAATTTAGTTTTCCTTTTAATGATGCATTTGGCCTACATTAATATTTTCATCCCAATGTCCATAAATTTTATGCAATGTACTTTGATGATTATTGGCATATATGTATGTATAACAATTGATAAATTTACATGTTAGTTAAAGGAATGACACTAGACAAGCCTAGAGGCACTTTGGTATATTTAAGGTATCTTAACCTTATATTGTGATTAGAATGTGAATGTGATTGGGAAATATGAAAATAGATTTTATAAGGACTTAATAATGAATTAATGGACTTGAAATGATAAAGAGATTGATTGAATGAACGGATTATAATAGTTAAGCATGACACTTGAAAGGTTAAGTGATTAGTTGACATTTATGGAAGTGTTAAGTAAGTTGATTGTTAAAGTGAATTAATATTATGATATTATGATGACCTTAGAAAGGTATTGACATAATTGTAATGTGCTTTCATATGAGCCTATTAGGGCTAAGTGTGTAAGACTTTTAAAGTCAATGTGTTATGTGCAAGTGATGAGTACACTTATACATGCAACTCTAAGTGTATGTGAAAGCTATATTGCATGGGGTAGTTATGGGATAGGAGCATCATGATTAAATAAATACTAAGTATTAAATTAAATATTATATTAGAGTTTAAGAAGCTTTAGAAGTGCAAAAGGGCTACATATACTAGGAGCAAAGGAACCCTAAGGTGAGTAAACTGTATATTCCTACTTCCAATGTGAGTAAACAATGTGTTCATGCTGTAAGTGTGAGTAGCATTATGATATGTTACAAACACATAATATCTTGTTATGTGAGCCTTTGTGATCTTTGAAACCCAAGTTCTTTCTATGCTAAAATTTGATTAAGTGATTTTTTTGTAAAGCTTGGGTTGCCAAAGGACAATTAGTCCAAAAATCACTTTTGTTATCCAATGATAAATTTCTTGTGATTATTATCCTAACTTATAATTCTTTATGGAACTACACTATCTTGTATCTTTTATTCAATAAGTTAAACTGATATTGCCATTGTGAAATATGTGATTGTTGCCTTAAATGTTATTGACATATGTGATTACCATTAGCTCTAGCTCTGGTACCATTAACCCTTTCTGCAGAATCCTCGTGTCTATGCAGGTAATCATCAGAACTTGTGCACATGGTCTTAACTTGGTAGATAGGGGTAGTGTATCCACCTCAGCTAGAATGGTGTATTTCTATCTGTGGGGCCTGATAAACTTCATGCCTTCTATGTGATAGGAGTTGGAATTTGGTATAAGGCCACCTCTCCTCTATGTGTTCGAGTGATAGAGCAATAGCCTTCACTCATTATGTGTTATTATGTGATTTATGCAACCTTGCTAAATTAAACCCTTGCTAAATTGCAACTTGATTTATGAATTATAATCATGAGCTATGTGTATAAGCCATATGTTTCCTTCTTAAAGGAAGATGTGTGAATGCATATGCTATTTTGTTTGCTCATTGAGATCATCTATCTTACCCCTTTTCCTTTGTGTGGTTCCTGGTGAATGAATGTGAAGAAGCAAGGTGATGGCTCAAGCATTCTACTTTGCTTGGGGGATTCCTTGTCAAAGTCATTAATAATACTATGTTATCAAGTGTTGTCATTAGATGCTTCGAGAATATGATTGCTGTATTATTTTACTTAAGTTTCAAAATGGGATATGATTATTATTTCTTTATGGATTTTATGTGAAATGTCTAATTATAATGTTTTGCAATTAAAGGTATCCATTTAAATGTTTTAAAAGAGTTATTGTGCGAGATTTGGTACAATCCTAGGCATGATTTGTATATGTGTAAGTGGGTTCTATGGGCGTGGGTGACCTTATGTCTCCCTATGTTCTAGGACCATCATTCGTGTAAAGTTGGGATGTGAGAAAGTTGGTATTAGAGCTATAGGTTATCCTTTATTGCCACTTGACTAGTGTCAAGTTGGTATCAGAGCCACAGTTTTTTAAAGTTTAGTTTAGGCTTGCTTTGTATGAGTTGTTTAAGTATAATCCTAGAGCATAGGAATTTTCCTATCATGTCACTTGCAGTCTATCGCTAGTATGGTTCTGCAAAATCTTAGTGGATTTTAGTAATCCTTGTTATTGTTTACTTGCCTTACGATTCTTTTGATAGATGACCAAGAAGATCACACTTGCTCGTGGACTGCGACCCAAAGCACTCCGTGTGACCTGTAGGAGGACTTGGTCAGAGATGTTTAAGAGAGTCGTATCTGTGATTCGCCCTATGAAGGAGGAGATCCCTGACGAATAGGAGGACCTTGAGGAGTGCCTGGATCCTGATTGGGTTTATAGCAAGATCCAAAAATTAAAGGATGACTACACATATTTGAAGGAGGAAAATCGACATCTTAAGCTTATGATTCATGCCTTGAGTGAGGATGTGGAGCAGCTTAAGTCAGGGATTGAGGAGCATGGAGGAGACTACTCTCCAGCGAGGTCTGTGTCTTTGACTAGTTGCCATCAGGATAGAGATCTTCTTTATTACCGATGCAGCAGTAGTGGCCATGTCGCTCTTGGTTGCCCTGGTGGTGGACACACGAGGGCTAGATCGAGTAGATGGTGATGATCGACATAATGGCATAGTACTTTATATGATATGAATGATTTTTCCTTTGATTGCCTAGTTACCGAGTATGAGATGATTTCTTTAATTGCTATGATATCACTAACTTACTATGATAGAAAGCTATTTTCATACTATGAGATATATGCTACATGATTGTGATGTGTGATATATGCAAAGCTATGTGATATGTGATATGTGCAGGACGATGCGATTTGTGATACATATATGACATGTGTTTAGCAATGTGATACGGAAAATGCATGATGATTTATGCTAGTATAAGGTGGGGTTAAATGGATTAGGTTAGGGGAGTTGTACTGAATTCCCTTATTATGATATGTAGAATGCCTCCCAAGAAGAAGGTTCGCACAGCTGCCCAATCCGTTAGGGCTAATGATGATGTCATATTGGACACTGCATCAAATGCTGCCTTTGCACTTGTATGGTTAAGAGAAAGATCCAACTCGAAGGCACCGACTATGAGCTCTAATGAGCAAGCATCTTCATAAGAGGTGCATGCCATGTGCAAGGAAATGAGAGACATGCGCAAGGAAATGGATGAGCCACAAGCTCAAAGGTGGGAAGCACTATGGAATCGAGAAAGGAATGGAGTTTTGCCACCTGTGGTAGTGGCATCAGAGAGAGAGGAAGTGGTTACTTGATGAAGGGATGACCATAGCGGAGTTTAAGAAGCTGTAACCGCCTACCTTCTGTGGTGAGGAAGGAGATGACCCGCATGAATTTTTGGATGAGATGGATAAGCTAGTCCGTCGTTTATCATGCTTAGATGCCTGAGTGATTGAGTTGGTAGGACTCTAACTTAAGAAGGAACCTTGGTATTGGTATGAGAGAAGTATTGAAAAATGACTTTATAGGGCAGACCCATTTACATGGGCAGAGTTTAAGCAGGAAGTAATGGATTAGTTCTTACCAGAAGGAGAAAGGCAAGATAGAGTATTACAGTTCAAGCAACTGAAGCAAAAACTAGGGATGTTCGTATCAAATTATGCTAAAGAGTTTAATCGACTTAGCTGATTTGCCATTAACATCGTTCCTACAGAAGCTAGCCGCATCAATTGCTTCTTGAGAGGGCTGATCACACCTCTATTCAATTCATTGGCGGCAATGGAGTTCCCAACCTTGGCCAAGCTCATAGATAAGGCTAAGATAATGGAGAAAAGGTACAAGATGGAGAAAGCCAAATGAGCTAAAAGAGACTAGAAGGGAAAGCATAGGAATAAAGGTCATGGGGGACAACATGGAGGTGGAGGTGGCCCAAGGAAGGAATTTTCATCCTCTAGACAATGAAACAATCAAACTAAGCAAGAACTTCCCATTTGCGGCAAATGTGAAAAGAAGCATCCTGGAATTTGCCAAAAGGATTATGGTGTGTGCCTTAAGTGTGGACAAATGGGGCACTTCATAAAGGACTACCCTTAGATGAGGAGTCAAGGGAATGGGACCATGGTATGACCACCATCTAAACCATTCCAATCACAAGGACATGGAGTCAAGGATAAGGGGATAGTTATTGGGAAAGCACCGATGATAGAGAATAAGGGAAAGGGATGAGTCTTCACTTTAAATATATAAGAGGCTCGTGATTCGCACACCATCATCACAGGTATCATCCCCATCCAAAATTCTAGTGCAAAATTTTTTATTGATTCTGGTGCTACCTATTCTTTTGTATTGCCTTATTTTGCTAAGTATTTGGGTAAAGATAAGGAATTGATGAGTGAACCTTTAGTAATATCAACTCCTTTTAGGGAAGTGATGGAAGTAAGGTATGGTATAAGGGTTGTATTGTAGATATTAATGGATAAAAACTTCTGGTAGTATTGCTAGAATTGGATGTACTAGAATTTGATGTGATATTAGGGATGGACTAGTTATATAAGCATAGAGATCATATCGACTATTGAAAGAAACTTGTCGAGTTTCGAACTAAGGATGGGAAGGAGTTTGTGTATCAAGGAGATAGGAATGAGAATCATTTGAACATGATATCGGCCTTAGGAGCAAGATGGATGTTAAGGAAAGGGTGCCAAGCATACCTAGCCAGTGTAATTGATACTGACAAGGAGGCCACTAATCGAGACTAGAGCATTCCAGTGGTGGATGAGTTCATGGATTTTTTTCTAAAAGATTTACCTGGATTACCACCTAATCGTGAGATTGAGTTCTACATTGAACTGCTACCTGGTATGCAACCCATCTTGATACTGCTATATCTTATGGCACCAATGGAGTTGAAAAGTTAAAGATGCAATTACATGACCTGTTTGGTAAAGGTTTTATTTGACTAAGCAGTTCATCATGGGGTGCACCAGTGCTGTTCATAAATAAGAAGGATGGCTCATTCTGAATGTGCATCGATTATCGCTAGCTTAACAAAGTCACTGTGAAGATTAGATACCCATTACCGAGGATCGATGATCTTTCTGATCAATTACAAGGAGCTTGTCATTTCTCCAAGATTGACTTAAGGTCTGGCTATCATTAACTAAAGATCTATGGTAAAGACATCTGCAAGATTGCCTTTCGTGCTAGATATGGACATTACGAGTTCATAGTTCTGCCATTCAGACTGACAAATGCTCCTGCTGCTTTCATAGACTTGATGAATTGAGTGTTCAAGCCATTCCTTGACAAGTTTGTGATTGTGTTCATTGACAACATCCTAATTTACTCGAAGAATAAAGAAGAACATGAAGAACATTTGAGGATTGTGCTACAAATGCTGTGTGATCACCAACTTTATGCTAAGTTATCCAAGTGTGAATTTTGGATGGAGTCTGTCAACTTTCTTGGACATGTAGTAAGTAAGGAAGGGAATCAAATTGATCCTAAGAAAGTTGAAGTGGTAGCAAATTGGCTAAGGCCAACAATAATTTCGAAAGTACAGAGTTTCTTAGGTATGGCCGGGTATTATCGTAGATTTATACAGGACTTTTCTAAGATAGCAGCTCCGTTGACCAAGTTGACTAGAAAGAAAGTTAAGTTCAATTAGGAAGAGTCCTGTGAGAAGAGTTTTCAAAAGCTCAAGAAGTGTTTGATATCGGCTCCAGTTTTAACATTACCAGAAGGAGAAGAAGGGTTCACTGTCTTTTGAGATGCTTCGAGAATAGGACTTGGGTATGTCTTGATGCAAAATGGTAACGTCATCGCCTATGCATCACGACAACTGAAGAGGCATGAAGTGAATTACCCTACTCATGATTTGGAATTAGCCGCAGTAGTGTTCACTTTAAAGATCTAGAGACATACATGTATGGAACAAAGTGTGAGATCTACATAGATCATAAGAGCCTTCAATAGATCTTAAGCCAAAGAGACCTCAACCTCAAGCAAAGGAGATGGATTAAACTATTGAAGGATTATGACTGTGAGATTCTCTACCATCCCAGGAAGGCGAATGTAGTGGTAGATGCCTTAAGTCAGAAATCAATGGGAAGCCTAGCCTATGTGGATGTGCGAAAGAGGCCGATCGTGAAGGAATTGTTAAACCAAGGATTGAAGCTAGAGATTAGAGGATCAAGAGTTTTATTGGCTCATTTTCAAGTAAGGTCTAAGTTAATGGAAGAAATAAGGGATTCACAAGATAAGGACCCACACATGGTGAAGTTGAAGGATGAGACGAAAGAGGGGAAGAACTCTAAATTTAAAGTGGTCAATGGAATTTTAAAGTGCAAGAATAGAGTATGCGTGCTTGATATGGATGGATTAAGGGAAAGGATATTAAAGGAGGCACATCAGACACCTTACTATGCTCATCCTGGAACTACTAAGATGTGCTATGATGTGAAAGCTAACTATTGGTGGCCTGGACTGAAGAAAGATGTGGCTTAGTTTGTAGCATCCTACCTAACTTGCCAGCAAGTCAAGTGTACACATCAGTGACCCTCAGGATTGCTACAAGAAATTCGATTACCTGAATGGAAGTGGGAGCACATCACTATGGATTTCATTGTTGGCTTACTGAGAACCTCTAAAGTATATGACTCTATATGGGTCATAGTAGATCGATTGACAAAGTCTGCTCACTTTCTAGGAGTTAAGACCACATACTTCATACCCCATTATGCACAGCTATACATGGATAAGATTGTGAAACTTCATGAATTGCCAATTTCCATCATTTCTGATTGAGGGACTCAATTCACCTCAAGGATCTGGCAAAAATTGCAAGAAGCATTAGGAACACAACTAGATATTAGTACAACATTCCACCTTCAAATGGATGGATAGTCTAAAAGAACAATTCAGACACTCAAGGACATGCTAAGGATGTGTGTCTTAGACTTTGGCAGTAGTTGGGATAAGTAACTACCCTTGATTGATTTTGCCTATAACAACAGCTATCATTCGACCATTGGCATGGCACGATATGAAGCATTATATGGGAGAAGATGTCATTCTTCAGTTTATTGGATCGAACCTGGTGACAAGCATGTAGAGATGCCAGAGTTGCTTAAGGAGACTATTGAGAAGGTACCCTTGATTCAAGATCAACTGAAAATGGCTTTTAGTCAATAAAAGAGTTATGCAGACCCTAAGCAAAAAGACATCCATTTTATCAGGGGAGATCACGTGTTCTTAAGGGTCTCTCCAATTAGTCCCTTCAAAATCTTAGATATGGTTAGGGAGGTTTCTTATAGAGTTGCCCTGCCTCCAATTATGGCACATGTACATCTTGTGTTTCACGTATCCATGTTAAGGAAGTATGTGTCAGATCCGTCTCATATCCTATCATCTCTAGAGATTTCATTAGACAAACAACTATCCTATGAGGAGTCAGTAATAGCTATAGTGGATCAACAAGTGAAGAGGTTAAGAAATAAGGAGATACCTATGATTAAGGTCTAGTGGCAAAATCATGGGATAGATCAGTGCACTTAGGAAGCAAAGGAAGAGATGTGGTAGAAGCATCCTCAGCTTTTCAAGAGCAGTTAGGTAAGGATTTAAATTTGAGGATGAATTTCTTTTTTTTTTTTTTTTTTTTTTTTTTGGGGGGGGGGGGCGGTAGAATAATGTAAACTCACACCTAACCTAGAAATTTTCGTGATAATTTGCTTGATTTAGAACTATTAAGGTTAAGTGTGTGCTTTTGTGAAAATTAGTAATCTATGTGATTGATGAGTATGTGGCATATTAAATTAATTTTAATATGCATGACATGAGTTGTTATTGTGAAATAAATGATTTACATGAGGTGCACTTGTATAAAATAAATTATTTCAAATAAAATGAATTTTCATGCATAAAGGTAATTTTCAAGAATAAAACAATTTTATGAGTATTTTAAAATAATTTTTAAATAAATATTTTGGAGAAATTTTAATGAAAATAATTAGAAAAATATTTTTATTTTTACTAATTATAATCAGACCTAAATTTAAATAAAATGCCTAAATACCCAAAAGCCCACTACACTAAAATCCTCCCAACCTAGTTCATTAAGGGTATTAGTGGAAATTGCACCCAAACCCTAATATTTAATGAAAATTTCGGCCAGCCTAGATTTTCCAGCAGTCATCACTCTATTTTTCTGTATCTTGGCATAAAAATTCTCCCAAAATATTTCTCTCTACCGAAATTAAGAAAACACCTTTCAGTTTCGCGATTTCTTAACTGTAATCGTAAGTTTTCCTTCTCTTTCAATTCCTAAACTGACTTCTATGAAATAAATTATGAGAAAATTATTTTGAACAAGTTGTTTACTAATTTTTACAGATTTAATTCTATTTAGGTGAGTTCTTGGGAGAGAAAATTTATTTTCTACCGAAAACACAAATCTTTCCGCAACATTTCTCTGAAGGTGAATCCTATAACTTAAAATTGCAATTGTTATGCATAAATGTCACTATAGGGTGGAAATTTGTGCATCATTGGTTCCTAAACTGATTTTTGATTTGTTTTGATGAAAAATATTGGATTAAATGATATTTTTGCATATTTTTGTAATGACCGAAAAGTTTCAAAAAACAAAGGAATTCAAGGTTTTTGTGCTAGAACTTAGAAGTTGGAAAATTCTATTATTAAATTAACATGTGGTTACTGATTTGTGTGAGGAAGAATTCTAGTATGATATTTTTTTTGTTTAGATAAAAATAAAGATTTAAATCATGTGTTTGCATATTGCTGTAATTAATGGAAAGCATGGAAACTCATAATTTTCACCCTAAGCCTTAAAACTTAGAATTTTTTTTTTTATAAATATTATCTATGGCTTCCAAATCATACATGATGATGTTCTAAACTGATATTTGCTATGATTAAATGAAAAATAATGGTTTACATCACCTGTTTATATATTCTTGTAATGACCGAAAAATACTGAAAATAAGAAAAACTCATGGTTTTGTGTCCTAAAACCCAAATTTAGAATTTTTATGTATGAAACATACCTATTGCTATTGATTCATGTAGATTAATATTCTAAAATGATTTTTGTTGTGTTTACAAGAAAAACCTTAGTTTAAACCATGTTTTTACATATTACCGAAATAGACGGAAAGTGCAAAAAGAAAGAAAAATTTAGTTTTCCTTTTAATGATGCATTCGGCCTACATTAATATTTTTATCCCAATGTCTAGAAATTTTATGCAAAGTATTTTGATGATTATTGGCATGTATGTATGTATAACAATTGATAAAATTACATGTTAGTTGAAGGAATAACACTAGACAAGCCTAGAGGCACTTTGGTATACTTAAGGTATCTTAATCTTATATTGTGATTAGAATGTGAATATGATTGGGAAATATAAAATGGATTTTATGAGGACTTAATAATGAATTAATGGACTTGAAATGATAAAGATATTGATTGAATGAATGGATTATAAAAGTTAAGCATGACACTTGAAAGGTTAAGTGATTAGTTGCCATTTATGGAAGTGTTAAGTAAGTTGATTGTTAAAGTGAATTAATATTATGATATTATGATGACCTTAGAAAGGTATTGACTTAATTGTAATGTGCTTTCATGCGAACCTATTAGGGCTAAGTGTGTAAGACTTTTAAAGTCAACATATTGTGTACAAGTGATGAGTACACTTATACGTGCAACTCTAAGTGTATATGAAAGCTATATTACATGGGGTAGTTATGGGATAGGAGCATCATGATTAAATAAACACTAAGTATTAAATTAAATATTATGTTAGAGTTTGGGGAGCTTTAGAAGTGCAAAGGAGCTACGTATACTAAGAGCAAAGGAACCCTAAAGTGAGTAAACTCTATATTCCTTCTTCTAGTGTGGGTAAACACTGTATTCATGTTGTAAGTGTGAGTAGCATTATCATATGTTACAAATACATGATATCTTATTATGTGATCCTATGTGATCTTTAAAACCTAAGTTCTTTCTATGTTAAAATTTGATCAGGTGATTTTTTTGGAAAGCTTAGGTTGCCAAAGGACAATTGGTCCAAAAACCACTTTTATTATCCAATGATAAAATTCTTGTGATTATTACCCTAACTTATAATTCTTTCTGAAACTATACTATTCTTGTATCTTTTGTTTAATAAGTTAAACTGATATTGCCATTGTAAAATATGTGATTGTTGCCTTAAATGTTATTAACATATGTAATTACCATTAGCTCTAGCTATGGTACTATTTACCCTTTATGAAGAATCCTCGTACCGATGTAGGTAATCATCAGAACCTGTGCACATGGTTTTAACTCAATGGATAGGGGTAATGTATCCACCTCAGCTAAAAAGGGGCAGTTTTAGCTGTGGGGCCTAATCAGCTTCACACCTTCTATGTGATAGAAGTTGAAATTTGGTATAAGGCCATCCTCTCCTTTATGTGTTCAAGTGATAGACCAATAGCCTTCACTCACTATGTGTTATTATGTGATTTATGCAACCTTGCTAAATTGAACCCTTGCTAAATTGCAACTTGATTTATGAATTATAATCATGAGCTATGTGTATAAGCCATGTGTTTCCTTCTCAAAGGAAGATGTGTTAATGTATATGCTATTTTGTTTACTCATTGAGATCATCTATCTCACCCCTTTTCCTTGTGTGGTTTCAGGTGAGCAAATGTGAGGAGGCAAGGTAATGGCTTAAGCATTCTACTTTACTTAGGGGATTCCTTGTCAAAGTCATTAATAATACTATGTTATAAAGTGTTGTCATTAAATGCTCCAGGAATGTTGATTGCTATATTATTTTACTTAAGTTTCCAAATGGGATATGATTATTATTTCCTTTTGGATTTTATGTGAAATGTCTAATTATAGTCTTCTGCAATTAAAGGTATCCATTTAAATGTTTTAAAAGACTTATTGTGCGAGGTTTGGTATGATCCTAGGCATGATTTATATATGTGTAAGTGGGTTCTATGGGCATGGGTGACCATATGTCTCCCCATGTTCTAGGACCATTAGATCTCTAAAGTTGGGATGTGGCAATAGTGGACTAACTCACAAAGTCTACCCATTTCCTAGAAGTTAAGAGCACATACTCTATAGCCTAATATGTGTAATTGAACATAGATGAGGTCATGAAGTGATGTGGAGTACTAATTCTTATCATCTCGGATTGAGGCACTCAATTCAGCTTGAGGTTCTGACAAAAGTTGGAAGAAGCTTTAGGAAATCAGTTGGACTTTAGTACTGCATTTCACCCTCAAATGGATGGATAGTCTGAAAGGATAATTTAGACACTTAATGACATGTTAAGAATGTATATCTTCAATTTTAGTGGTAGCTGGGATAAGTACCTACCTTTGATTAAGTTTGCCTACAACAATAGCTACCATTCTTTCATCAGCATGGCACTATACGAAGCATTATATGGGAGGAAATGTCGCTCTCCAGTTTGTTAGGTTGAATTTGGAGACAAGTATATGGAGATGCTAGAATTGCTTAATGAGACTTCCGAGAAGGTACCATTGATACAAGATCGGCTGAAGGTAGCCTTCAGTTAACAAAAGTGCTATGCAGACCCCAAGAGGAAGGACATCCATTTTGCCATGAGAGATCATGTCTTCTTGAAGGTTTCTCCAATGAAAGGTGTCATGAGATTTGGCAAAAGAGGAAAGCTATCATCTTACTTCGTTGGTCCTTTCAAAATCTTAGATAAGGTTGGGGAAGTGTCTTATAGAATTGCCCTACCCCTAACTATGGCACATATGCACCCAATGTTTCACAGCTTAATATTGAGGAAGTATGTATTTGATCCAACCCATGTACTATCACCTTTAGACATAACACTAGATGAGCAATTATCCTATGAGCAGTTACCAATAGCCATATTGGACCAACAAGTGAAAAGGTTAAGGAACAAGGAAATACCCATGATAAAGGTTTAATGGCGAAATCGTAGAATGGGTGAATGTACTTGGGAAGCCAAGGAAGAGATGCAATAGAAGCATTCTTAGCTTTTTGAGAGCATATGAATAAGTATCTAAATTTGAGGATGAATTTCTTTTAGGGGGGGGGGGAGGAATACAATAACCACACCTACACTAGGAGTTCTGAGGACAACTTAATTGAATTTAGAGCAATTATGACAAAATGTGTGCTTTTATGAAAATTCATGTGTTATGTGATTGATGAGTATATGGCATGTTAGATTAGTCCTAATATACATAATATGAATTATTATTATGAAATAAGTGATTTATGTGAAGTGTATAAGCATAAAATGATTTATTGCACATAAAGTAAACTTTCATGCACAAAATAATTTTTAAGCATAAAATAATTTTTATGAGCATTTTTAAAATATTTTCAAATAAATATTTTGGGGTGGATTTTAATGAAAATAATAAGAAAAATATTTTATTTTTAATTACCTACAAATAGCCCATAAATAAAATTAAAAGGCCCAACCCACCAAAGCCTAACACACTAAAACACTCCTAACCTAGTTCACTAATGGCAAACTTGTAATTTTGCCAAAACCCTAAAAATAAAACCTAAATTTTGGCCAGCCCTATTGTGGTAGCCACCATTCTATTTTCCTTCAAATTTTTATAGAAAAATTCTCTTAACCGAAATTCACAATGTGCCTTCAAACCTTGCGATTTTATGATCATTTTTGTAACTTTTTCCTTCCTTTCAATCTTTTGTTTGATTTTTATGAAACTAACCATGAGAAATTCATTTAGGGCTATATATTTACTATTTTATCGATGTTTAATTAGGCCTAGGTGAATTATTTGAAGAAGAAACTAATTTTCAACTATAAACACACCTCTTTCTTTGCACATCCATCAAAGGTGAACCGTAAAACTTAAAGTTAGAATTTTCATGCAATTATATAAGGGGGGCATCTAATTTTCTTATTGATGCATTCTAAATTGATTTTCTTGTTGATGCAATTATATAAGGGTGTGCTATGTGTGATTTCTGCGAACCTTATTAAATTACAAACTATGAACCATGAGCTATGAATCATGAATTGTGAATCATGAACTAAGAATTATAAGCTACGAGCCCTTTCTAAAGGATATGTGTTATTATATAAGCTATATTGTTTAGTTATTGAGATCATCTATCTAACCCCCTTTTTTCTTATGTGTTTCTAGGTGAGCATTATGAGGAGGCAAGGTGATAGCTCAAGCAATCTACTCCACTTGAGGAATTTCCTTGTCTAAGTTTATTAGCATACTATGATTTGAAGAGTCTTTTTAGATGCTCTGGAAGTTTCATATTTTTTTTGGAATGTTATTTATTGGATAATTTATTTGGAGTCTTAAATGTTCCGTTTATATGGATTGTATTTGAAGTATTAATACTATGCTTCCACTAGTTAAAGTTTTTCTTATTATTGGATAATTAAGTTAATACATGAGGTTTTGGTATGATCCTAGGCAGTAGTTATATGTGCATGAGTGGGTTTGTACGGACGTGGGTGACCTTATATCTCCCCATGTTCTAGGATCATCATATCTCTAAAATTAAGATGTGACATTGAGTAGATTGTGTTTGCGTATTTATTGAGATCTATAGTAATTATCACTCAATAATAATTTTTTTTTAAATTAAATGAACACCAATGAAAGAATATATCAAACCACTAAAATAATATAATCAAAATTGAGTTTCTAATATAGAAAAGATAAAACATAATCATAACATTTAATAATTAAGTACGTTCTTGTGGCAAAAAAATTATCATACTGATCCTATTTTTTTTTTTAATCTCATAATCACACTTTCTAGTCCACTAATTTTAAGTAAATATATTAGTCATAATTAATTTACAATTGTTCATTATAGATTTAATTCATCTATATAAGCTAATGATGACATGCATTAAAATCTCATTGAAATCTTACAAGGAGAAGTAGAAATTTTTCTAAATTTTATTTAATATTATAATTTTTATTTGTAGTCTACTATACCTTTATAAAAGTTTATGGATAATGCATGCTTAGAGAGTTTGTTATTACAACTTATATTTATTTTCCATTTTGTTTTTAATTTTTGACATATTTTTTTGACATAGTGATGCAAATTAAATAATTCATTTAGAGCTCCATTATTGCAAAAAGAATTAGGCAACACATGATAATCTCAAAACTCCAATAATAGTAAAATATAAAATTAAAATTATTTAATAGAATAATAATACTAAAATATATAGTAAAACTATTTAAAAGAATAAAATAAAGAAAGAGGCGAAAAGTAACATACCTTAGAATTACCCGAATGCACTACAAACAAAAGTTTAGGGTTTGTATATTGAAAGAAGAAAGATGGCACAATGAAAAGAAAATAATAAAGAATTCTTTTATAATAGGTTGATTAGTATTTTGAGTAAAAGTTAAGGATATTCTTATACAAATAAAGTTTTGAAAATAGTTACCAGTATAATCTAAAAAGGTGCTTTTTAGAAAAGCTCCATTTTCTAACTCATCCCAATAGCTAAATTTTAGCTATTTAAGTAGTTACTTTTTTAAATTTAGGTCTTAACCAAACACTAAGAAACCATCATTTAAGTGAAAAAGCAATTTTTTTTTTCACTTCTCAAAAACTATGCCAAATGCACTCTTAGTATGTAGGAAATTTTTTGGATGGCGAGTAGCATTGGCTTGGTAACTCTCATTGACTAAGTTAGGAGATAACAAAAGTATTCCACCTAGTGATGAATCCCTAATCATTTTGGTGGTGTAATGAGCAATTAATACTATTGGACCCATATGAGGCTCCTTGACTCACATGTGGTTAGGTATATCAATTATCTAGTGGGATGGGGACCTTAAACTAAACCACCCTTTAGTCTTGTGCATATAGTTTTCCTAGCATTAACCTTAAGTTCCATACACCTTAATAATTAAGATGATTGTGCATATGACTATGAAACATTTTTTAGCATGCATGATGACATTGTCATGAATACATAACATAAAAAACTTGACAATAAATGCCTAAGCACCTCAAACACTAAAACTAATCATCCGTCACTCCAAATATATAATCACACATTTTTCCAACCTATTGTATAACTAAATAAAAGGGAATCCTTTTCTTGATATACCATTGCATCCATACACCTCTTTTCTCTTTAAAAGTGCAAATTCTTACCCTTTCTTTTTTCCTTTTCTTTTGAAGGTACCAATGGCCAATACCTCTAACCTATTTGACTTGAACACTATAAACACCCTTCTCTCCAGCCTCCTTAAGAAGCTAAAGGAGGCTCTCCAAAACACACCACTACTCTAATGACTCAAGTTGACTCTTTTACCAATGCCCTTAATGCTTAGTTTGCCACCTTCACCTATGCTCTTAACTCCTTATGCCAGTCTATTATTAATGAGGTTAAGGAAATGACCAATGCTACCATCACTCCTCCTCCTGCTCATGTTGAGCTTACTTCTGCTCAAGTTGAGACTAGCCATGCCCCTACTTTCACTTTTTCCATTATCAATCTCACCTAAAAGGGAAAGGAACCTGACACCTCTATCTCTCCTTCATTGGATTTGAATGCCACTACCTCCTCTCCCACTACAAATCCTTTTGAAAATGGAGATTTCTCTAGGTTTCCTAAAGCCATGAAATTAATGCTAAAATTCTAGGCTATGGAGAGAACCTTTAAAAACATCAAGAAACATAAGGACATAATGGATGTTGAATCCTTAGCTCTTTTCTCAAATGCACAGGTTCCACCAAAGTTCAAGATGGCTATCATGGATAAATTGAATGGCACTATTTGCCTAAAGACCCACCTTAATATGTATGCGAGCACCATGAGACCATTTGGTGTGGGTGATGAGCCTTTTGCTCAATTATTTCAATAATCATTAATCAGAGGTACCATTAAGTGATTGTTAGATCTCAACCAAAACCATAAAAAAACTTGGGATGACATATGCAATGCATTCTTCAAATAGTACCATTATAACATTGAAATGTATGTCACCCATCAAGATTTGGAGACTACTATATAAGGCTAAAGAGAGTCCTTCACCATGTTCCTTATAAGGTGGAGGGCCAAAGTGGCCCAAATGGTGAATCATCCCTCCGAAAAAGAAAAAATTGGCATCATTGTCAAAAACGTCCTCTCCCAATACTAAACTCATCTATAAACACCATATCTCTCTAACATTAAGACTCTTATTGCTATTACTTCTAAGATTGAGGATTTAATCTAGTATGGACAAATCAAAGATGAATCCTTTAGCTTGAGATACAGCAAGAACACTAGTTTCACCACCAATACCACTCACTTTACCACTAAAAAGGGAGAAGTAAATGCCATTTCCTACCACTAACCCATGAGGTTAGAAAGAAAAACCTTTTTTGAGTTAGGCATGCCTTTGAGCATAGTCTATAAAAAGGCTTTGGAAGCTCACCTTGTCAAGCCCTCAGAGCTAAAAGCATCTCTCAACCCATTGCCTAAGAACTATAATGTTAACGAGCACTATGACTATCATCAAGGACTGTGGTATAAAACTGTTGTATGTAAAGCTCTAAGGCTCCGAATTCAAGACCTCATTGATAGAGGAGAAATTATTATTCTAGATCCAAGCCTAACATCACCATAAATCCTCTCCTAAATCATTAAGCAAATGTCAGCTTCATCACCTCTGCTAAATTGGAATGTGATCCTCTCTCCATAATCCAAATCATTTTAGATCATTGTTGTGTATTAAACTTGAACGACTTTCTAATTGAAGTTTATTCAATTATTCAAAGTAGGAGAATCTTTTCACCACCACCATAACCTACTGTGCCAAAAGAGTCAGTCTTAATAGACCACACTATTCTCCCTCCTACTGAGAAGTTAAAAGCTCATAATGAGCTTAAAGAAGATCCCATTTTGAAATAATTGAAGAAAACTTAGGCCAATATCTTCATTTAGAGCCTCATTCAATCCTCCTATCCTTATTTCTAAGCTCTTCGCAAGGTGTTAAACCAATGCTAGGCTCCTATTGACATCTCACTTAAGACCCTCATGGCTTTCTTAACAAATGTTACCATGTCCATATCTATCTCCTTGAATGACCATGACATCCCATAAAGAGACAGAAACCATAATCATGCTCTCTCCATTACTATAATGACCTGGAGTAAAATTATGCCTATGGTTTTGGTAGATAATGTGTTTGTACTAAATGTATGCCCACTAAAAGTAGCCAGCTGCTTAGGATTATAAGCTATAAATTTCACTTTGTTAGACAAAGTTGTGAGAGCCTATGCTAACACCAAGAGGGAGGTTTTGGGTGTTGCTAACCTAGATGTTACTATTAGGCCTATTACTATTCCTATCTCATTTCAAATGATTATTGTCCAAGCTTACTTTAATCTCCTCCTCGGAAGGTCATAGATCCACTAAGTTAAAGTTGTTCTATCCTCTCTACATGAAAAGTTTAAATTTTTTTTATGGTACAAGTATCATAATAGTCTGAGTTGATGTTATGGGAAGAGTGACACTTCTAGCTCTATGCTAATCTTAGAAATAAAGCCTAAACCCTTTACTTTTTCTCTATCTAGCTTTTCCTTTGATAACATCCAATTGATTTAAAGAGAAGGTAAAGAGTTTGCTCCTTTTGACTTTGACACTTATGGCAATGTTGCTGTGGCTAATATGATGAAAAAAATGGACTATTTTCTAAGGTTAGTTCTCAGAAGGAACTAGTAAGGGATAGCATAGTTCCCAAAGTATCCCATTACTACCCCTCCTTTTAGCCTCGATTATGTGTCTAAACTATAGGACATAGCAAGCTATATATTAAGCTAGATGAAAGAGCTAAGCTAAAAGCTAATGTTGAAAACAAATGTGAGACTTATAATTAGCCTATGCACCCCTAGTTTAAAAAACTAAATGGCTATTGTAAGAAAGAAGGGAAAGATTTTCCTTATTGTGATTTTCCTGAACCATGGTATTGCCCCATCTCTAAGAAACTAATCTATAGGCTTGAAATTTTCTTTGATGTCATACTTAGCCTAGAGGAATATGAGCTAATCTATATGTTGGAGGAGGATTGGGAAGCAAGCATAGAGCCCTCTTTTTTTTTTTAGTCCATCCACATAATCACCAGACACTTAGAACCTAATCCCATCAGGCTCATCTAACCATCCTAAGCTCTATCAAGTAATTCGTATTTTGAGAAGAGCACCAACCTTGTTGTGCCCTTATATAAGTCCTATAAGCCTTTTAAGTTTGAGTTGAGTCCTTTAAGTCTTTCAACTCTATTTTTAAAATTGAGTCTATTTATTTAAATCTTTATGATCTTGTAACCTACCCTATAGGCTTATCCTTTGATGTAACTTATAATGATAGGAACTTTATCAACAATGATAAGTTTGAATTTTTTGCTTACTTTCCTGACTCTTTGTGTTCTAATTCTTATGACTTATCCTTAAGTGAGAAATCTAAGAAAGAAAAAGAAAGAAATAAAAAAGTAAAAAGAAAAACAACCAATTAATTATGATATAGAGGAAAAGCTTAAAATCACATACATTGCAACTGTGTATGATGGCATACATACACTCATTGAAAAGGTTCACGAATTCTTAGACTGTTTCACATGGAACTTAAGGATATGGTAGAAGTTGATCCAAGCATCACAATTTATAAGATCCTAACCTACAAATATATGAAGCTTATTAAGGAGAAGTTGAGAAGGATGAAGGATCAAAAGAAGAGGTAACCAAGTTGCTAGAGAATGAGTTCATTGAGCCAATCACCTGTCCTTTATGGTTAGCCAATATAGTGCTAGTCATCAAAAAAGATGAAAAGATTTGCTTGTCATTGATTATAGGGACCTTAATAAAGCTGCCCAAAGGATGACTTCCCTCTACCCCTATCATGATCCACTTATTAGGCTGTGATAGTCTTAGAGCATAGGGAGACATAAAGTCACCAAAAGCAATAAAACCCCGTTTAACTTATTATTCTTTACCATTTACTATGTTAAACCTTATCCTAAGATCAGAACCTAATTGCCTTTCTTTATTGCCCATTACTGGTTTACCATTTTACAAATTACAAAATGCTCACTAATACCATTTGCATATTCATTTCATACAATTTTTCCAATTTGTATTTCATATCATTATTCATATATTCATTACTTAATATACTAACATAATAATAATTATAGTACATATAAATCCAATGACATATTATTACTGAACCTTCGATAACCAAGGAGCTCTAAAATAACGGTCTTCATAGTCACATAATCAAAATCCATAACTCCCCAAATTAGCAGAGCAATTTCCAAGTAGAAAGACAAGGCTTAGAATTTATCTTGCTAACTTATCAACCTAAATTTTAAACAACTAAAGAATGAGACAAAGCTCAATGAGTACATAATAATACAATATAAGGTAAGTATATAGGTCATTATTAGGATAGGTTCATTATAGCAATGAAGAAATGTTAATCAAAATTGTCATTATGAATCAATTTATCATTCAAGACAGGAGTAATATCTTTAGCATAAATAATAAATTCTTAGAAATGGTGTGCTTCTCACATGTAAATAAGAGAATGGTGGCTTAAGGCTTGCTCGCTCATATATATCACATTATGCAAGATTGATAAGGTCTTATGGTTAGGCATTATTGGATACTCTTGCCCTACCACAAACTTATACCAAGTGCACAAGGTCTAATGTGTTATGCTATATTAGAAGGATACTTTTGCTTAACAATAGATATCAATTACAAGGTTCATATGACATTCATAGTAGGGGTTCAATGGAAAATATGTCAATATAAGAATAGTTCTCATTAATAGTCATATCATGAAATCAATGCAAAAGGGCTCACAATAGCTAAAGGCAATAAAGAATATCATATCCAATGGCTTAATATTCAATAGACAATTTATGCTCAACATGGAATGGGAGTATTTCCATGAAAATGGTTTGAACAACAATGGTTTATAGATTATGACACATGTTATATAATATTATTAAGTACTCACCTTAGACTCCTTTTCTCCTACTTATGTTTAACCTTAATGCTAGTAGTACTCCTTGTACTCTTGGACAATGTCCTTATCCTTGTCTTTAGATTATACACATTTAGCATTTCAATTACACATTAATCACTACCTTGTTACATCATTAGTTTAACTTTAGTTTCACTTTGTTAACACTTTTATCTTATCCATTGTAGTACTAACTTATTGATTTAAGGCCAAGATATACTATACATGTACATATTACTAATTTTAACATTTACCCTTAGTTTCTTTTCAAATGGTTAAATATATTCACTTAAGGGAAAATAATTCTTTTCCTCCCAATTTCACATGTCAACTTCATATTACTCAATTAGAATCAATTTAAATAATTTCCAATATTCAATGGGATTAATTCCACTTTCACCTTCCAATTCCATAAATGAAACTAATTCATTATATTTTGAAAAAACTATTTCTATCAATTAAATTTTGAAATTAACATCACACAAACCATGTTTCCCCATTTTTAGGCTTAATTGTCCCTTTTACTTCATAAATTCATGTTCAACTCTCAAATCCATCAATTAGTCCTTAAATCTTGGAATTTGGGGAAAAACATCAATTTTCCATCAAAACCTCAAATTCATGGATTCATCAAAATAATACTTTAATAATCAATTCCCATTAATTAATTGAAATTGAATCACTTTAATTCTTAAAACCTTAATTTGTCCCACTTAGGGAAAATTTGGAGAAAACCTATACTTCATTATCAAATCTTCAAATTAATCATAAATATATGAAATTGGCATGATAGTGATCCTATATGATCAATCAAACATCAAAAGCAAGCATTAGAACACAAGGTCCCACTTTTAGCTAAGTTTATGCCTTCAAAATTCTCAAATCTTAAACCAAACTTCCATAATCCCTTTTGACACTTCCAAACCATTTTTCTCCACCCAAAATAATGTTAGATACCTTCAAATAAAATTTAGAACACTTTCTTCACAATTTCAAATGTTAGGCCGATCTATGCTTCATAATGCACTTAGATGAGTTTCATGCTTTCCTTATTCATTTTCTCTTGTTAAACCTTTAGTTTTCAAGTCCAAATATCATATTTCATTATCTAACAAGTCCAAATATCATATTTCATTATCTAACATACAAATTAAACATTTCATATTTTTTCCTTTACTTTGGCTGAATCATATAGATGAAGGAAATGGAAAGTTTTTTCAACTATAACACCAAAGTCATGCTTAGAACATATAAAAGAAGAGATGATCATAAACTCTTACCTTGGGAAGCCTTGTTTTGAGTTGCTATAGGTGGTGGCTGAAAATTTAGAGTGTTCTTCCAATTGTGTTTTATGTTAGGTTTCATAAAATGGAGAAATTATGCTCATCACATTGTTTATATATGAAAGTTGAATAGTGGTGATTTAATCACACTTAATCCAATGGCTAGGATTTAATTAAAATGGATGGCTATGATTTAATCAAGTTGAATAGCTAGGATCTCATCTAGGTAGGTGATGTTCATCATATAGTGTGGAAATAATAAAAATGAATATAGGCTTTGGTGTAGGAAAAGTGAAAATTTAAGTTAGAAAAGGATTCGACTTAATCAATTTTGGTGGCTACATAGTCAAATTTGGTGGCTACCTTTCCTTCATCAATTTGTCTTAGCTAACTATTTTTAACTTTAGAAAAATTTTATGTTCACTCATTCATGGGCCTTATGGGTTGGCCATCCAAGTGGGCTTGGGCCTTTGGTGTACAAAAGCCCATGAACAAGCCCATATATGCACATTTCAAACTTAGTAAATTAATAAATTTTCCATTTCTTTTCTATCACTTTAGTATACATATATCTACCTTCTAATATCACTATACACTTTAGATATTGCTAGATAAATTTTATTCACTTTATGATGCATATTTACTAGCCCTTTAATAGTACTATTGAAGTAAGTAAATCATGTAGGCTTACTATGTCAAACTAATTTTGACTTCTATTTTATTATTATAGCTTTGATTAAAATCAACTTCTTATGTTACTTTTATTATCTCTAATGACTTAAGAGATGTTTAATTATTATGTTCATGCCTATTTGCTAGCATTTTATTAGAGTATATGTCCTAGAGCTATATATATATTGTGTAAATGTAAAACATTATCCCTAAATGGTAATCAAATATATGTTTATAAAAGAAATTGTTCTATTGTATTAAATATATATTTGTAGTCCATAAGTATTTTTAAAAAGAAGATATATTCTGAAGTGTTAAGAATATGGATGGTAGATCTCTCTTAAACAAATACTTTGAAATGTTCATGGTCATGGGATTAATGACTAGGCATTGTTAATTCTAGAAGACCATCACCTTTATTTATAATCTATAATCAGTATGTGACATCATAATTATAGAGACAGTAACCATCATACTATTTGACAAATATTGTCAATATAAACATGTGGATATTTATATAATGAATAGTTGAACTGTGACATTAGATGATGATAACATTGAGTTTTATTGCTAGTCAATAAATCATCATCTAGGTCATAATTCTATATATAGTCTTTTTACTCATGGGAAACTATATCTCATTCATCGGTAGTTGAAATTTGTTACTACTTACATACTAATGCTATTCAAGTATAGGTATATGGTATGTGATAGTTCTAACTAGTTATATATGGAGGTAAGTGATTGGTAAGAGAGAATTCATTGACTTTAATAAATAAGGAAGAAATCCTATGCTATCTGATTATTCTTGATAATCAAATCCTTAGCCAAGGTAGTAAAGGTTCACTAGAAAAAGTTTCTAGTAGGAATCAATTTTATTAATAATTAGAATTGAGATATAGACATATAATCAAAACATATTAGGGTTTGATGAATCCATGACCCTATCTAAGATTAGGATTTCATAATGAAGGTATTTTAGGGTACATTGAATATGATCAATGGTCCATGAAATGTATAAGTAATTAAACACTTACATTCATTGTAATTAGATATTCATGATATGCTATGCTATGATATGCTATGCTAGGCGTCACTCATGACTTATGGGATTAGGGGTGAAATAAGGATTTCACATTTGCAGAGAAAAGTGTTTTCTCAATCTTGTTGCTAATTAGACATGACCTAGATAGTCACACACCTAAAAGTATTCACCTTCTAAGAATAAAAGGTTTACCATAATAATTAATTCAAATGTTCAATTAATTGATTTGTGATAAAAGGATTGAACTTATAATTAAATTTACAAAGACCTTAGTATGTCTTGAAGTTTAAATCTAAAATAATTTCTTATTAATTAAATCCAAATTTATATATGATATAAATGGGAGGGATTAAATTAATTAAAACTATGGATGAGTTAAAAGAATTAATTTTGAGTTGTGGACAAAACCTAAATAGCCCAAACCCATTTGAGAAATGGAGAGAGGCAATTTAAGGGTTGGAGAATTTCTATAACCCTAAAACCCATATGATAAGTTTAGTGGTTGGAGAAAGTCTACCAAGGTCAAAATGGTCTTTTAACTATTTAAGGTTTAATGGAAATAAGCATAAAACCATAAAAAATAATATGGTCTTTTCTATTTAATCCTAAAGCATAAAGCAAATTCAATATCTATGTTGTCCCTTAATAATAAAAAAAGTTGTTGGCTATATAAAGGAAATGATGGTGTTTAATTTAAAAGCCTTTTATGCATATCTTTTCTATAGAAAACTTAGCAACTAAGTCTTGAGAGATAAAGAAAAAGAAGAAGTGTTCTTCAAATTTCTTGTTCTCCATTTCTTTTTCTCTGCGAAAGAACAAAAGTTTCTTGAATTGAAAAGATCTATCCATAGCAATTAGAAGAAATCAAATCACCAAAGATTTGTGTTAGAATATCTTGAATTAAATTGGGCTATTAGGATAGGGAATCAAGAATATCTAAGCAAATCAAAGTGAGCCTTGGAGGTGGAGCTTGGTGTGGACAACTTAGAGGCTCAAAAATTTGTAAGCTTTTGGAAAAGAAAGAAGAACTAAAATTATTAGGCTTCAAGAGATAATTTGATTACCACTTGCTCTTTTTTCCTTCTTATGTGTTTTACACAATAATTAGATGATTGCTTGAATGATTACTAGACCCATTTAGGTAAAAGTGAAATTATAAATTGTTTGAAATTTCACCTACCATGTTGCTTCTACTTAATTTTCACCTAATATTCCTTTACACTTTAGAGTCACATCATAAGAAAATAATTAATTAAGTCACATTAAGCCAAACTCGATTTGACTTTCATTATTTACTTTTAAGATGCTTATCAAAATTGATTTTATTTTTCATTTATTATCATATTATTCATTAAAATCACTTTTTATGATATTCTTGTGGTTCTTAATATGCTAGAAAAGTCTTGAATGGTACAGTACAAGAATATTATAGTGTCATAATTGGAGTAGATAGGTCACTTAGTCACATTGAATCTCTTCTAATTTATAAATCTCTTATGACACCATTACTAACTCTAATGGGTTAGGGAAACCTTGGGTATTACAACCCTATGTTAACTTGCTCATAGATCATACAGCTAGTGTATCAGTGGTCTCCTTTATCGACCTCTTTATAGGCTACAATCAAATCGAAGTGCACCCTCCTGACAAAGACAAGACATCTTTCATGATAAAATAAGGCACTTACATTATCGAGTGATGCCTTTTGGTTTAAAGAAATTAGAGACAATATAGTAGAGAATGGTAACCACTATCTTTCATGATATAATGCATAAGGATGTCGAGGTCTATGTTGATGACATAATGGTAAAATCTGAAACCCCAAAGGACATTTGGTAACCTCAGATAGATTCTTCTCAAGACTTAGATAGTATAGCCTCAAACTAAATCTAGCCTAGTGTGTCTTCGATGCCTCTTCAGGTGTGTTTCTTAGACATCTGTTTAGTCAAAAGGGCATAGAAGTGGATCTGATGAAGTCAATGGTAATTATAAAAATGCCCCCTCCTAAAACTGAAAAGGAGATAAGAGGTTTTCTAGATCGCATATAATATATCAGTCGCTTCATTGTACAACTGGCAGATACATGTCAACCAATTTTCAAGTTATTAAGGAAAGGAGCCTGTAAGTAATGGAATGAGGAATGTCAATAGGCCTTTGACAAAATCAAGCAATATATGCTAAACCCACCAATACTACAACCTCTGAGACTAGGTCAGCCATTGTTGCTCTATTTGTCAGTAACTTTAGAAGCTATAGGTGTAATACTTTCATAAAATGTGCTAGACTCACACAAAGAGAATGTCATATATTATCTGAGCAAGTGTATGCTAGCTTATAAGCTTAACTATAATTAGATTGAGCAACTATGCTTAGCCTTAATATGCGTATGCCATAAACTCTAGCATTACCTATGCTTTTATGCAACACATTAGTTGATAGGAGCCTCTTGAAATGCCTTATGGAGACGTCAGTTCTTATTAGTAAGATGGCATGATGAATGGCAGTACTCATGGCATTTAACTTGAGATATGTTCCAAGGAAGGCAGTGAAATGAAGTGTAGTTACTGACTAACTAGCTTCAACCCTTGTATATGGTAACCATTTGAACTTGAATTCCTATATGAGGATATCTTGTTTATAGACCCTGAGGTATCGAAGTTATTCTTCTATGGTGTATCCAATAGCAAAGGCTATGGAGCTAGCATAGTCCTTGTCACTCCCAAGGGGATCATCTACCTATAGCAATCAAACTGGCATTTAAAGTGACTACCAACAAGATAGAGTATGAAGCATGTATAGCTGGTCTAAAGGTGGCTATTAATATAAAGATAGACTACTTGGAGATCTATAGAGATTCGAACTTGATTGCCTCCTAATCCTTTGGCAAATGGAATATAAGAGAGAAGGAGTATTTTCTTTTGTGTTCATCCAATTTTTATGAAAAAATGAGGGAGATGAATAGGAAAATATGATGCTTATATATGGTAGGTGGAAGATTAGGGTTTTCACTTAAGAAAGGATAATATTGCCCTTAAGGAGGTTGGCAGAATAATTATAGAATAAGGTTAAATAGTCATTTACATAGAAATGACAAAATTGGGTAGGAGGGTTTTTGAATATAATGAAGAGTAAGTCAATTTTCCTTAGTGGATATTGATAGTGACATATTCCTATATTGTTTAGGCAAAAATGCATGTGTTAAAGGAGTCCATCTTTTACTTTAAATGCCATTTCTCTAAACCATGTGATGATGGGGTCTACTAGTCACATGCACACAAATTTGATGTTCACATATTCCTAATAATATATAATTAAGCACTCTTAATCACATAATGACATATTATACAAGGGGTGATTAATTACCAAGCATAGTGCAAAAATAAAATATTGTAATTATAACTCAGTAAAATTTAATTGATCAATGTGAAAAGATTAATACAATATAATTAAATTTGCAGACATAGTGTGTCAACAATATAGACAGTGTAAAATTAGCACAGAATGCAGTGTAAAAATTATCAAAACACGGTGTAATAATTAACATAATGCAGTGCAAAATTTAACAGAACGTAGTGCAAAAATTATACAACTGTAGTGTGAAAATTAGATAGGGGTACAGGGTATTATAGTTTATTTTTTTATTTTTCTAATTTGCAATCTGTATATATTAAAATAGTTATAGATGCCTAATACATACTTAATGTATACCAAATTTTGGTTTACATATACCAAACAAAACTTTATTTTGCTATGTATTAAGTATATGTTTGATATTTATAACCAATTTAACATATACCTATTGCAAATTTTAAAAGATTAAAAAGATAAACTAACAATAAATGGTATTTGTGTACCAAAATTTGTTATACATTTAGTATATATTTGGTATATATAAATTTGCAATCAACGTTTTATTTTTTTCCTTCTAATCAAAGCCAAGCATATTAGTCAAAATTTAAAACCCAGCTAATATAATGGTTCAATGAGCATTCATTAGACAACTACTAATATTAAAATCCTTGTTGTTAAATTATTCCTAATTCAGGCAAATAATTGCACTTTAAACCATTAATCAAAATCCAACACTAAGTATACATGCAAATTTGAAATCAGTAAAATTTATAAAGATCATGATTATTAGGAAAAAAATGTTTCTCTTTCTCTCTCTTCTTTCTTAAATTACTATAACATCCTTATAATTAACTTTAATTTTTTTATTTTAAAATTAATATTTTAATTTCTAAAATTCGTTAATGGCAATATTTTAATTGGTGTTTATAAAGTATGATACTTTTTTTACTATCTTAATATATATTTTTTAATATTGACTTTTATTTTATATAACAAGTTCTTCATTTTTGACATTTAATTTATACAACAATTTTATATATGAAATTCTAAAATATAAATGGTTTTATCTTGGAGCTATTGTCTAAAAAAAAAATTATCATTAAATAATGCTTGTGAGTGTATTTTAAATGATTATTACTTAATAAGAAGTACTTTAAGAACATTATTATTATTAAAAATCTCATAAACTAAAAATTTAAATTTCATATCATTAGTTTCTAAAATATTAATTATACCAAATATTAAAGTTGTTGTTGTAATTTATTTTTATTTTTTTTAATTTTTGAGTAAATTGGTTCTACTATGGGTGGGAGTCAACATTTTTCTCTTTTAACTTGCTCACCTCTACCTTAGCTATTTATTTTTTAGAATTTTACTTTTATAAAAAATAGTTTTTTAATTATATTTGTTATATTATATTTAAATTTTCATATTTTCATATTTATAGTTGATTGTCTTATTTAATTTTACTTTTCTAAACTTTTTATTTATTATAATGTTGGATTATTATGATTTTGAAAATATTATTTATTGTATTATAGTTTTATAATTAAATTTATAAATCATATATAAATTTAAAGCAACAAAAATATTTTTTGAAAATGGTTATTTGAATTTGGTTTACTATAATGTATTCAATTAAGGATTGGTGAAGATGATAGTGATGTATGCCCCAGAGCAATGTACATATTATATAAATGTAAATAAAATCCTCCATTGGCAATAAAATATATATGTTCTTTAAATGAATTTGTTCTTTTGCAATGAATATATATTCCTTAAATATTCTATAAGAGGATCTATTCTCAAAGAGTTGAGAATATGAGAGATAGATCACTCTTATATAGATACTTTAAATTTGTTCATGGTCATAAGATTATTGACTGGGCACCTTTAATCTGAAAGACCATCGCCTCTAATATTATCCATGATAAGTATGTGATATATATAGTAATAGAGGTGGTGAGTCTCATTCTATAGACATATGATCTCATGACAATATGTGAACTCTCACAGAGATGGGTGAGTTGAACAATGACATCAAATGATGAATACATGGGTTTTTACCACTAGTCAATATTTCATCATCTAGGTCATAATTGTGCATATGGTCCTTTGACTTGAGGTGATACATTACCTAACATATTGTTGGTTAGGATTTATTACTGATTACAGACTAATGCTCTTCATGTAAAGGTATATGGCATGTTATGGCCCTAACTAGCGATTTGTGGAGGTAAGTGATCTCCAAGAAAGAATCCATTAACTTGGGTAAACAAGGAAGGAATCCTGTGACATCCAGTTGTTCTTGATATACAAGTCATTTGCCAAGGTAGATGAGATTCACTAGAAAAGAGTTTCTAGTAGGAATCGAGTTTATCGAGAATTAGAACAAAGATGAAATCATATGTTTGAAGCATATAGGGTTTGACTAATCCATGACCCTAGTCAAGATCGAGAATTCATAATGGAATTATGACCAAAGGTCCATATAATGTTCATGTATATATTCACCGACATTCATTTCTAATTAGGTAGTCATGATATGTTATGCTAGGCGTCCCTCATGACTTATAAGACTAAGTGAGAAATGAGGATTTCACATTAGGTGAGAAAAGGAGTTTTCTTTATCCCATTGCTAATTAGAACATGACCCTAGTAAATCACACACCATAAAGCATTCACCAATAAAAAATATAGAATTATATTAATGATTAATTAAAGGGTTTAATTAATTCATTAATGATAATAGAATTAAGCTTGTAATTAAATTTATAAAGACCCTAGCTTGTCTTGAAGTTTCACTTGCAAAGAGTTTATTTCAATTAAGTCATGATTTGTATGTGATACAAATAGTGAGGACTAAATTAAATAGTTTTGGACTAAATTTAATTGGGTTTAGACATTTGATAGGAGTCCACACCACATTTGATGTGGCAAAAGATGCATATAAGACTTGGTAATAAACTTGATCCATATGATGGATTAAGGGGTTACACTAACTAAAACCCAAGTCCATATAAGATATGGAAGAGAGAGAGTTTAGGGGTTAGAGATAACCCACTAACTCTCTTAGGTATCTTTATATTTTCCTCTTATATATTGGGAGACAAAGATAAATTGATAAGATAATCAACTCATCTTTGTTCCCTACTATTTCAACAGCTATCTTAGTTATGAGAGGTATAATACATGCGTGAGAAGGGAGAAAATCTATATAAGTAAGTGGATATATAAAGATTTTTCCAATAACAAAAGAAAAGGCTATTATTACATTCATAAGAGTGATAAAAGAGCTTGAGAGGGAGATTAAAGAAAGTGTTCTCCAACCCTTCATCTTCTTCTTCTTCTCTTCTTGTTTTTGAGAAAAACAAGACTTGGTGATAGTAGAAGCAAGTCCAAGAAACAAGAACTCTTGACCCTTGCTTGGTGTGAGGACGCTAGAGGCTTCACATTTGGGGAGCTAAAATAAATAGGAGCTAAGGAGAAAGGTATATGATACTTCTTCTTCTTTCTTTCTTTCTTGTATGTGTTTTGCACACAATTGGTGAACATATTGAAAGGATAATGGACCTACCACAATGGTGGAGCAAAATTTTGAAATGTTTGAAATTTTGCCCCACCCACTATGCTTCCGCTTTTGGTACCATTAATCCCTTCAATTGGTATTAGAGCCACCCAATTTTAGTGCAAAACCATTGCATATGTTGTTTTGGAGCTTTTGATTTGATTAAGAAAGACTTGGTGCATAAATGTTATGCTTACAGACACATAAATCGTGATTGTGATATTGATTTTGCAATCGCAAATGAGTACATCAGAACAAGTGTTGTGCTATCTATCATGATTTCTTAACCACGATTTCAGTGTCTCAACCATGAACTCTATTTTCTGATTGCAATTTCAATGTCTCGATCGTGATTTTGATTTCACAATCGATATCTCACCTATGATATAGGTCGCGATTTTCATTATGTTTTTACCCAACTTTTAATTTTTCAAAATTATTTTAGATCTATTTTTCAATCAAATAAATTTCTGTGACTTAAAATATGATTTTAAGCTATAGAAATATTGAATATTTGATATTCAAAATGGTTTTTTGAAAATGTTTCAAAATTTTTGAAATGTTCCAAAAGGTAAAACGACAAAACATGAATAAATCTAATTGTTATGTTTATGGTATGTGTTTGAGAGGTATAAATGGATGATCATGGACTACAACCATAATGTATATTTCTTATGATGGGCATGTATTATTCTTTTATTATATGAAAAGGCTGTAATTATTTGTTAATTACTAGTTTAGGTTATATATTCAATTTGTTGAGCCTTTGAGCTCTCTTTATTTGTAATCTCGCCTTGGTATGCCAAGGATAACAATGTGCACATGAAAAATATGGAGATTTCAGATCAAGTGGAGGCTCAACCTATAAAGATGCCTAGTGGAAGAATGAAGACTCATTAGTTGTAGTCTTTGAATGTTTGTAATTTAATAAACCTAAACACCTTACCTATTCCTTATGGCTAGGAATTGGGCTGTCACATCCCATTTTTGGAGATATGATGGTCCTAGAACATGGGGAAACATAAGGTCACCCGCGCCCATAGAACCCACTCATACATATACAAATCTCCCAAGGATCATAACAAAACCTCATACATTTATTTAAAAAAAAAAAACCTTTTATAAAGGAAGAACCTTAAGTTGTGGAAGCTAAAAAAATATATACTTTAATATAATCCATAAGGAAATAATATTTAAACTCAAAAAAAAGTTCACCAAAATGTAAAGTTCCAAAAATTAAACTCTTATAATAATAACTCCCAGAGCGTCTAGAGACTCGTCACATCATAGTATGGAAATAACTTGGACAAGGAAATCCCCCAAGTGAAGTAGGTTACTTGAGCTATTACCTTTCCTCCTCATAATGCTCACCTAGAACCACATAAGGAAAAGAGGTGAGATAGATGATCTTAATGAGTAAACAATAGGGCTAATACAATAATACATATCCCTTAGAAAGGGCTGGTAACTCATAATTCATAGTTCATGATTTATAATTCACGGTTTATGGTTCATAGTTTACAATTTAGAAAGGTTCACAGAAATCTCACTTATAACATATAACACATAGAGTGAAGGCTGCTGCTATAATCACTCAAACGCATAGAGTGAAGGCTATTGCCATAATCACTCAAACACATAGAGTGAATGTTATTGACATAATCATTTGAACATATAGCTGATGATTACTCACATTGGCACGAGAATTTCTGCATAAAAAGGTTTATGGTACCATAGCTAGAGCTAATGGTAATCACTTATAAAATAGCATTGAAGAAATGCAATCACATGTGGCACAATAACAATAGATATTTAACTTATCAAGCAAAAGATAAATATTAGTATAGTTCCAAAAAGAATATAAGTTAAGGCAGTAATCACAAAGGTTCTTTATTATAGTTGAGTAATCAAAAATGGTTTTGGACCAAATGTCCTTTGGCAACCCAAGCTTACAAAGGAATCATTTATTCATAATTAAAGATAGAAAAGAACTTAGGTTTCAAGATATTAAGGGTTCACAAAACATGATAACTTGTACTTGTAACTTGAAACATAATATTTACTCACCTTATGGTTCCTTTGCTCCTAGTACTTGTAGCCCCTTTAAACTCCTACTACTCCTCAAGCTCTAACCAAAATTTAATTCAGTACGCACTTACTTAATATCAAGCTATCCTATCCCATAGCTACCTTATGCACATATAACATTCACATAAACTTGGAGTTGCACTTAGAAGTGCACTCATCACTTGCACATAACATATTGACTTTTAAAGTTTTGCACACTTTGCCTTTATAAGTCCACATGGAAACACTTTATAACTCGTACCATGAATTTTCTAAAGTCAGGCATAATACATTATAACTTTAATATCAATTCTATTTAACATTCAACTTAATACACTTAACACCTTCCATATATATTAACTTAACAAGTAACCTTTCAAATATCATGCTTATCTCTTATGACCAATTCAAAAAATCAATCTCATCATCCATTTAAGATCATTAACTTATTATTAATTCATCATAAAACTTATTTTCCATATCACTTAATGACATAAACATATTAATCACATCATAGAAATAGGGTTAGGAAACCTTAGGTATATCTCATTGTCTCTAGACTTGTCTAAAGTTATTCCTTCAATCAACATGCAATCAAATGATTTATCATTCATGTATACAACTTTTAAGTTCTAAGATGAAAACCATGAATTTTCTTATTTTTCGAAACTTTTCAGTCATTACAATATTATGCAGAAATAAGATTTAATTTGATATTTTTTATGTAAACATATAAAAAAATCCCTTTAGAATGCAAACATGTAAAAATTGTCCCTCCTTGATGAGTTTATGCTTGAAAATTTCAAATTTTGAGTTGTAGGATTCACCTTTGAAGGATTCGCATAGAGAGGTTAGCATTTTCAGTAAAGAAATTCATTTCTCTTTTAAAAATTCACCTAAACTGAATTAAATCAATAGATATCAGTAAATACTTAGTTCAAAATAATTTTCTCATTATTAGTTTCATAGAAATCAAATAATAAATTGAAAAAAGGGAAAAACTTACGAATACGATCAAAAAATTGCAAGGTTTGAAGGTATTTTGTGAATTTTTATAGAGAGAATAATTTTGAGAGAATTTTTCTACCAAAATAATGAAATAATAGAATGGTGCCTATTGGATGCAAGGGCTGGCCGAATTTCATCTTATTGTGAACCCTTAATTTTGTACCTTCTAGTATGTGTTTGAATCTTAGAAGCACTTAGGCTTAGTGAACAAACTTTCAGAAGCCGAGAACTCTCAAAATGGGAAAATCAAAATATTTCTTTTTAGCATTTGAACCCTTTCAAATCATTCAAAACTGAGTAATGAGTACAATGCAATTGGAATCATGTAAAATGGATGAGAAACAAGCAAGAACGGGCGAAATAGCATTGTTGTTGCATAGTTCTGCTGCATTGTCACAAAGCCTTTTATGACATTGTCACAGAGGCCTCTGCGATGCTGTAGAGGCCTGTGTGGCAATCAGAGCATGTTTCAGTTTTTCTCTAACCCACATCATATTTGAACAATTTATATGCTCTAAACCTCCTCTTATATATAGAGGGCCTCCCTACACTTCAAAAGACCAATTTCTAGAGCTTGAAAAGCATTACTTCAAGTAAAACACTTTGCATTTGCTCATTGCTTACAAAGCGAGTTGGGGGGTTTCTCCTTGATTCCTACCTGACTAGTTTAAAGCTTTCCATTGCTCGCCTATTCGAGGCAAGTCTCTTGCCCAAGGCTCGTGTCTGTCACCCGCAGCCCAAGGCTAG
The DNA here is from genome assembly GCA_947687605.1 of Reutealis trisperma. Lineage (NCBI taxonomy): Eukaryota > Viridiplantae > Streptophyta > Magnoliopsida > Malpighiales > Euphorbiaceae > Reutealis > Reutealis trisperma. Next base: position 2,247,849 of record CANTUT010000235.1, on the reverse strand, counting down.
TCTCCACTAACTACCAAATGCTAGTTGCCACCCACTATGCAAGGCTATCCGCCACTTGCCGAGGCTAGCTGCTGCCTGTCGTCCAAAGCTAGCCGCCGCTCACTGTCCAAAACCAGCCGCCGCCCGCCGAGGTAAGCTCTCTTTTCCTTTAATTTTGTTTTTGTTTCTTTGCCTCTTTTAGTTAGTTAATTAAACTGATTCATCTAGGTTGCTAGCTAATCAACTCAGTAATCAATTAAGTTAATTAATTAACTCAACTAGCTTTTAATCAATCAATCAAAACATGATAAAGTGGCTAGGCTAAACTAACCCCTTTGCAAGATGAGAGAACTACATGGGTTCTGATTCCTATTAAAGGGATATGTAGGCATGCTTGGTTCAGGCATCGAATCCTATTAAAATTAATTAACTATCCCCATATCACCTTCTTCACTTACTTTTGTGTTTATTTCTTTGCTTTATTATTAGGATTAGTTTGGGGAATGTGTGACTTCCCTAAAACCCATAAGGGCTAGAAGAGGTATCTGCTATGTTTGGGATTTTATTTGTAATGTTAACTTTCTTTTGGACTATTACTTGTATTTATTATTGGATATGTGGAATCAATGATCATGCATATTATAAATTTTTTACGCATTTTGATTTGTTCATGAAATATATTTTAAGTAACTCTTATATTAATTGGCCAGACTTATTTTGTTAAAATAAACTGAAAACCTAGTCCCTAAATCCTCTTTAGTTTTGAGGCTAGTGATGATTTTTCTTTTGGGTTATAATTGGAGTCAAATGGGTTTTTTCCTTATATTTTCCCAAATAAAAATAAATTAAGGTGGCGACTCCTAAATACAATTTTCAAATCCATCAAAGATAAGCCCGAGGGCTTCCTCGTGAGTTCTTTCCCAAATGAGCATTTCAATTCCCTTTAGCAGATCGAACCAGTGCTCAGGCGATGCCTCACACTTATATATTTAGGGTTTTGGATAATTTCCAAGATTATCCTTAATGAGCCAGGTTATGAGTGTTTTGGTGTAGTGGGCTTTTGGGCTTTTTATTTAATTTTGGGGTTGATTATAGATAACTAAAAATAAAATATTTTTCTTATTATTTGTATTAAAATTCCCACCAAAATATTTAAAAAAAAATCTTTTAAAAATGCTCATAAAAATTATTTTATACTTAAAAATCACTTTGTGCAAATTCACTTTATATAAAATAAATTATTTCATGCTAATACACTTCATATAAATCATTTATTTCACAATAATAATTCATATTTGGTATATTAAATTTAATTTATCATTCCATATACCCATAAGTCACACCGTACATGAATTTTCCTATAAGCATATATTTTGACCTAATAAATTCTAAATTTAAGCAAATTAGTCATGAAAACTCCTAGGGTAGGTGTGGGTTGTTAAATGGGCCCATTAGTTCGTGATCATGCCTATGTAAAGTGTCCATTTTATGATATAAATATGATATGTATGATGCATGAGATGTATGTAAAATGGATAATGTGCAAAGAGAGACCTAATAATTAAAGCCCAAGAAAATCTTCCAAATAAAAAATTAAGTCATGGCTCTCTATTGGAGCAATGATTCATGTGAATCATTTCCTTGAAGTCATTGTATAGCATATGATGTTGCAAGTATAGGCTACATTTTGTTTCAATAATAGCAATGTGTACTTGAGCCATACAACGTTCAAATCTCTACACTTGTTGGTCTAATGGTGTTGACTTAATTAATGTGAAAGACCAATATGACAAAGGGTATCTAAGGTCAGAAGCATTAGGAGCCGGAATGATTGAGCCACACAAAAAGTTGTGATGAACAAGAGTTGTTCACTTGTAAAATATCAAAATTGCAATAATGACAATATATATCTGAGGGAATTTGATAGTTTTATGAGAATTCAATCACCCACTAAAAATCCGTCCTAATGGGATTTCTGTCTCCTACTTAAGAGTGTTGGATTCGCCAAGTTAGTGGGAGTACCATTTTAATTAAAGACCAAGTCAACATGGTGGTTATATTTCACATAGACTAATCAATCTTATTATTTTCTATAGTAAATCTAATAAAATGAGCACATCTTACCCTATTGCGAGCATACTCAGTGATAACAAATTAATGGGACCGAACTTTGTGGATTGGTTGTGAAAGCTTAAATTAGTCCTTGCTCATGAAAAACTTTTGTATTTTCTTAATTCAAAGGTTCCTGGACCTTTACCTAAAGGGGCCTCTCCTAAGGAACATGCCACTTTATAGAAGTGGAAAGATTATCATACAAAAGCAAGGTGAATCATATTAGGATCAATGAGTCCAGAGTTGCATAAGCAAAATGAAAACATGCTTGAGGTTACAGACATCATCACTCACCTGCAAGAGTTGCATGGTGAAGAGAGTAGGATTGCTAGATATGAGATATCTAAGTAGTTATTCCAAACCAAAATGCATGAAAGAGAGAAGGTTGGGCCACATGTTCATAAGATGATCTTGCTAATTAAGCAATTAGAGAATTTAAACTTCTATATGGACTTCAACCTTCAAACGGATTTCATCCTTCAATCCCTATCATACTTATTTTCCAATTTCATTATGAATTTTCACATGAATAAGATTGAATGCACTTTTGTAGAATTGCATAACAAACTTGTGACTGCCCAAAACAATATGAAGGGCAAGATAAAGAAGTAGCTCTTGTTGCATCTTCTTCTAGTAAGACTAAGAAGAAGAAAGGCAAAAAGAAGACTTGCAAACTCAAGCCAAGTGGCAGTGTGATTTAGGAAAGATCCATAAAGGCAACTTTTAAAGAAAAAGGAAAGTGTTTCCATAATGATGAGGTTGGATTGGAGGAGAAATTGCCTAAAGTATTTGGAATCCATGAAGGGCAAGAAGAAGAACAAGAAGAAAGATAAGCCTTGTGAAGGTATGTCTTTCAATTATTCCATCTCTAGTCTAATAGTTCATCAATTGCTTGGATACTTGATAGTGGTGCAAGTTCTCACATTTGTGCTTCTATGCAGGTGATGACAAGTAGTAGAGGCTTGGAAAAGGGAGAGGTGATCCTAAAGCTTGGAAATAGAGCAAGTGTTGTGGCAAAAACTATTGGATCTACTTCTATTGATCTTATTGATCATGTTTTGTTATTAAAATACATTTTCTATGTACCTAATGCTTTTAAGAACATTATTTTTGTAGCTAGTTTGACTAGTATGGATTATGAACTCTTGTTTAAGAAATATGTTTATGAAATTTATTATGATAATAAATAATATTAATGCCATGATAAAACTTAACTCTAATTCAAAATTAATTTAGCATCTTAGACTACGTCATATAGCTAAAGATAGGATTCTAAAGTTAAAGAAAATAGGGATCCTATATCCAATGGATAATGAATATACTTCAACTTGTGAATCTTGTATCTAAGGCAAGATGACTAGGTCACCTTTTGAGGACAAAGTGAAAGAGCCAAAGAAATTTTAGAACTTACACATAGTGATGTATGTGGTCCATTTGGAGAAATGGCTAGAGGAGGATCTTTATATTTCATCACATTTACAGATGATCTTTTAAGGTTAGTGATGCATATTCTGCAAGTGTACATATCACACAAGTAATATAGTAGTGAGTGAGTTATCGTTCCACTAGAGACTTTAGGTAAGTACTAGCTCAAAATTCTGCTAATGTCTAGTTAATCAAATTGGTGTTTGATAAGAATGATTATAATTATATTCAAACTAAACTAAAATCTAATTTAAGTAAAATAACAAGAAGGAAAAAGGAGGTGAAATCAAGGATAAAGGCCCATTCAGGTATTCAATCCTCCTAGCGCTTAATTGTATATCATGAATTACACATCAATCAAATTCGTTCCATAAGTTGAATTAGCATTTCGTTGAATTACATAAAAATCTCTCTCGAGTAATTAAATCCCTATTTCCCAAAAGGAATACAAGGAATCTCTTCTCAAGCAAACTCAATTAGGTCATGCATTAGATTCGAGAAACTATCTACCAAAGAATTCTTGTAAGCCTATCTCTAGTGCCCCAATCAACCCTCAATCTAAATAAGTGATCAATTCATATAAAGCTATCTCTAGTCAATTATATGAAAACAATCCCCAATTAACAAGCATGTAATTATCAATTGGTATTTAAGCAATAATAATTATAAAGATAAAACAACTCAAGCAATGATTTAATTGAAGAAGAAGTAATTCAATCTATATAAAAGGTTTTAGGATTCATCAATACCCAAATTAGAAAGAATTAAGTCATATCACACATTGCAACCAAAGAAAGAATTAAAGAGGTAAGAAATCTCAAACAATTCATGAATAAAGTGTAGAGAAACCCTATTCTTTGATTATCAATCTTCAAATTCTTCTTTCCCTTACTATCCTCTCTCTAATCCCTAGGCAACTCCCCCCAAAAATGCTGTCAGATCTGGTTTTATATTTTTGAAAATTTTTAATGCACACCATTGAACCCATGGCTAGGGTTCCAGCCATGGCAATGAAAGAATCAAAAAATGTAACTTCCCACGGGTGAGACCTCAATCGTGCCTCCACCTGTGGAAGGCTACTGGATAATTTGCCACTTTGCTCTTATCACAGCTGGAATCCCAGCCATGGCAGCCCATTTTCTTCCAAAAGTTAGCATTCTGGCTTGGATCTTCACCATTCTAGGTCACATTTGGATCATGGCATCATTTGACACTGGATTTAACTAAAAGAACTGTGAAAGCACTAAAACAAATAGGTTAAACTCAATTGGAGGCATAAAATACATTAAGAACAAGGGCCAAAATATAGTATTTTCAACACTTATCAAATTCCCCCATACTTGAGTTTTTGCTTGTCCTCAAGCAAACTAAATTACAATAATAGTTTAGAAAATGGACAACCCCTTTAAAGCCAAAAGAAAAGACCAAGATTGATAATACTCAAATTAGTAAGGCTCGAATCTCATAATCAAAAACTAATTCTCAAATGTAGCAGTCAAATTAAAGAATCTACAAATCAAAGAGCCTCAAACTCAAAGATAAAACTCACAACCCTAAAGTTTAACTTGCAGAGTTAAAAGATTGAGCATACAATCCCAAAGAAACAAAAGCCAAACAAAAGTAAGAAATGAAGGATTTTCTCTTAAGCACCTGACTACGCTTTCGATTTTTCTGTTGACTTTAACTTTCAATTGTAACTTTATTACACTTTTTTTTTTCAGGGAGCCCAACTTGTTTGAATCATCATACTAGCCTTTTGACATGAAGATAAACATTTGTGATGCTGACCCCCGGTTACTCAACTAGAATCACGAATCCAAATGGCTATTAGCACTATTCATAATTCCAACTCCTTATGTTAGAAGAGTCAAAATTAGCGGAATAGGGAAAAATTTTCAAAGCTCCATATGCAAAATTTTTTATTTTATTTTATTTTATTTTTTTTATCAAGAAAAATAGTCAAAGAACCTAAGATATTAAGTGTATCTTACTAATCTTAACTCAAGTCACAAAGGAATCAACATATGCTAAAAAATGTAACTAAGGTTTCAAACTCTAGTAATGTAGATTTCATCAGTCTAATTCCCTAATTACGACTACCACATTTAATTCTTAGCAAATGATCAATTCAACTGAGCCAAACATCAATGAGAGATTGTCATAAATAAAGAAAAATAATCATCAATTATGAGCTAAAAAGGGAATCAATCCAATTCATACCATTATTATAATTTAGCTCGCTTGAGATAAAATAGGACAGAAAGAATATATAAATAAACAAATAAATATCCCTCCTCCACATTTAAATAACACGTTGTCCCCAATGTGTTTGAAAATGAATATAAAGAAAAACATATAAGGGGAAGAAGAAAGATATAGAGAAACTGCCCTGTTATCAAATTCCCATATCAGTCTGTTCCATAGTCCATACCATGTCATTATCTATTCTACAAACCCAAATTAGGCTTAAAAAAGAAAAAGAAAAACAAAATAAAAAGAAAACATAAAAAAATAAAAATAAAAATAAGCCTAAATAATATAAGTACAGTAATCCAAAGCATAAAATATAAAAAAGGAATAAAAGAAAAAGAAAAAAAAATGGAAGGATCAATCATCCATGGTGTCATTAAAGTTGTCACTCCCCTCGCCATCATCTGACTCGACCTGAACCGGAGGCTGTCTCTGCTGGGGCTGCGGTGCAGGGGTAAGAGGCACATACCCTTGAGTTCCCTAATAATCTAGCATAGACTGCTAAAGCCATGCTCGGTTCTATGCCTTGAACTCAATTGTCTCCTGCTGGCATTGCAACATAGTTAGGATCTGATGTTGGTTGGTGAGGAGTCTATTCTGCTAGACTTGAAGACCTATCATGGTCCTCTCCAACTGGTATATCTGTCTCTCAAACTTGATGGGCTTCCTGTCGTCTGCATCATCCACTCCCATATATGACATATAATCTCAGAATGGGGTTGGGCTAAAGGAAGAGGGTACGACTGATTAAGAAGAAGGCCCAACAACAGCAGGAGCACCAGTAGTAGTAGAAATACTAGCATCAGTAGAAGTACCGACAGCAGCAGGAGGCTGAGTAGTAGGGTCAGTAGCAGGAACTAAAGCTGGCTTAGGAGCTATTGAATCTGGTGGAGGGGCAAAGGCTGGCATGAAGCTCTTCATCTTATCCATCTGCAGCAATGTGGCATAACCAATTAGCTTAGGCAGGCCATTTAATGTCATTGGAGGCAAGCCGTCAAAAACACCCAAGCTCTTAGCGAGCTTGATGATATACATCCCTCCAAACAATGCTCTAGACTTGCACTTCTTGCATTGATCATCAAAGAACCATAAGAGAGAATAAGCCACATTGTACCTCTTATCCTCATGCATGCACATCAAATAAAATAACTCCTGTCTAGTCATAGTCCCTCCACTATCCTGTCTGCTAAAAATGGTCTTCGTCAGAAGAAAATGAAGAACTCGCAGATTGAAGGAAGTAAACTGGGATGCCCTAGAGACTAAGGCATCAAATCTCTTATGCACCGGAGCAAATTTATCCCACACCTAATTAGGGACGTTATCATTTGGAAAGCCAACAAGTGTCTCATGATAGACATTAGTATGCAGCTCTTCCTCCTTATATAAACCCATCGCCACTGCTAAATCATTGACGCTCATATCAAACTGCTTGGTGCCTAACCTGAACCGCAAAATCTTTTTTTAGACTGATAGCACCTTCATATCAACCTGAAGGGAACAATAAAACTCCAGCGTCAATTCTCTATAAGCTGGCTCAGTGATCGCAAAAAATCCCTTCCAGCCTGACTGTGATGTCCATCCCTAAAGATCTTTGTCTATGCCGATCTATTGCATAAAGCCCCAGTCGATCTATCATGTAGGCTTGAAGTCTTTGTTGGCCAATTACTTAAAGCGAGCACGAGACTCTAGGTCGGCAAACTGGACAAACACATGGTTTGGAAAGAAAGAAAGCATGGGGGCTACTATTGGTGGGGGGTTGCGGGAACTGCCTTCCCCTCTAGCCAGTTTGGTAGGCAATTTGGTCACCTTTGTGGATGATTTCTTAGGCCCCATGTTGCAAAAAAAACATAATCCAACCCAAACAACAAGAACAATAGGGAAAAATTGTCGTTAGAATTTTGGCATTACAACGTTATAAACACTGTATTCCTAAAAATAGTAAGAACAAACCCAAACAGTATGCCTAAACCAATTTCAAACATTCGTTGCCCACATTCAAACAAACTACACTGTAAATAATTCAACAAACACAAACTTAGACAACTCTAACAATAGATAGTCACCATTGTATGATTGGTCATCCAAAAACAATCCAAAACACTCTTATTGCCCAAATTCATTAGTTTCTCTCACTAAAAATCAGATGCAATGTGTTTTTGCTCTACCCAAATCCCTAAAATAAAAAATTCTACCCTCAATCATATGAATCGCTAAAAAAAAACACAGGATGAAGCAGGTTTAAAACAAGAAAATGAGCAAAAATTAAAGGAAAAGTAAAGATCCCTTACCTATGATGAAGAATCCGAAGAGATAGAAAGTGTTTGTGTTTGAGATTACTTGAAAATTGCTTCCTTAAGTGCGAAAATTGGCTTAAAAGGGGTGGTGTGTGTGATTTGAGTGTTGGAGAGGTGAGGGAAAAGGAGGGGAAAGAAAGAAAATTGAAAATGTGTAGTGTGTGGAGTGCTGCGTTTCTTTTTTTTTTTTTCTTTTATTTGCCGTGCCCACAGGTGACCCCACGGCTGGGATTCCACTCGTGGCCATGATGCTACCTCTTTAGGTGCATCACACAGCCTGGGCTTCAGCTGTGATCTCAGTCGTATGATGCTTCCATGAAACAAAAATTTAATTTTCCTTATCACACTGGTGGAGACCCAGTCGTGGTCCTAACTGTATGATGTTATTGCCAGAAAAAAATTAATTTCCTTATCACACGGCTGAAGACATGGCTGAGGTTTTAGCCGTGTGATGCTACTGCTAAAAAAATTATAGTTATCCTTATCACACAGCTGAAGGCACGGCTGGGGTTCCAGCCGTATCATTCGATTTTTCCCTCTTTTTAAAAAAAAAAAAAAACATTATCAACACTAAAGGAACATATTGTCCCCAATGTGTTAGAAACTACCAAAACTAAGCATGAATAGGAGAGATCTTGTACTGCCCTGAATAGAAATACCTGAGAAGATACGTAATTGCATGTGGTGCTTGTTCAAATACAAAGACAAAAGTGGAGACATGGGATTTATTCATGAAACATAAAAACTATATTAAGATAGAACATAATAAAAAAAAAAAGCCAAGAAACATGAAAGATAGCTAATTGCTCATACATGAAAGATAGATGGAATGCCTAGCTTAGAATTACAATTATTTAGTAAAGTTCATTCCAGTGTAATCTAAACTAGCTCAAGCCAACTCCTCACTTCTCCTTCCTATGCCTCCCTCTTCCCTTTTTCACCTTTGGAGGTTCATTGCTTTCCCCTTTTGGTGGTTCTTGCTATGTGAAATCACTTTCTGCAGCATCAGTTTGTGCATTATCAACCTTTTTCACCTCGTTTTCCACTGCCACTATCTCCTCTAGGGAAAAAGTACACTCATTCATAGTTGCGTATGCCCTACTGTAAGTATAAAAAGCTGTTACTTGTTCAGGGGTCATGGATGGAGGAGAGGAATCCCTTTTGTTTTTGGAGCTATGGCCTTTTGGATTCTTAGAACTCATACTTGATATCCTACTTTCAACTAGGTGAGAGAAACAAATTCAGTTCAAAGCATAGTCTATCTATGTAGTTCTCTCATTAAAAGCCCACAATGAAGACAATTTCAAGAGGGGGTAGGTAAGTTATGCATTTCTCAATTAATCTTTTCCTCCCCCTCCCAAAAACTACAAGACAAATTTGATGCAACCAATGAGCAGCAAAAACTAAGACAAAGATAAAAAGATAAAAATAAAATTGAAGAACTTAAAATATATATATATATATATATATATATATATATATATATATATATATATATATATATATATATATATATATATTATTTTAAGTTCTTTAGTTTATTTTTATCTTTTTATCTTTATCTTAGTTTTTCTGCTCATTGGAGATAAGTTCTTTATCTTTTATCCAATGAGCAGTAAAAACTAAAATAAAGATAAAAAGATAAAAATAAAACTAAAGAACTTAAAATAATATATATATATATATATATATATATATATATATATATATATATATATATATATATATATATATATATATATATATATATATATATATATATATTAAAAACAACTCAAGACAAAAAAAGAAAGCTCAATTAAAACAATGGGTTGCCTCCCACCTAGTGCTTCTTTAATGTCATCTTAGTTGGACATTTAGGGTGATTGCTCACCCCAAATCCTGCAGATACTCAATCTCCGTCACTTGATTCAATTCTCCTCCAAAATATAGTTTAAGCCTTTAACCATTTACTTTAAAATCACCCTTCTTAGGATGACTTAATTCAACTGTTCCATAGGGGAAGATATTTTTAAAAACAAATGGACCTGACCACCGAGACTTTAATTTTCCAAGGAAAAGCCTCAACCTAGAGTTATAGAGTAATACCTGATCTCCTGCTTTGAAGTCTGTCCCTTCCTTAATTTGAGAATCATGCCATCTCTTGGTTCTCTCCTTATACATCCTTGCATTGTCAGAAGCAGCCAATCACCATTCATCAAGCTTATTAACTTATAATTTTCTTTTGGTACCTACAACATCTAAATCAAGGTTAACTTGCTTTACAGCCCAATAGGCCTTATGCTCAATCTCAACCAACAAATGACAAACCTTTCCATAGACCAATCTGTATGGTGTGGTACCCAAAGGGGTTTTATAGGTAGTCCTATAAGCCCATAGAGCACTATCAAGCTTTTCTGACCAGTCCTTCCTAAAGCGCTCTAATGACTTCTCAAGAATTCTTTTGAGTTCTCTATTTGAGTTTTCTACCTGACCACTCGTCTGCGGATGGTAGGGGGTAGCAAGCTTTGTGTGTAACACCTAATCTTTTTAGCACTTTTTCTAATTGGTTGTTACAAAAGTGAGTCCCTCTATCGCTTATAATGTCTTTTGGAGTGCCAAAACTAGAGAAGAGTTTCTTAAGGAACTTCATTACCACCCTAGCATCATTTGTGGGTAAAGCTTAAGCCTTTACCCATTTGGACACATAATCAACAGCTACTAAAATGTATTTATTGCCAAAAGAACTTGGGAAAGGCCCCATGAAGTTGATGCCCCATACATCAAAAACTTCACACTCAAGAATACCATCTCATCACGAGATGAGATGTTAACTGTTCTTTGGCAACGATCACATTGTTGCATAAAGTTATAGCTATCCTTGAAAAGAGTTGGCCAATAGAATCTCAACTCTAAAACTTTCTAAACGGTCCTGCTAGGTCCATAATGTCCTCCAGCTGGTCCACTGTGACATTGCTCTAAAATGCTCATATTGTCAGGCCATTCTACACATCTCCTAATTATCTTGTTAGCACAAATTCTAAAAAGATCGGGATCCTCCCAAACGTAATATTTTAAGTCAGAAAATAATTTCTTCTTTTGCTGATACGAAAAATCTTTTGGAAGTTCCCTAGTAATAAGAAAATTTGCAAAATCCGCAAACCAAGGGAATTCAGGATTAAGATTAGAACCACTTACCATAGCGAAGAGCTGCTCATCAGGGAAGTTGTCATCAATGTCCTCTTCTTTCAGCAGTTCCATCAATATGGACAAATGATCTGCTGTAAGGTTTTCTGCTCCCTTCTTGTCTTGTACCTCCAAATCAAATTCTTGTGGGAATAACACCCATCGAATCAATCTTAGCTTTGTATCAATTTTTAAGAACAAGTATCTCAAAGCCAAGTAATCCATGTAACCACTGCTTTTGACAAGATCAAATATGAATGAAACTTGTCAAAATTAAAAATAACAGCCAACAGCTCCTTTTCTATGGTGGTGTAGTTAGCTTAGGCCTCATTCAGTGTTTTGCTGGCATAATAGATAGGCTAAAAATGTTTCTCCTTCCTTTGGCCCAAAATTGCCCCGATTGCAAAGTCACTCGCATCAAACATCAACTCAAGGGAAGATCCCAATCAGGGGCCGCTATGATTGGAGCATGTATCAACTTCTCTTTTAAAACATTAAAGGATTTTAGACACTCTTCATCGAAGATAAATTTAGTGTCCTTCTCCAGCAACCTTGTCAAAGGGTAACAATTTTTGAGAAGTCTTTGATAAACCTTTGATAAAACCCAGCATGCCCCAAAAAGCTTCTAATCGCCTTCACGGTTGTAGGGGTGGCAATTTTTCAATGGTTTCAATCTTTGCTTGATCCACCTCAATACCTTTGCTCAAAATCTTGTGTCCCAAAACTATGCCTTCACTAACCATAAGGTGACACTTCTCCTAGTTGAGCATAAGATGGGTCTCTTCACACCGAATTAAAACTCTTTCCAAATTTAGTAGACAGTCATCAAAGAAGTCCCCATGGGTTGAAAAGTCATCCATGAAAACCTCTATGATATCTTTAATCAACTTATCAAAAATTACCATCATGCATCATTGGAAGGTGGCTAGTACATTGCACAAACCAAATGGCATCCTCTTATATGCAAAAGTACCATAGGGATAGGTAAAGGTTGTCTTTTCTCGGTCTTCTAGAGCAATAGGGATCTGAAAGTAACTCAAAAGACCATCCAAAAAATAGTAGTATTCATGTCCAGACAACCTTTCTAATATTTGGTCGATGAAGGGTAATGGAAAATGATCTTTTCCAGTTGCATCATTTAGCTTTTGGTAGTCAATGCAGACCCTCCATCTGGTGACTGTTCTTGTAGGAATGAGTTCATTATTCTTATTAGGCATTATGATCATTCCTTCTTTCTTTGGTACTACTTGAACTAGGCTCACCCAGGAGCTATCTAAAATTTGATAGATGATTCCCGTATCAAGTAATTTGATCACCTCAGCCATTATTACCTCTTTCATCTTCAGGCTTAGTCTCCTCTGTGGCTACATGACTGCTTTAAACTCATCTTTCATAAGTATTGCAAAATGACAGACTACTACCCTCAATGTTTGCTATCTTCCAAGCTATTACTTTTTTATACTTTTTCATCATTTCAATCAATCTAGCTTTTTAGTAGGAAGATAGGATAGCATTCAAAATTATTGATAACTTCTTTCACTCTTCCAAGAATCCATACTCAAGGTGCTGGGAGGGATTTAAGTTCTAGAACAGGTAGGCCTACTATGGAAGGCCTCATCTTTTCTTCCTTGGGCATTTCAATTGGTTTGAATGCCTGACTCTTAAATGACTTGTTTGCCTCCAAAATAAACTAGCTACTCTTTTGCTTCCTGATCCTCAACATTTTGCTGCACCAAACACAACTCAAGGGGATCCTTAGAAACAACGTTAGTAACAAAATTGATGGTTTCATGCTCAACAATGTCATCATATGAATCTATCTCATCAAGTTCAAGTGGGTACTTCATAGCATTAGCAATATGAAAGACAATTTTTTCACTCCACACTCTCAAAGTCAATGTGCCATCACAAACGTTAATAAGGGCATGAGCTGAATTTAAGAATGGCTTACCAAGGATAAGTAAAACATCCGCATCCTCATCCATTTCAATGATGATGAAATCATTAGGGAAAATAAATTCCTCGAATTTTACCAACACATCTTCCAAAATCCCTCGAGAATGTACCATAGACTTATCAGCGAGCTGAATAGTCATATGTGTTTGTTTGGGTTCTCCAATACCCAATTCTTTAAACATCTTGTAGGACATAACACTAATGCTAGCCCCTAAGTTAGCTAAGGCATTTTTAATTGAAAGGTTACCTATGAAACATGGAATATTAAAACTACCAGGGTCTTTTAACTTCTTAGGTAACCTTCTTTGCAGAATTGCCGAGTTCTTTTTCGACAAATGCACAAATGATACCTTTTCAAGCTTTCTTTTGTTAAAAAGTAGCTCCTTTAAAAACTTAGCATATTTGGACATTTGTGATAAATCCTTAGCAAATGGTATGTTAATATGAAGTTGCTTAAATAATTCACAAAACTTACCGAACTGAGCATCAATTTTATCCTTATGCAAACGAGATAGATATGGCACTCGAGGCTTATACTCCTTTACCATTGGGGTAGCCTCTTGTGTTGCTTCTTTTCTCTCTTTCTCCATTGTTGCCTTCTCCCTCTTTGCAACTTCCTTTTCAGCTTCTTTATCAATGGCACCCTGTGCCTCTTCCCTAACCACTTCTTCTTGGTTTTTCTTAACAGCCCCCTCAACTTGCTTACCACTCCTTAGAGTGATTACTTTTAGGTGTTCTTTTGGGTTTGCCTCAGTGTTACTATGCAAACTTTCTTGTGGTCAGTCACTAAGCATTTTAGCCATCTGGCCCATCTGATTCCCTAAATTATGAATGGAGGCTGTGAACCCTCATAATTACACCTCCACTCAACCGTCTTTTAATTATGAAGCCATAGGATCAAACTGAGCTCGAATCAGAATTGAAATAGACCAAAAATGGACGAAAAAGTAGGAAACAGGTCAAATCAACAGGTCTGCATGCACTAAGCATACCACCTCTCTGGTTGGCACACCAAACGTGCCACCCCATAAGCGGCACAAAATCCATGCCGACGGTACTGGCGGCACGCCCATTATGCCGCTCGGACGTCTAGCGAGTCACTGGTGCCGCCCATGACGCCGAGATGTTGCCTATGCCGCTGCCGATACCGTTGGTGCCCTCCTTAGTAGCTTTATAAATAGAGCCTCCTTCATACTCATTTGACATAGATTCCAAGGCAGAAACTCTCTTATACTGATATACTTGTTGTGTTTAAGTTCTATTTGAAATTTGATACAAAAGAGCTATTGTTTCAATTTCAATTTCAATTTACATTCATTACGCTATTTCGCTAATCTTCTGCTATTAAGATTCAAATTTAGGGTTTCAAATCCAAGGTGGAGTTGAGATCCAGAGCTAAGCTCATTCCGTTCATCTGAAAGATAAGAAAAGCAAAGGTATAATCTTCTTTCCATTCTCAAGATTCTAAAATCATATCTAGAATTCTCTTTATGTATAAATAGAAAAGATCTAAAATTTATTAATTTAAAGATTATAATTAAATTAATAAACAAACCAACATTTTTTTCCAAAACCCCTCCTTCACAAGAAGGAAGAACTATGTGGGGTTTGATTCCTATTCAATAGGATACACAGGCTGCCGTCTCTAAGGCATCAACTCCAAAATCTTTTTATTAACATTTTTTTCCCTTTTACTTTGATTCATTTATATTAATCCTTTATTTCTGATTCCATGCTAATGTAGTTAAGGAATGTATGCTTTTCTTAGTACCCAAAAGGGCTAGAGGAAAGATCCTCTTATTTTATTGGTTTTGATTTTTTAATAATTAAGTAGGATTTATTTTGCTTATTTTTCTATAATTGTCATTACATCTTATCATATATATCTGTTTCATGCATCATTATATGCCTATTCATACATATACGAAAATTCCTTTTTAAGAGTTATTTTGCACTTTTAGCCAAACTAAAGAAAATTATATTTTCTCAATTGAGTAATTACCAAAACCTTATCCCTGAGCCCTCTTTAGTCACTCATGGATTTATGCATTTTTCCATTGGCATAAATCAAATATTTTGTGGAGTCAATCATGTTGGGTTTTCTTTAATTTTCCTAATTAAAACAAGTAAATTAAAATGGTGACTCATTTTTCAACTTTCAAATTGCAAAAATCAATTTTCTGAACTCATAGCAAGTTCCAACCGTGGAGTTTCTCATGAAGAGTATTTCGATTCCTCGGTGGATCAGACCGGTGCTCGGGCGAGGCCTCACAAAGGCCTGTTGATTCCTAAGTGTTGTCTTAACTGCCTTGTGCCTTTGGTCAGAAGACTCAATAAATTTCTCCATCATCTCCTCTAAATAAGTCTTCTTAGGTGGAGCTTGCTAGTATTAAGGGTACTGCTAAAATCCAAGTGGAGGTCTTGGCTTAGACTGATTACCCCATGAGAAATTAGGGTGAATCCTCCACCCCGGATTGTATGTGTTGCTGTAAGGGTTGTTTTGCTGTCTCGAAGCATTTCCCATATAATTTACCTACTTCGGCTTGGCAAAATTATTGCCACTTTAGTAATCTTGACTTTGGTGTCCTCCCTCGCGCCAATCACAACACATAACTTGAGCTTGTCTTCCATATAAAGATGCAGTCAAGGAATCCATTTTTCTATTCATGGCTTCAAACTGAGCGGTCAATGCAACAACTGGGTCCACCTAATGTGAACTACCCCCTCCAATCCTTCTCTAATCTCTAGGGACTTGCCACTGATAGTTTGTGAGAGCCATGTCTTCAATCAAGTCCTTTACCTCTTCAGGTGTCTTGTTGTTGATGGAACCACTAACTACTGCATTGATGGACTACTTGCTTGTATAGTTCAAACCATTATAAAAGGTTTGAATCTGGTGCTATAGTGGAAAGCCATGATGTGGACACCTCCTCAATGAGTCTTTAAATCTTTCCCCCACATCATAAAGAGTCTCACCATCTTGTTGAAGGAAGGAAGTTATGTTATTCCTCAACTTAGTGGTCTTAGATGGTGGAAAGTATTTCTCTAATAATTTCTTTGCCAATTAAGTTCATGTAGTAAAAGTGTCGGCTAAGAAAGACTTGAGCCATTCTTTGGTTTGTCCTGAAGTGAAAAAGGAAACAAACACAACCTAATCACATAATCTGAGACATTATTGATCTTAAATGTGTCACAAATCTCCAAAAAATTCTCAAGATGATCATTAGGATTTTCATCTAGGAAGCCATCAAATTGGCAAGTCTGCTGCACCATCTGTATCACATTTGGCTTAATTTCAAAATTGTTTATAGTGACTGTCGGCCTTCATATACTTGAGTCAGCCCTATTAAGAGTGGGTGTTGCATATTGTTGCATGGTACTTAGCTGGTTTTTTGCCATTAATTCAGCCTCTTCTTCTAAATCAATGTCTTCCAAGTCTGCTACCTCTCCTACCAAAGCTAGTTCCCGTTCCTCCTTTCACGTATCTCAATGTTCTCTCTAGCTTTGGATCAAATTCAAGCAGATTGGAGGACCTAGCTCTAGTCATAAATAGAAAAGGGTAGGTGAAAAGAGAATTTCGCAAAGAAAAACAAGACAAAAATTAAATAACAAATAAAAATAAAGACTAAATCACTAGCTTCAACTCTATTGCTAATATTACTCTAAAAGTCCCCTGTAATGGCGCCAAAAACTTGATGCATATTCTGCAAGTGTACTGATTGCACAAGTAATATAGTAGTGAGTGAGTTATCATTCCATTGGAGACTTTAGGTAAGTACTAGCTCAAATGTCTACTAATGTCTAGTTAATCAAATTGGTGTTTGATAAGAATGATTATAATTATATTCAAAATAAACTAAAATCTAATTTAACTAAAATACCAAGAAGGAAAAAGGAGATGAAATCAGGGATAAAGGCCCATTTAGGTATTCAATCCCCCTAGCCCCTAATTGTATATCATGAATTATACATCAATCAAATTCATTCCATAAGTTGAATTGGCATTTCACTGAATTAGATAAAAATCTCTCTCGAGTAATTAAATCCCTATTTCCCAAGAGGAATGCAAGGAATCTCTTCTCAAGCAAACTCAATTAGGTCAAGCATTAGATTCGGGAAACTATCTACCAAAGAAGTCTTGTAAGCCTATCTCTAGTGCCCCAATCAACCCTCAATCTCTAGGAGTGATTAATTCATATAAAGCTATCTCTAGTCAATTATATGAAAACAATCCCCAATTAACAAGTATACAATTATTTATTAGTATTTAAGCAATAATAATCATAAAGATAAAACAACTCAAGGAATGATTTAGTTGAATAGGAAGTAATTCAATCTATATAAAAGGTTATAGGGTTCATCAATACCCAAATTGGAAAGAATTAGTTCATATCACACATTGAAACCAAAGAAAGAATTAAAGAAGTAAGTAATCCCAAACAATTCATGAATAAAGTATAGAGAAATCCTATTCTTTGATTGTCAATCTTCAAATTCTTCTCTCCCTTACTATCCTCTCTCTAATCCCTAGGCAACTCCCCTTCAAAATGCTATCAGATCTAGTTTTATATTTATAAAAAATTTTAATGCACACCACTGAACCCACGGCTAGGGTTCCAGCCGTGGCAACGGAAGAATCAAAAAACATAACTTCCCATGGGTGAGACCTCAGCCGTGCCTCCACCCGTAGGAGGCTACTGGATAATTTGCCATTTTGCTTTTATCACACAATAAGAATCCCAGCCTTGGCTCAACGTGTGACAGCCCATATTCTTCCAAAAGTTAGCATTTTGGCTTGGATCTTCACCATTTGGGTCACATTCAAATCATGGCATCATTTGACACTGGATTTAACTAAAAGAACTGTGAAAGCACTAAAACAAATAGGTTAAACTCAATTGGAGGCATAAAATACATTAAGAATAAGGGCCAAAATATAATGTTTTCAACACTTATTAGTTAGGCTATGGTTATCTAATGAAATATAAACATGAATCATTTGAAAAATTCAAAGAATTCAAGAATGAGGTTGAAAAACAACGGGTAAAAGTATTAAAATCCTTCGATCTGATCAAGAAGGTGAATACTTAAGTACCTTTAAAGACTTGTTGAAAGAAAATGGCATAATATCATAGTTGACTCCTCCTAGAATGCCATAATTAAATGGTGTGTCTGAAAGGAGAAATCGTACCTTATTAGATATGGTATGTTCGATGATGAGCTATACTAATCTGCCTATCTCCTTATGGGGATTTGCACTATAGACAGCTTGCTACATCCTCAATAGATTTCCATCTAAATCTGTCTCTACTACTCTATATGAGATATGGTATAGTAGAGAACCAAGTCTTAAACATGTTAAGATTTGTGGGTGTCCAGCTCATATTAAAAAGCTAAAGACAAATGAATTAGAGGAAAGGTCTATTAAAGGAAGGTTTGTTGGATATCCTAAAGATAGTTTAGGATACTATTTTTATCTTCTCATAGAACAAACAATTGTTATTAGCTGGGATGTCATTTTTCTTGAGAAATAGTTTCTTTAAAAGGGTGGCAAAGGAAGGAAGATAGTTTTGGATGAAGAATCATCCAAAGAAGTACAATAAATTGATCAAATGGAAATTGATTAATCCCATGATTGGTCAACTCCAGTTGATAATATATCCATATAAGTACCTCGGAGATCTAGTAGAGTATCTCATCCTTTGAAGATATATGGATTTCTTTATAAGAATATACAAGGGTTGTTCATTCATGAAGAAGTCGATCATGGTGATGATCCTACCACTTATGAAGAAGCTATATCAAATATAGATTCCTCAAAATGGCTAGATGCTATCAAATTTGAAATAGATTCCATGCATGCAAACTAAGTCTGGGAACTTATTGATCCACCTAAAAGTATTGCACCTATAGGGAATAAATGGGTCTTTAAGAGAAAGATTGGTGCAGACAGAAGCACGGAGACATTTAAAGCTAGGCTTATTGAAAAAAGGTTTCACCAAAGGTAAGAGGTTGAATACAAAGAAACTTTCTCACCTATAGCCTTGCTTAAATCCATAAGGATAGTATTAGCAATAACCACAAACTATGATTATGAGGTTTGGCAAATGGATGTCAAGACTGCTTTCCTTAATGGATACATTGAGGAAGACATTTTCATAAAACAACATAAAGGTTTTGAATCTAAAGAAGGTTCTAAAGTGTACAAGCTTAAGAAGTCCATTTATGGTCTTAAGCAAGCTTTGAGGAGCTGAAATCATTATTTTGATAAAGCAATCAAATCATTTTATTTCATCAAGAATGAAGATGAGCCATGTATGTACAAGAAGGTTAGTGGGAGTGCACTTACTTTTCTTTACTATATGTCAATGACATTTTATTAATTGGTAATGACATTGGCATGCTCACAATTGTAAAAGTCTAATTATCCCAAACTTTCTCCATGAAAGACTTAGACTTGTAACATGAACATAATGGTTACTCACCTTGTAGTTCCTTAGTTCCTAATGTTTGTAGCCCTTGAACTTCTAATAATCTTTAAGCTATAACATATATTACAATTCAATACTTAGCATTTGTTTAACATCATGCTATCCTATCCCATAACTACCCCATGCATATATAACATTCACATATACTTGGAGTTGCCCTTAGAAGTGCACTCGTCACTTGCACATAACATGTTGACTTTTTAGTCTTACACACTTAGCCTTCTTAGGCTCACATGAAAATATATAATAACTCATGCCAAGACTTTTCTATAGCCGAACACAATAAATCATGATCTTAATATGAATTCAATTTAAGGTTATTAATCCACAATTAACATATCATAAGGCTTAATTCACATGCTACTTAATCATATACACATATTAATCAAACATGGTAGTTTTGGTTTAGAAACCCTAGTGTAAGCTAAACCTCTCTAGGCTTTGTCTAGTGTTATTCCTTCAACCAACATGCAATTTAATCATGCATCATCCATATACATATTTTAACAATCATTAACATAAATCATATAAAAATTATAGGCATTGGGATCAAAATCCCACCATAAGCCGAATCACATAACCATGGAAACATAGATTTTCTTATTTTTTGCACTTTTCAATCATTATAGTAATATGCAGAAACATGATTTAAACTAATAGTTTTCATGTAAACATAACAAAAATCATTTTAGAACTCCTTAACATACAAATCGGCACCCCTTTGCTCATATGCATGAAAATTCCAACTTTTAAGTTTTAGGATGAAAACCATGGATTTTCTTACTTTTCGTACTTTCTGATTATTACAGTAATATGTAAAAATATGTTTTAAATTAATATTTTTAATCTAAACACAAAAAAATAATCAATTTAGAATTTATCATCATCATACAAATCGACACCCCTTTTTATGCAAATGCATGAAAATTCCAACTTTTGGGTTATAATACCCAAGGTATCCCTAACCAACTATAAAGAGTAATGATGTCACTATAATGCCCATATACCATACCATTCAAGGCCATCCTAGCACTTCAAGAACCATAAGAATATCATAAAAGGTGAGTTCTAAATGAATAATGTGACAGGAGTAAGGAGTGTAATCAATTTTTATAAGCACTTTTATGATAAAATGGAAGTCAAACCGAGTTTGACTTAATAAGACTATGTTAATAATTCATTTGAAATGTGAATCTAAAGTGTTGAGTTGCAAAATTTGACCAACTAGCCATCAAAAATTGACTAAGTCAAAATCCTAATCAAGGTGAGAAATTATGTTCATCTTATCTTTTCTATATTCTAAGGTTGATTTTAGTATTTTAATTCCATAAAATCCTTTCTACACCATAAGAAAATTCAGCTAACTAAGGGGAAACCCTACATAAGATGTGGTTTTGAATGATCTTAAATGAAATATGGAGATTTGGTTAAAGAATTAAAGGATCAATGGGAAGGTAGGAAAAGAAAACATGAAAATACCTAAGTACAACTAAAGGGTGAATTCGGCCCATGTTAGTGAATGATCAAGGAGAGTTCTAAATTCTATTTGAATATAGCTACAGTCATTTTAGATGAAGAACAATGATTTAGAAATGTTAAAATAAATTTTAGAAACTTGGTTTAATACTTAAACATCTTTGAGGCATAAATATAGTTTAAAAGGGGAAACTTGATGTTCTAATGCTAGATATTGACAATTGAATGATCATTTAGGATTTATGTTATACAAATTTCATAATTCTATGATCAATTTAAAGATTTGATGAGGAAGTAATAGTTTTCTGCAAATTCTAGGGTTTATGAAAAAATTAGGAATTTTGAGTATTGAACTTGAATTCATGAAATTGAAGGTGAAATTAGGTTTAAGAATAGTCTATCATAACTTGTATAATGCTAATTTTGAAATTCAATTGATAGAAATGGTTTTCCCTAAATTTAATGTACTAAGTTCATTTATAGAATTTGATGGTGGAAGTAGAATTAATTACATTGAATATTAGAAATTGTTTAAATTGATTTTACTCAAAGTTGAAATGTGAAATTAGGAGGAAAGGGATTATCTTTTCTTAAGTGAATACTATTGGCTATTTGAAAGATAATTAAGGAAAAGTGTTAAAATTAGTAACAAGTATATGTATAGTGTGTCATGACCTTAAAAGTAACAAGTTAGTACTATAATGATCAAGTTAAGCTTAATTTACACTAATCACATAACAAGAAAGTGATTAATGCATAATTGGTATGCAAATGTGTAGAACCTGAAGACAAGGACAAGGATATTGTCTAACAGTGCAAGGAGTACCACTAACATCAAAGTTAAATGTAAATAGGATCAAAGGAGTTCAAGGAGAGTACTTAATAATATAATATGACATATGCCATAGTCTTTGAACCTTTATTGTTCAAACTATTACCGTTGAAATATTTCAATTCCTTGATGAGCATGAATTGCTTATTAAATATTGAGCCATTTGATATGATACTTCTTAATGGCATTTGATTATTATGAATCTATCATGTTGAATTCATAATGTGATCATTGAATTCCTTACCGTATGTCTTATATGAATCTTTCTATGATGCCCATTGATAAGCAGAAATACCCTTCTGATGTGGGATAATACATCGAACCTTGTACACTTAATATAAGACTGCAAGTAGGGTGAGAGTACCTAATCTGTGTTAGGGAGAATGCCTAACCGTAAGACCTTATCAGTCTTGTGTAATGTGATGCATGTGAGTGAGCAAGGCTTAGGCCACCACTCTTTAATTTATATGTGTAGGAAGCATTATGCTTCCAAGAGAATATTATTTTTGCTAAAGATATTGTTTCCAACTTAAATAAGAAATTGGATCATAATGATAGCATTGATTAAAATCTTTCCATTGCCATAAAGAGCCCTTCCTAATAATGGTCCTTGTACTCACCATATTTATTGTATTATTATGTACTCACTGAGCTTTGTCTCATTCCCTAGTTGTTTAAATTTTTTAGGTATGATTGATGAGTCAGCAAGGTAAATTCCAAGCCCTACTCATCCGCTTGGAAGTTGTTTTGCTAATTTCAAGAGTTGTAATTCTTGATAATAAAGACCATTACTTTAGAGCTCCATAGTTACTTAAGGTTTAGCACTAATTTGATATGGGATTGATATGTACTAAGAACCATAATGTAATTATATTTATGTTGGTGTGAGTAATAAGGAACATATGTAAATGAGATGAATGTCATTATGATATAATGAACATTTGGCTATATGTAGGATAGTAACATAGAAGTTGGCAATAAGGCAATTGGGTTATGATCTTGGGACAAAGTTCAATATGATGAATGGTAAAGGGTAATAAGTTATATAGGGTTCTACGGGGTTTAGGTGACTTTATGTCTTCTTATACCCTAGGATCGTCACAGCTTAATAAGTGGGTCATGACAGAGGTGGTATCAGAGCAAAGGTTTAAGTCTACTTTAGACTTTATAAATACTATGGATTATATGTTAGACCATGGAACATAGGATTTCCTTCTTGTCATTTGAAGTCTATCTTTAAGTCTAAATCTGCGCTACTCATAAAAGCTTAACTCTTTTAGTTTGATGTATAATATATGCATCTTGACTATGGAAAAAGGAATAATAATATGATATAATCGATATATATGACTGAGTTATGTGCTATATAAAATGGGACGATAAGGATAAAATGTGTATATGAGAAAATGGTAATATATGTTCAAAAGTGTGTAAGTGAACATTTGTATGTGTCTAAATAGGAATAAATTTCTTTTTATAATTAACTGTCAATTATTGACATGGTTTAGTGCAATTGATGTTTTGAAAAATATGTATATAGTGTGAATAATGATAAAGGTATACTAAATCCCTTGCACTTATGATGTATGCACACAAATACTATTTGCTAAATGCTATTAAGTGAAAACCTAAATGTGATTTCATTAAAAGTTCACGAAATGTGAATAGTGATGTGAATATATTTATCCTTACATATACTAGAGTATGTGCAATTTTAGGATATGAGATATCCTAAGGTAAGTTATATAATGATAGTGAGAGAGACTCTGGGAATCTATAAGATTGGATTATGAACGGATAGATTTTGAATATAGAAAATGTTATATGTGTACATATAGTAAAGAATTTAAATTGGGAAACAAGTAGGACAATATTATAGTTCTTTTGTATCTATACAATATGTGACTATTGTATGAAAGTTGGGATGATTGATGTTTAAACTACTCTTTAAAGCAATACAAACATATTTATATGTTAGATGGTGGAATACTAATATTAGAAAGGACTAAAATAAAGCCCCATAATAAAACGAAAAAGAATAGCCCATAAAAGTTCATAAAAAGTTGAATGAAAAACTTTAAAGCCTCCAAAATAGCTTTAAATGATTGAATTTAGGCCCAAATGTGGGCGATGTCGAATAAACCTTACATGATTATAGATCTTTAAATGGGCTTTGATTTGGTATATTATGGTCCCTACAACTCATCTATAACTAAAAGTTATCGCCTTTCAAAGTTGACCTGCACAAGAAGATAATGTTCATTATTCGTGGGAGTTGAGTTGCGGTCGCAACTTGTTAATTGCGGTCATGATTATCTATCATGCCCTAAGTCACAAAACTCACTATGTCTAGAATCTAAATTCAATGTTTTATTCCCTAAATTTGTCATGTTTGTGAAATTTGGGTTGGATTGCGAAAATATATCACAGTTGCGAAAATTATGCAGTGCTCGCGATTCTGAGGCTCATTTAATGACTTAAGGGACTTTTAAATCTTTTGGAAATTAGGATCTTTTAATTAATTATAACTATGGAATAAATGCCTAGTGAACATGTTAAGTAATTCTGAATGGAATTACTAGGATAAGAAAGAGAAGTTGATTTAGTTTTGATCCAACTAAGATCAATGATTGATATGAATAATGTTATACTATATGAAATGCTTACATGTGACAATGGTTTGATATGTGAACTATATGGAATTGTTAAATGGTACTTATGATTGTTGTCATAAAGTAGTAAATGATGTTTAGCAATGATCAGTATAAGATAAAATAAATCAATTATATATATATATATATATATATATATATATATATATATATATATATATATATATATATATATAGATATATATATATATATATATATATAGATATATATATATATATATATATATATATATATATATATATATATATATATATATATATATATATATCTATATATATATATATATGGCTTAAATGCTACCTTATATACTAGGACAACAAGAAAGGTAAGGACTACCCTGTCATTTATGTGATTACCAAGTATAATCAAAGGAAGAATATTAATCTAGTGTGATCTAAGAGAAGATCACTTTGTAATCAAAGAGGAAGCGATTAATCGGATATGTGTTTGATGTGACCTTAGGAAAAGCGATTATGTATGTGTAATGGGAAAGTTCTTAAACCCACTAAGGGAGTAAAGTTGTGAGTTTAGTAAAGGACTAAAGTGAAATCTGATTTAATGTTGGATTATTCCAAAGAAAGGTGCATGAAATTGACAATTATAAGAAAGTATATATGATTAAGCATTAGTCTTTACAAAAAAAGTAAATAGCTAAGGAAGGTTTGATTTAAAAAAAAAAAAAAAAAAAAAAGAGGGACTAGTATGAGCTAAGTGCAAACTAGTGTAAAATTATGTATTGATTTTCGATAAAATGCCTTATATTGAGAATGAATTCTTAATGGGAAGAATATTGTAAAACAAAATAGATATAAAATTAGAGGATTATATGTTAGTTAGAAAAACAACTTGAATGTGGTCAAGCCAAATAAGTGAGATATGGAAAGGTGAAAAAAAAAGTAAATGATAAGGCAAAGAATGCATAAGGAAATACTAGATATATGAAGTATAAAATTAAAACAAACGAAAGGGAATTATGACATAAAAGGAGTTTATGAAGTTGATTGATTAGACAAACCTTGTCTAAGAGAAAGATGTTATGTGAAATTGAATAGAAATGAATAAGTTAAAACAAATACCATAAGAAATGGTAAGCTTTGAAAGAAACCAATGGAGCAAGTGCGAGATAGATTAAATTTTAAGGTGGAAGACATCGAAAACTATGACACAAAGAGATTATAAGGGTTAAAGAAAATGTAACAAAAGGAATGAAATGATTCAGATGAAGGACTTTATTGATAAGGATAAGATTATAAAAAAGTAAGTAGGGAAAAGTTACACAAACAAGTGAATGATAGGATGAATATTTGAACATGGAAAGATAAAGTAGCCACTAAGATATTGCAATTGGAACTAGTCTTAATGGATTATTTATTTGATGTAATATAATCGATTGATTATAATGATGTTTTTAATGTTAAGTAAGAATAAGAAGTGTAAATGTTTAAGTGTAATAAAAAATTTAAAAATGTGAAAGACTATAGGAGTATGGAAGAATAAAGCTTATAAGATTTTAATGAGATCGGTACATGTTCCAAATGGGTTAGACCTAAAGAAAAGAGAACATGAAATTGTTAAGAAAAGAGTGAATTGATGTGAATTGTATAAAGAGATATGTAATATGACATGCAAAATTCTTGAGAAGAATATGACTTGTAGAAATATGAATGTTATATTTAAAGTTATAATTATCACCCTAGAGAGGAACACTAGGAAATGGAAAGATCTCCTTATAGTGAGAGCATGACTTGAAATGTTAATATGAATGTTAAACTCTACTATAATGAATGAATGGTATCTACTTAATGGTGACAAGGCCTTTTAATAGGAAAGTAAATAAGATTTGCCATTAGACATGAAAGTCAGAAAATGAAGGAAAACCCACTAGATAATGAAATAACATAGTGAATCAAGATGGTCAAGGAAACAAACGCCCCCCTATAATGATATAGTGGCAATTTAAATGCCCACAAAGGAAGAGAAGCTCACTCAACTCCATGTACTTCTTGATATATTAAAATAGACTAAGCAAATATGAACTACTTGATGAGGAGCTAAATATTCTAGGGAATTACTAATGACACATAGCTTTTTGTTCAAAGGTTTACTAAGGAAATGACATAGTTCTATCATGGATGCCTTGACAGATACCCTTTAATGCCACTTGATTAATTACAAGAAAAAGTTGATGGTATTAATTCCCTAGGAATTATTCCTAGAAATAGAGAAAATAGTTTTGTGTAGAGAATGATGTACTCAAATACAAAAGATGAAAAGTATTTTAAAGTAACCATAGTTTAAATAAAGGCTTGAAGTTATCTAGTAAGAAGAAAAATAATTAGTCAAAATAAGAACATGGATATGAGAAAAGAAAAGTTGATATAAGTCTACTAATAAAGGTGCTCAAAATTATGGAATGATGAAGAATGAAAAGGAGATAAGGGATACAATTTAAGTATTAAAAATTTTCATGGATTATAAAGAGGCCATATATTTGAATAATAGAAATAAAGATCTAGATAATCATGTTAGAATATACTAAGGGATGGTGTTGACCAAGTGAAACTATATTTCCCCATTGTACTTATCGAAATATAAATTAGGAATTAGAAAGAAAGTTAAGTGATAATTTGATAATCAAGTAAGAAAAACAAGAAAGGGAAAAAGAAATGAATAAATATGAATGCCAATAAGAACTAAAAATTGAATTGCATGCCATGTACAGTGATTAAGTTTGTTTGGATGCATTATAAGAAGAACTTGAAAACATAAAAGAATATACATACCTTATTGAGCTCAACAAGAAGACCTTTGTTAAGGAATAAATGAATCTTCTTTAGAAAAAAAAAATCAAACTATAGAATACAAAGAACTAAAAGGGAGTTAAGTTGAAATAGTAGTGTAATTACATGAGATTTATTATGATAAATTTACCAAGTCAAGTAAAACAACAAAGAGTACAGTGTGAGATGGTTATTTGATAGTAGATATCTTTTTGCCGAAGTGCTTTAATGATAATGCAATTTTTTAAATTAAAGAAGTTTTGGAATTTTTATATAGATGCATCAATACCATTTATGAAATGGTTGGTAGAAATTTATGGTACTTCATTGTGTGAGTGTATAAACCCCTCCATATGATAATGTGCAACAAGATCTATTATTAATAAGTTAGAAATAACTGCCCAACAAATGAATATGATTAAGGAAAGATGAAGTGCAAATATTGTTAAATCATTTTATATAAAGTTGAAAGTCATAAGAAATATACATGACTTAAGGAACAAGGAACTAGAATTAATGAAATTAAGAAAAGGAATCAAGTTCTAAATTTGAAGCAAAGGATAATGCTTGTAAGTGTGAAGATGACACAAATTAACTGTGTATGCAAGGAAAAAACTATATATCTAACAGTATAAGTGTGTATCTTGACACATACAATAACAAATATGAAAATGGCAAGAATATTAAAATTTAGGAGCAATCAAGACAATTAGTAATGATAGAGAATCCAAGAATATCTATATACTGATTTGAGATACTATAGAATTACAAAGATTCAATGTAACATTACGCAATTGGTATATGGAGATAAGACATATCAGTTAATGAAAGATTTAAGGTGAACTTTGTTATGTTTTTCATTTGTAAATAACTATGCATATACTGTATGGTTAGTACATATTCAAAAGATGATAAAATGATCGAAGTTGTAGAGAAAGCTTTAACAAAGGATAAATTGACTAAAAGTTTGGTTTGATAAAATAAATAATTAATTCTTTGTAGATATATATAGTTAAGGATTGATTAACTATGGAATGAACTCTTAAATAGTAAGTGAAGAGCATAAATGGAACTAATTTGTCTAAAGAGTTGGTACATGTAATTGGGAACAAGTATTAAGAGTGACTATGACCACTAGACATGGGATTATAACATTTTAAGATACACTTTTGGAGGTATAAAATGAAATGATAAGATATTTATATATTGCTTTAAGAATTCTTAAGTTATAATAAGTTTGGCAAGAGGAAATAGACTTATAGTATTAAAAAAAAAGGGAAATAGATATTACATATTTGATGGCTTAGAAAATTGAGGTGACATCAATTTCATAATAGATCTTATAGTATAAGAGTTGTTAATAAAGAGAAATCATCAGAGAAATTTGAATAAAAAAGTTAGAGAAAAATGATAGAAAACTCATAGAGATAATAAATGTGTATAAGAAACCAATTGTGACTTATAGCCAAAGTATTATAAATTGCTTTAGGGGGGTAGAATGTAATACCCAAGGTTATCCTAACCAACTATAAACAGTAATGATGACACTATAATGCATATACCATACCATTCAAGGTCTTCCTAGCACATCAAGAATCATAAGAATATCATAAGAGATGAATTCTAAATGAATAATATGACAATGAGTAAGGAATGTAATCAATTTTGATAAGCACTTTATGATAAATAGAAGTCAAACTGAGTTTGACTTAATAGGACTATGTTAATAATTCATTTGAAATATGAATCTAAAGTGCTGATGAAAGGGCATTGACATCTTTTAAGACATTGGGAGATGATAATAGTGACATGAGAAGTTGAATTTAATCAAAGTTGCAATGGTGAAATGAAAGTCAAACTTACTTTGACCCAATGAGTCTACATAATGTATACACTTAAACAATGCAATTGAAAGGCTAGTAAATGTGTATTAAAATGTGTATAGAATTTATCTAGTAATGTCTAAAGTGTGTAGTGATACTAAAAGGTAGAAAAATGTATACTAAAGTGAAAAAAGCAAAATGAAAAATTTATTAAGTTACCAAGTTTGAAACATGCATATATGGATTTGTTAATGGGCTTTTGGACTTTAAGGCCCAAGCCCAATAGGAAGTAGCCAACCTATTAGGCCTAAGAGTTAGTGAACATCAAAACTTATGAGCTAAAAATATTTGGCCCATGAAAATAAGAATATGTTTGAGAGAAAGAGTTACAAAATTAGACTAACTAGCCATAAAAAATTGACCAAGTCAAAATCCTAAACCAAGTTGAATTCTCATTTTCTCTACACATGAGTCAAGGTTCATTTTGAGCATCCCAACACCACATGATTATCATCACCATTGTAGAGAGAATCCTAGCTATCCAACTTGATCCAATCTTAGCCATTCATTAAGATTAAATCATAACCATTGGATTTAACTTGATTAAATCCTTACCATTTAACCCATTATTTATATAAGCAAAAATTATGTTATAAAATAACATTTAGCCTATCTCTACACCAAAGTTTCACCCTAAGAAAGGAGATTGTCTCTACATTAATTGCAATAAGAACCTTAACAAATCAAAGCTAATCAAGGTGAGAAATTATGTTCATCTTATCTTTTCTATGTTCAAAGGTTGATTTTAGTATTTTTGTTGCATAAAATTCTTTCTACACCAAAAGAAAATTTGGCTAACTAAGGGGAAACCCTATATAAGTTGTGGTTTTGAATGATCTTAAATGAAATATAGAGGTTTGGTTAAAGAATTAAAGGATCAATAGGAAGATAGGAAATAAAAACATGAAAATACCTAAGTACAACTAAAAGGTGAATGCGGCCCATGTTAGTGAATGATCAAAGAAGTGTTCTAAATTCTAATTGAATACATCTATGGTCATTTTAGATGAAGAACAATGATTTAGAAATGTTAAAATGAATTTTGGAAACTTGGTTTAAGAATTGAACATCTTAGAGGCATAAATATAGTCTTAAAAGGGGAAATTTGATGTTCTAATGCTAGATATTGACAATTGAATGATCATATAGGTTTTATGTTATGCAAATTTCATAATTCCATGATCAATTTGAAGATTTGATGAGGAATTAATAGTTTTCCCTAAATTTTATGGTTTATGGAAAAATTGGAAATTTTGAGTGTTGAACTTGAATTCATGAAATTGAAGGGGAAATTAAGTTTAAGAATGGTCTAACATAATTTGTATAATGTTAATTTTGAAATTCAATTGATAGAAATGATTTTCCCTAAATTTAATGAACTAGGTTCATTCATGGAATTTGATGGTGGAAGTAGAATTAATTACATTGAATATTAGATGTTGTTTAAATTGATTTTACTCAAAGTTGAAATGTGAAATTAGAAGGAAAGGAATTATCTTTCCTTAACTGAATACTTTTGGTTAGAAAGATAATTAAAGGAAAGTGTTAAAATTAGTAGCAAGTATATGTATAGTGCGTCATGACCTTAAAAGTAACAAGTTAGTACTATAATGAACAAGTTAAGCTAAATTTACACTAATCACATAACAAAGAAGTGATTAATGTGTAATTGAAATGTAAATGTGTAGAACCTAAAGACAAGGACAAGGATATTGTCTAATAGTGCAAGAAGCACCACTAGCATCAAAGTTAAATGTAAATAGGAGTAAAGGAATCCAAGGTAAGTACTTAATAATATAATATGACATGTGCCATAGTCTTTGAACCTTTATTGTTCAAATTATTACTGTTGATATATTTCAATTCCTTGATGAGCATGAATCATGTATTGAATATTGAGCCATTTGATATGATACTTCTTAATGGCATTTGATTATTATGAACTTATGTGAGACCTCGCACGAGCACCGGTCTGATCTACTAGAGGAAATTGAAATGCTTATTTGGGAAAGAACTCATGAGGAAGCCCTCGGGCTTATCTTTGATATATTTGAAAATTGTTTTTAGGAGTCGCCACCTTAATTTACTTTTATTTGGAAAAATATAAGGAAAAAACCCATTTGACTCTAATTATTACCCAACGGAAAAAGATCACTAGCCTCAAAACCAAAGAAGATTCGGGGACTAGGTTTTCAGTTTATTTTAACAAAAACAGTTTGACTAAGTAATATAAAAATAACTTAAAATATATTTCATGAACAATTAAAATGCATGAATAATTTATAATATGCATAATCATTGATTCCACATGTCCAATAATAAATATACATAACAGTCCAAAAGAAAGTTAACATTGCAAAAAAAATTCCAAACATAGGGGATACCTCCCCTAGCCCTTATATGTTATAGGAAAGTCACACATTCCCCAAACTAATCCTTAAAGCAAAGAAACAAAAACAAAAGTAAGTAAAGAAGGTGATAGGGGGATAGTTGATTAATTTTAATTGGATTTGATGCCTGAAGCAAGCATGCCTACGTATCCCTTTGAATAGGAATTAGAACCCACATAATTCTCCCTTCTTGCGAAGAGGTTAGTTTAGCTTAGCCACTTTATCATGTTTTGATTGATTGATTAAAAGAGGGTTGAGTTAATTTATTAATTTGATTGATTATCGAGTTAATTAGCTAGCAACCTAGATAAATCAACTTAATTAACTAACAAAATAAGGCAAGGAAATTTAGACAATAGAAAATTAAAGGAAAAGGGAACTTACCTCTGAAGGCAAGCGGCGGCTGGCCTTAGACAGTGGGTGGCAGCGGCTAGCCTCGGATAGCGGGTGGCAACTAACCTTGGAAGGTGGGTGGCAACTAGCCTTGGGCGGCAAACACGAGCTTTGGGCAAGAGACTTTCCTTGAATAGGCGGGTGGAAATCCTTAAATTAGTTAGATAGGAATCAAGGAGAACCACCCCAACTCGCTTTGTAAAGCTAGGAGCAAATGCAAAGCATTTTGCTTGAAGTTATTGCTTTTCAAGCTCTAGAAGTTGGTGCTTTTAAATGTAGGGAGGCCCTCTATATATAGGAGGAGGTTTGAAGCATAGAAAACACAAATTTTCAATGTGAGATTGCAAAAACTCAGATTTTTGCTGGAGTTGCTGCAGAGGACCTTGTGGTGCCGCAAAGCTCTTTACGGAAATGCCACACAGCCCTTGCTATTTCACAAAGGGCTTTACAGTAGTGCCACAGAGATCTGTGGCAACAGGCCCTGCTTCCACCCATTTCGCCCATTTTTGCCTGTTCTTGCTTATTTCTCATATGTTTTTCACGATTCCAGTTGCTTGTATTTGTTACTCAGTCCCGGATGATTTGAAAGGGTTCAAATGTCAAGAAAAGATATTTTGATTTTATAATTTTAAGAGTTTTTGACTTCTAAAAGTTTGTTTACAGAGCCTAAGTGCTTTTAAGGTTCAAACACATACTGGACGGTGCAAAATTAAGGGTTCATAACCTATCATGTTGAATTCATAATGTGATCATTGAATTCCTTACCGTACACCTTATATGACTCTTTCTATGATGCCCATTGATAAGAAAAAATAACCTTCTAATATGGGGTAATACATCAAACCTTGTGCACTTGGTATAAGCTTGTGGGTAGGGTGAGAGTACCCAACCTCTGTTGGGGGGAACGCTTGACTATATGACATGATCAGTTTTGTGTAATGTGATGCATATGAGTGAGCAAGGCTTATGCCGCCACTCATTAATTTATATGTGTGGGAAGCATTCTGCTTTCAAGAAAATATTATTTCTATTAAAGATATTATTTCCAATTTAAATGAGAAATTGGATCATAATGACAACATTGATTAAAATCTTTCCATTGCCATAAAGAGCCCTTCCTGATAATGGTCCTTGTACTCACCATATATATTGTATTATTATGTACTCGCTAAGATTTATCTCATTCCATAGTTGTTTAAATTTTTTAGGTAAGATTGATGAGTTTACAAGGTAAATTCCAAGCCCTACTCATCTACTTGGAAGTTGTTTTGCTAATTTCAAAAGTTGCAATTCTTTACTTTGAAGACCATTGTTTTAAAGCTCCATGGTTACTGAAGGTTTAACACTAATGTGATATGGGATTGATATGTACTAAGAACCATAATGTAATTATATTTATGTTGGTGTAATTAATAAGGAACATATGTAAATGAGATGAACGTCATAATGATATAATGAACATTTGGCTATATGTAAGATGACAACATAGAAGTTGGCAATGAGGCAATTGGGTTCCGATCTTAGGACAAGGTTCAATATGATGAATGGTAAAGGATTATAAGTTAAATGGGGTTCTATGGATTTAGGTGACTTTATGCCTTCCTATGTCCTAGGATCATCACATCGTAATAAGTGGGTCTTGACATAGGTTTTAGGGTTTACCTTTAGTGGATGTGCAAAGAAAGAGTTGTGCTTACAGTTGAAAATTAGTTTCTCCTTCAAATAAAACACCTAGGCCAAATTAAAAATCAATAAAAATAGTAAATATATAGCCCTATATGAATTTCTCATGGTTAGTTTCATAAGAATCAAACAATAGATTGAAAGAGGGGGAAAAAACTTATGAAATGATCACAAAATCGCAAGGTTTGAAGCCACCTTATGAATTTCAATTGAGAGGGAAGTTTTGAGAGAATTTTTCTATAAAAATTTGATGGAAAATAGAATGGAGGCTGCCAAGGGGATGGGGTGGCCGAATTTAGGTTTATATTTTGGGCAATATTACAATTTTGCCATTAATGAGCTAGGTTAGGAGTATTTTAGTGTATTAGGTTTTTGGTGAGTTAGGCCTTTAATGTAATTTATGGGCTGATTATAAATAATTAAAAATGAAATCTTTTTCTTATTATTTTCATTAAAATCCCCCAAAAATATTTATTTAAAAATATTTTGAAAATGCTCATAAAAATTATTTTATGCCTAAAAATCGCTTTATACACGAAAATTCACTTTGTATGCAATAAATCATTTTATGCTTATGCACTTCACATAAGTCAATTATTTCACATTAATAATTCATAATATGCATATTATAGCTAATCTAATATGCCACATACTCATCAATCACATAGCATATGAATTTCTATGAAAGCACACATTTTGTCATAATGACTCTAAATTCAGGTTGTCACAAAACTCCTAGGGTGGGTGTGGGTTATTACATTCTCCCCCCTTACCCCCTTAAAAGAAATTCATCCTTGAATTTAAATACTTACTCATACATTCTCAAAAAAGCTAGGGATGCTTATGCTGCATCCCTACCTCGGCTTCCTAGGTACACTCATCCATTCCATGATTACGCTAATGGACTTTAATCATAGGTATCTCCTTGATACGCAAATTTCTCCCCATCCTTAGTTCGAAATTCTACTTACTTTTCTCTATAGTCAATACCAGCTCCATATTCATATAGCTAATCCATTCCTAAGATCACATCAAATTCTAATACATCAGGTTCTAATAACTCCATTAGAAGTTTTCATCCATCAATGTCTATCTCACAATCCTTAAACATGTACTTTACTTCCATCATTACTCCTAATGGAGTCGACAATAGTAAGCATTTGTCACATCCCTACTTTAGAGACACGACGGTCCTAGAACATGGAGAGACATCACCTACGCCCATAGGACCACTTATACTTATACAAATACTGCCTAAGATCGTACCAAAAACCTCTTACATTACCCTTTTTTTTTTTTGAAAACCTTAAGTTGCAGAAGCATAATTAAAATATACTTTAAACATAATCTATAAGGAAATAATATTTAGAATCCAATTAAAACCTCAAAGGATAACATTTCAAAATAAATATCCAAAAATAAATATTCCCAGAGCATCTAATGATAACTCTTCATAACATATTAAACTAATTTTCTTGGACAAGGAATTCCCCAAGCAAAGTAAGATGCTTGAACCATCACCTTGCCTCCTCATAATGCTTACCTAGAACCAAGCAAGGAAAAAGGGGTGAGATAGATGATCTCAATGAGTAAACGATAAAGCACTTACATTAACACATATTCCATTGAAAAGGAAACTCATAGCTTATACATATAGTTCATGATTTACAATTCATGAATCAGGTTGTAATTTATCAAGGTTTTAATTTAGCAAGTTTGCAAAAATCACACTTATAACACATAACACATATAGTGAAGGCTATTGCTCTATCACTTGAACACATAGAGGAGGGTGGCCTTATACCAAATTCCAACTCCTATCACATAGAAGGCATGAAGTTGATCAGGCCCCATAGCTAGAATCGCCCCTTCTAACTGAAGTGGATACACAACCCCTATCCATTGGGTTAAGATCGTATGCATAGGTTTTGATGATTACCAACATCAGCACGAGGACTTTCGCATAAAGTGTTAAAGGTACCATAGCTAGAGCTAATGGTATTCACATATAACAATAACATTAAGGCAACAATAACATGTATCGCAATAATAATAGTAATTTAACTTTTTAACAAAAGATACAATGATAGTGTAGTTCCAAAAAGAATGGAAGTTAGGGCAATAATCACAAGAAATTATCATTGGATAATAATAAAAAAAATGGTTTTGGACCAATTGTCCTTTGGCAACCCAAGCTTAACAAGGAAATTGTAGAGTTTCATTTTAGAATAGAAAGAACTTAGGTTTCAAGAATGTCAAAGGCTCACATAACATGATATCACATATTTGTAACATAACAAAATGTTACTCACACTTGAAGCAAGATTATAGTATTTACTCATACTGGAAACAAGGATATAGAGTTTACTCACTTTGGGGTTTCTTTGCTGCTAGTGTACATAGCCCTTGGACTTTTAAGACTCCTCAATCTCTATTATATATTTAGTTTAATACTTAGTATTTATTTAGTCATGATGCTCCTATCCCATAACTACCCAATGCAATATTGCATTCATATACACTTAGAGTTGCACGTATAAGTGTACTCATCACTTGCACATAACATAATGACTTTTAAAGTCTTACACACTTAGCCCTTATAAGCTCACATGAAAACACATTGCAATTATGTCTATACCTTTCTAAGGTTATCATAATATCATTATCCTAATATCAATTCACTTTAACAATCATCTTAGTACACTTTACCCTTCCATACATGTTAACTTAACAATTAACCTTTCAAGTGTCATGCTTAACTCTTATGATCCTTTTATTCAATTGTCACTTCATTAACTCAAAACCTTGTATTCATTATCAAGTCATCATAACATCTAGTTCCATATTTCGCAATCACATTTACATTCTAATTACAATATATGATTAAATACCTTAAGTATACCAAAATGCCTTTTAAGCTTGTCTAGGGTCATACCTTCAACTAACATGCAATTTTATCATTTATTATACATATATACATGTCAATAATCATCAAAATTTATTACACAAAAAATTATAGACATTGGGATAAAAATATTAATGTAGGTCGAATGCATCACTAAAAGGAAAACTAAATTTTCTTTCTTTTCGCACTTTCCGTCTATTATAGTAATATGCAAAAACATGGTTTGAACCAAGATTTTTTGTGTAAACACAAAAAAAATCATTTTAAAATATTAATTCATATGAATCGGTCACACATGGTATTTGTTATACATGAAAATTCAATTTTTGGGTTATAGGGTACAAAACCATGAGTTTTCTTGTTTTCGGTATTTTTCGGTCATTACAGTAATATGTAAACAGGTGGTTTAAACCATTATTTTTTATTCAATCATAGAAAAAATCAGTTTAGAACATGTTCATGCATGATTTGACAGCCATGGATAATATTCATAGAAAGAAAAAGTTCCAAGTTTTAAGACTTAGGTGAAATCATGAGTTTTCGTGCTTTTCATTCATTACAGCAATATGCAAATACATGATTTAAATCATTATTTTTCATCTAAACAAAACAAATATCATATTAGAATTCTTCCTAACACAAATTGGTAGCCACATAATAATTTAATAATAATTTTCTAACTTCTAAGTTCTAGCACAAAAGTCTTGAATTCCTTTGTTTTCTGAAGCTTTTCAATCATCACAGAAATATGCAGAAATATAATTTAATCCAATATTTTTTCATCAAAACAAATCATAAATAAGTTTAGAAAACAATAATGCACAAATTGCCCCCCTCTAGTGATGTTTATGCATAAAATTGTGATTTTAAATTATAGGATTCACCTTTGGAGAAATCTCACGAAAAGATTTGTGTTTTTAGTAGAAAATAGATTTTCTTTCCCAAAAACTCACCCAAATAGAATTAAATCTTAAAAAATCAATAAAAAACTTGTTCAAAATAATTTTCTCATAATTTATTTCATAGAAATTAGTTTAGGAATTGAAAGAGAAGGAAAACTTATGATTACAATCAATAAATCACGAAACTGAAAGGTGTTTTCTTAATTTCAGTTGAGAGAAATATTTTAAAAAATTTTTTCTACTAAGATACAGAAAATTAGAGTGATGGCTACTCAAAATCCAAGGCTGGCCTTATTTTACATTATATATTAGGGTTTTGGGCAATTTTCTACTAATACCCTTAATGAGCTATGTTAGAAGGGTTTTTGGATAGTAGGCTTTCATGTATTTGGGATTTTTATTTAAATTAGGGGCTGATTATGAGTAATTAAAATAAAAATATTTTCTTAGTATTTCCATTACAATTTCCCCTAAAACATTTATTTAAAAATATTATAAAAATACTCATCAATCAAATAGAACATAAATTCCCATAAAAGCACACACTTAACCTAAATCGTTCTAAATTAAGCAAATTGTCATAAAAATTTCTAGGGTAAGTGTGGGTTGTTACACTCAAACTCATATATATATATATACATACACATATGTACATATATATATATATATATATATATATATATATATATATATATATATATGTATACACACACACACACACACACACACATATATATATATGTGTGTGTGTGTGTGTGTGTGTAACGTCCCACACCTACCCTAGAAGTTTTAATGACAACTTACTTAAATTTAAAACTATTATGACTAAGTGATAGCTTTTATGAAAACTTATGTATTATGTGATTGATAAGTATGTGGCATGTTTGATGAGTTCTACTATGCATAATTTGAATTTGTATGGTAAAATAAGTGATTTGTATGAAGTGAAGTGCATACGCATAAAATGAATTATTTCACATAAATTGAATTTTCATGCACAAAGCAATTTTTAAGCATAAAATAATTTTTATTAGCATTTTTAAAATATTTTTAAATAAATATATTGGGGGAAATTTTAATGAAAATAATAAGAAAAATATTTTATTTTGTTACCTATAATCAGCCCATAAATTAAATAAAAAGCCCAAATCCCCAAAATCCCACTATACCAAAACACTCATCATTTAGCTCATTAAGGGTAAACTTAGAAATTATACTAAAAAATATTCTCCCAACTGAAATTTAGAAGGTGCTTTCAAACCTTGCGATTTCGCGATTGTTTTCATAAGTTTTTCTCTTCCTTCAATTTACTATCTGATTTTTTTTAAATAGATCATGAGAAAATTATTTTGAAATGACCGTTTACTAATTTCTATTTATTAAATTTAGCCTATGTTAGTTTTTGAAAGAGAAATCCATTTTTCTACCGTAAACACAAACCTCTCTACACAAATCCTCCAAAGGTGAACCCTAAAACTCATAATTTGAATTTTCATGCATAATCACTTTGGGGTGCTGCTGATTTGTATTTCTTGATGTACTAAATTGATTTTTGTTGTGTTTAGATGAAAATATTGATTTAAATCATATTTTTGAATATTACTGTAATGATTAGAAAATACCAAAAAGCAAGAGAACTCATGATTTTCAACCTATAACCTAAAATTGGAATTTTCATGCATATGGATTACCTTTGACTTCCACTTTGTGTATATTTGAATTCTAAACTATTTTTATTATGTTTGGATGAAGAATAATGGTTTAAATCATGCGTTTACATATTACTGTAATGACTAAAAAGTACCGAAAATAAGAAAGATTCATAGTTTTCATCCTAAAACCTAAAGTTAGAAAAATTTTGCATGCATATATAAATACATGGCTGCTGATTCATTAAAGTATTCTAAAATGATTTTTGTTATGATTACATAAAAAAAATCTTGGTTTGAACCATGTTTTTTCATATTACTGTAATTAACGAAAAGTAAGAAAAGTAAGAAAAATCATATTTTTCTTTGTTAGATACATTCGGCCTACATTGGAAATTTAATCCCAATATCTATAATTTTTATGTGATGTATTTTAATGATTATTGATATGTATACATGAATGATAAATGATAAAATTGTATGTTGGTTGAAGGAATAACTCTAGATAGGTCTAGAGACAATTAGGGTTTCCTAACCCTATTTCTATGATGTGATTAATATGTTTATATGATTAAGTTATATGGGAAATAAGTTTTATGACGAGCTAATAATGAGTTAATGATCTTAAATGGATAATGAGATTGATTGGGTGAATTGGTCATAAGAGATAAGCATGATACTTGAAAGGTTACTTGTTAAGTTAACATATATGGAAAGTGTTAAGTGTAATAAGTTGAATATTAAATTGAATTGATATTGAGATCATGATATATTGTGTTTGACTTTAGAAGAGTCTTGGTATGAGTTACTATATGATTTCATATGGACCTATAAAGGCAAAGTATGCGAGACTTTGAAAGTCAACATGTTA
Organism: Reutealis trisperma; assembly: GCA_947687605.1. NCBI lineage: Eukaryota > Viridiplantae > Streptophyta > Magnoliopsida > Malpighiales > Euphorbiaceae > Reutealis > Reutealis trisperma. The sequence continues at coordinate 2,207,740 of CANTUT010000235.1, read as the reverse complement.
TATACAAGTAATGAGTGCACTTCTATGTGTAACTCCAAGTGTATGTGAATGTTATATGTGCATGGGGAAGGATAGCATGATGATTAAGTAAATGCTAAGTATTGAATTATAATGTTATGTTAGAGCTTAAGGAGTATTAAAGGTTCAAAGGCTATAAGTACTACGAGCAAAGGAACCATAAGGTGAGTAAACATTATGTTCATGTTACAAGTACAAGCTGTTATGTTATGTGAACCTTTGAGACTCTTGAAACCCAAGTTCCTTTCCATTTTCAAATATGATTATATGATTTTCTTATTAATCTTGGGTTGTCAAAGGATAATTGGTCCAAAACCATTTTGATTATTCAATAATAACAAAGAACCTTTGTAATTGTTACCGTACCTTATTTTCTTTATGGAACAACACTATTATTTATCTTTTATTCATTAAGTTAAACTACAATTGCTATTATGTTACATGTTATTACTTTCTTAAGTGCTATTATAATAAGTGATTACCATTAGCTCTAGCTATGGTAGCCATGAACCTTTTATGCAGAAATCCTCATGCCGATATGGGTAATCATCGAAACCTATGCACATGGTCTTAACCCAATGGATAGGGGCATAATATACACCTTAGCTAGAAGGGGTGGTTCTAGCCATGGAGCCTGATTAGTTTCATGACTCTTTACAAGTTATAAGTTGGGAGTTGACATTTAGTATGATGCCACCTCTCGCTGAAGTGAATTGAGCAGGGTCTTCACTCATAAGTGAATTAAGTAGGGTCTTCACTCACAAGTATTAAGTGTGATTTATGTGAACCTTATTAAATTGCAAACTATGAGTCATAAGTTACAAATCATGATCTATGAGTTATAAGTTATGAGCCCTTTCTAAGGGATACGTGTTATTGTATAAGTTAAATTGTTTACTTATTGAGATCATCTATCTCATCTTTTTTTTTTCTTTTTTTTGTGGTTCTAAGTGAGCATTATGAGGAGACAAGGTGATAGCTTAAGTAATCTACTTCGCTTGGGGAATTTCCTTGTCCAAGTTTATTTTAGTTTATGATATGAAGAGTCACTTTTAGACACTTCGGGAGTTCTTATTTTGGGAGTTTCTTTTTGAGACATTACTCATTTGAAGATTTAATTAGAGTCTTAAATATTATTTTCTTATGGATTGTATTTAAAGTATTTTAAACTATTCTTCCACTGGTCAAAGTTTTCATTATTAATAGATAATTAAGTTAATGCATTAGGTTTTGGTACGATCTTAGGCTATGTTTATATATGTATGAGTAGGTTTTATGGGCGTTGGTGACCTTATGTCTCCCCATGTTCTAGGACCATCATATCTCTAAAGTTGCGATGTGATAGTATACACACACACACACACACACACACACACACACACACACACACACACACAAACACACACATATATGTGTGTGTGTGTGTATGTAGATATATATGTGTGTGTATATATATACATACACATATATATATGTGTGTATATGTATATATGTACACACACACACACACACACACACACACACACACACACACACACATATACACACATATATATATGTATATATATATGTGTATGTATATATATACACACACACACACACATATATATATATATATGTGGATCCTTAACTCTTAATGCTCATAGCCCTTACACTTCTAATAATTCCTAATCTCTAACATAACATTACAATTCAATACTTAGCATTGGCTTAACTTCATGTTTTGCTATCCCATAACTACCCTATGCACATATATCATTATCATATAATTGGAGTTGTACTTAGAAGTGCACTCATCACTTGTACAAAACATATTAACTTTTAAGTCCTACACACTTTGGCTTCTTAGACTCATATGAATTCATATAATAGTTCATATTAAGACTTTTCTACAGCCAAGCATAATGATTCATAATCTTAATATCAATTTAATTTTACTTCCAACTTGGTACGCTTAATACTTTCCATATATATCAATTTGACTAGTAAACCCTAGAAGAGTCATGCTTGGCTCCTTTGGGCTGAATTATACAATCAATCCCATAGGCAAATTAGGATCATTAAGTCATAATTAACACATCATAAAAATCCAATTCACATGCCACTTAACCATGTACACATATTAGCCAAAAATGTTAATTAGCGTTTTAGAAATACTAGGCATAGGATGAACCACTCTAGGAGTTTTCTAGAGTTACTCCTTCAATATTCATATAATTAAATTATGTACTATTCATATACACATATCAACAATCACTAAAATGAATCTTACAAAAATTATAGGCTTTGGGATCAATATCCCAACCTTGGCCGAACCACCATGACCATGGGAAGCCATGGGTTTTTCTTATTTTTCATGCTTGTTGATTATCACAATAATATATAAACGCATGATTTAAATAAATATTTTTTATCTAATCATAACAAAAATTAGTTTAGGATAGGAAAAGAATTGATTCGCACACCTCCAATGCACATATGCATGAAAATTCTAACTTTTAGGTTTTAAGGTTAGCCATTGATGGATCTAAGAAGAAAGAAATATGTTCGCAGTTGGAACCTCCAAGAACAAGCCTAGGCCAAATATAATAAATCAAAAATCAAAAAATATATAGCTCCATATGGATTACTTATGATTAGTTTCGTAAAATTCAAAAATTAACTTGAAAGAAAAGGAAAACTTACAAAGAAGATGACCAAATCACAATGTTTGGAGGCACTTTGTGAATTTCACCCAAGAAAGGATTTTTGAGAAAAATTCTATAAAACCTAATGAGAAATAGAATGGAGGCTGCCCATTACAAGGGGAGGCCAAATATTAGCTTAGTTTTTAGAGTTTTTAGTGCAAAATTACATGATTGCCATCATGAGCTAGGTTAGGAGTGCTTAGGTATCTTGGAATTTTGGTAAGTTTGATTATTAATCCAATTTATGGGTTGATTAAAATGTATTAAAAAAAAATATTTTGCTTCTTATTTTCATTAAAATTCCCCCAAAAATATTTAATTTAAAATATTTTAAAAATGCTCAGAAAAACTATTTTATACTTAAAAATCACTTTGTGCTTGAAAATTCACTTTATATGCATTACATTAATTAATGCATATGCACTTTACCTAAATTACCTATTTCATATTCAAAATTCATATTATGCATATTATAACTAATCCAGCATGCTACTTGCTCATAAGTCACACAACACATGAAATTTCATGAAAGCACACACTTTGTCATAATAACTCTAAAGTCAAGCAATTTATCATGAAACTCCTAGCAGGGGTATAGTTTGTTATAGAAGGTTCCTTCTTTCTTTTACAAAGAGCTCCCTAAGTGTGAAGCCTCTAGATCATCCATACCCAGCTCACCTTTAAGTTTCCCTTTATTTTATTTGGTGTTGTTGAATCCCTCTCATGGTTGCCCAATTTTGATTCAAGATCTTCCCTTAAAAACCTTTAGGAAGATAAGGTTTCTCTTGGATTGTATTAGACTAAACTCACTTTTAAATTGCAAGAAATTTTATTCTTTTACAAAGAAGTAAGAAAAAGAATTAAAGATTAAAAGACAACTTGAAGAAACTCTTTCTTCTTTTCTTTTTCTCTCAACTTCTTTCTCTTCAAAGTTGCTTTAACTCCAAAAATGATGTTCACCTTATGAAGAAAAGATGAACATAACACTTATATATTTTTTTTCTTCAAGACTTAACACTTAAGTCTTCATAAAAACTATACTACCCTTTTAGCTCATCATTTGATGAGAGACAAAGGTGGACTTTGATTTTTCAAATGGTGAAATGACCATTTTATCCTTTAGGGGTAAAATGGACATTTCTATTAGCTAAAAGATGTAATTACAATTTTAACTTTAGTGGAAAATTCTCTAACACCTAAACTCATCATATGGGCTTGTGAATAGTGAATTTTCTCTAATCCTTAAATTACCTCTTTTCCATATCACATATGGGCTTAGGATATATTTAAGATTTTCACTAAGCTTGAAATTAAGTCTTTGATTTAATTAGTCTAAATCATTTTTCAATTTAATCTTTCTCATTTGCATCATATACAAATTACAATTTAATTGAATAGAAACTATTTCAGATTAAACATTAGGACATGTTAAGGTCCATGTAAATTTAATTACATGTTTAATTATTTTTTCACTAATCAATTAATTAACACTTTAATTTATTATTATGGTAAAGCTTTTATACTTAAAAGGTGATCACTATTAGGTGTGTGACTATCTAAGTTCATGTCTAATTAGCAATAAAAATAAGAAAATATTTTTCTCTACAGATATGATATCCCTACTTCACACTTAGTCCCAAATGTTGTGAATGATAGCTAGCATTCTATATCACAACTCCTTGATTAGAAATGAATGTCTATAGTTGATTACATTAAACATTACATGGACCATCCATCATAAATTATCGTACACTAAAATTGTCACATTCCAACTTATGAGATATGATGGTCCTAGGACATGGGGATACATAAGGTCACCCATGCCCATAGAACCCTCTCATGCATGGTTAAACACTGCCTAGGATCATACCAAAATCTCATCCATTAACTTGAATGACCAGTAATAAACGAAAACCTTACCTAACGGAACAATAGTTTAAAAATACTTTAAGTACATTCCATGTCACATTCCAAATTTTGAGATATGATGGTCCTAGAATATAGGAAGACATAAGGTCACTCACGCCCATAGAACCCACTCATACATATAAAAATATTGCCTAAGATTGTACCAAAACCTCATGTATTAACTTAACTAAATCATTTATGAGAAAACTTTAAGTTGCGAAAGAAAAGTTAAAATATTCTTTAAATACAATCCATAAAAAAATAATATTTAGAGTCCAAATAAGCCTCAATAGATAACATTTCAAAATAAATTCCCAAAATAAATATTCGTAGAGCATTTAAAGATGATTCTTAATAACATAGCAAGGTAAATAACTTGGACAAGGAAATCCCCCAAGCGAAGTAGATTTCTTGAGCCATCACCTTGCCACCTCATAATGCTCACCTAGAACCACACAAGGGAAAAAGGGTGAGATAGATGATCTCAATGAGTAAACAATATAGCATATGCAATAACACATATCCCTTAAAAAGGGCCCATAGCTTATAACATATAGTTCATGATTTAAAATTCATGGTTCATAGTTTGCAATTTAGCAAGGTTCATAGAAATCGCACTTATAACACTTATCACTTATGAAGAGTTGATGATTATTTTAGCTTATTCACTCTAGAGAGAGGTGGCTTATACCAAATTCCAACTCTCAACCCATCACTTATAAAGAGTAGTGAAACTAATTAGGCTCCACAGCTAGAACTGCCCCTTCTAGTTAAGGTGGATACACTACCCCTATCAATCGAGTTAAGACCATGTGTATAGATTTTGATGATTACCTGCTTCAGCACGAGGATTTCTACATAAAGGGTTAGAGGTACCATAGCTAGAGCTAATAGTAATCACTTATAACAATAGCACTTTAGTAAAAAATAACATGTAGCATAATAGTAATAGCCATTTAACTTATTAAACAAAAGATAAGATAATGGTGTGGTTCCAAAAAGAAAGCAAGGTAAGGCAACCATTACAAAGGACCTTTCATATCATTGAATAACAATAAGGGCTTAGATCGATTGTCCTTTGGCAACCCAAGCTTAACAAAGAAATGATATGATTATAATTGAAAGTAGAAAAAGACTTAGGTTTCAAGAATCTCAAACGTTCCCATAACATAATCATTTGTACTTGTAACATGAATATAATGTTTACTATCCTTGTGGTTCCTTTGCTCCTAGTATTTGTAGCCCTTTTTGAACTCCTACTACTCCTTAAGCTCTAACATAATATTTAATTCAATACTTAGTGTTTGTTTAACATCATGCTATCCTATCCCATAACTACCCTATGCACATATAACATTCATATTCATTTGGAGTTGGTCATAGAAGTGCACTCATCATTTGCACATAACATGTTGACTTTTAAAGTCTTACACACTTATCTATTATAGGCCCATATGAAAAAAAATTATAACTCATACCAAGATGTTTCTAAAGTCAAATACAATATATCATGATCTTAATATCATTTCCATTTAACATTCAACTTAGTGCATTTAACATTTTCCATATGTGTCAACTTAATAAGTAACCTTTCAAGTGTCATGCTTATCTCTTATGTCCAATTCATACAATTAGTCTCATCATCCATTTAAGATCATCAATTCATTATTAACTCATCATAAAACCTATTTCCCATATCACTTAATCATATACACATATCAATCACAATATAGAAATAGAGTTAGGAAACCCTAATTATTTCTAGACTTGTTTAGAGTTATTGCTTTAAGAAACATACAATTTTATCATTTATCATTTATATATATATGTCAATTATAATTAAAATATATCATATAAAAATTATAGACATTGGGATTAAATTCCCAATGTAGGCCAAATATACCTATCAAAGAAAGACATGAATTTTCTTACTTTTTGCACTTTCCGTTCATTACAGTAATATGCAAAAACATTGTTTAAACCAAGATTTTTCATGTAAACATAAAAAAAATCATTTTAGGACATTCAAACATAGGAATTGGTAGCCACATGTATATATATGTAGGAAATTTTTCCAACCTTAGGTCTTAGAGTGAAAACCATGAATTTTCTTACTTTTTGTACATTTCTAATCATTATAGTAATATGTAAATACATGATTTAAACTGTTGTTTTTCATCCATACATAACAAAAATTAGTTTAGAACCCAAATATATATAAAGTAGCAACCATGGATATTTATATGGATGAAATTTTCCATCTTTTAGGTTTTAGGATGAAAACCATGAATCTTTCTTGTTTTTGGTACTTTCTGGTCATTATAGTAATATATAGAAATATGATTTGAATCAATATTTTTCATCTAAACACCAAAAAAATCAATTTAGAATATAATGATATATAAATCGATAGCCCCCCTTGTGTTTATGCATGAAATTTCAAATTTTGAGTTTTAGGGTTCACCTTTGGAGGATTCGTCTAGAGAGGGTTGTGTTTTCGATGGAAAAATCATTTTCTCTTTCAAGAATTCACTTAGGGTAAATTTAATCAATAGAAAATCAGCAAATGAATAGCACAAAATAATTTTCTAATGATTAGTTTCATAAAAGTCAAATAATAAATTGAAAGAAGAGAAAAGCTTACAAAAACGGTCGCAAAATCGCAAGATTTGAAGGCACCTTGTGAATTTCGGTTCAGAGAATATTTTTGAGAGAATTTTCTGCTGGAAATATGATAGAAAATAGAATGGTGGATGCTAAAACTAGGGCTGGGCAAAATTTAAAATAAATATTTAGGGTTTTGGGCAAATTTCAAGTTTACCCTTAATGAGCTAGGTTAAGAGTGTCTTAGTATAGTGGCTTTTGCAAAATTGAGCATTTTATTTAATTTATGGGCTGGTTATGGGATATTAAAAATAAAATAATTTCCTTATTATTTTCCTTAAACTTTCCCCCAAAATATTTATTTAAAAATATTTTAAAAATGCTCATAAAAATTATTTTATGCTTAAAAATCGCTTTGTGCATGAAAATTCAATTTATGAGAAATAAATTATTTTATACTTATGCATTTCATATAAAGCACTTACTTCACCATAATAATTCATATTATGCATATTAGAGCTAATCTAACATGCTACATACTCATCAATCACATAACACATGAATTTTCATAAAAGTACTCAGCCATAATAGCTCTAAATCCAAGAAATTTGTCACTAAACTCCTAGGGTAGGTGTGGGTTGCTATATTCTCCCCCTCTTAAAAAGGATTTGTCCTTGAATTTAGATACTTACTTATATGCTCTTGAAAAGCTAAGGATACTTCTGCCACATCACCTCCTCGGCTTCCCAAGTACACTCGTCTATCCTATGATTTCGCCATTAAAACTTTATCATGCATATCTCCATGTTCCTTAACCTTTTCACTTGTCAATCCACTATGGTGTGAACCCTCAAAAATGCACCTCCAGTGGACCATTTTACAGTTATGAATCCACAAAATCAAATAGGGCTTGAATCAGAGTTAAAACGAGCCCGAAACGGACAGAAACGTGCGAGTGGAAATTGGGAGGCACGATTTCCATGCTGCCCAGGAGGCGGCACGCATCTCATGCCGCCGAAATATGGCCATGCCGCTGGCACAGCATCAAAGGCATACTGCCATGTCTGGCGATACGTCTGGCATGCCACCCAGATGGCCGGCGCGTCGGTGGTGCCGCCCAAGCCGCCGGCGCCGCGACGACACCGCCGTCTATACCGCCGGCACCTCCTCTAGCAGCTCTATAAATAAGAGCTTCCTTCAGCCTCATTTAGCATGACTTCCAAGGCATTCTAAAGCAATTCAAGAGTTTTCAAGCAGTTGAGGCATATTTCAAAGCATATTTTTGTTCTTATACTCAGACATTTGCTGCTTCTAGATCTAGATTCCAAGTTTCCTTTGAATTCAGGGTGGAGTTGAGATCCGGAGCCAAACTAGTTCCATTTGTTCGAAAGCCGAGAAAAACAAAAGTATAATCCCTTTCCTATTTTAAAATTCTAAATTCAGATCTAGAATTTTCTTTAGGTCTAAAACTGAAAATATTTAAAAACTTATTAATTTAAGAATCAGAATTAAGTTAATAAGCAAACCGACACATTTTTGAAACCCCTCCTTCGCAAGAAGGGAGAACTGTGTGGGGTTTGATTCCTATTCAATAGGATATGCAGGCTGCCATTCTGAAGGGCATCAACTCCAAAATCTTTTGTCAATATTGTTTTCCTTTCATTTTGATTTATTCATATTAATCTTTTACTTATGATTATTTTCAGTTTATTTTGGGGAATGTGTGCTTTTTCTAGTACCCATAAGGGCTGGAGGAAAGATCCCTTTTATTTCATTTATTTTGATATTGTAATAATTAAGTAGGATTTATCTTGCCTATTTATTTATTATTATCATTCCATCACATCATATATCTGTTCATTCATCATTATTTTCCTGTTCATGCATACACAAAAATTCATTTTTCAAGAGTTATTTTGCATTTTTAGCCAAACTAAAGAAAATATATTTTCTTAACTATGTAATTACCAAAACATGATCCCTGAACCCTCCTTGGTCACTCGCGGATTGGTGCATTTTCCATTAGGATAAAATCAAAATATTTTTGGAGTCAATCAATTTGGGTTTTTTTTAATTTTCCCAATTAAAATAAGTAAATTAAAGTGGCGACTCACTTTTCAACTATCACATTACAAAAATCAACTTTCTAAACTCACAGCGGGTTCTAATCGTGGAGTTTCTCCCGAAGAGCATTTGGATCCCTTGGCGGATAGGACCAGTGCTCGGGCGAGGCCTCACAGTTGGCGACTCCACTGGGGAATCAAAAAAATCTTTTTCAAATAAATGATAAAGTGGATTACTTTTGGTATAATACCAAGTTTGGCTTTAAACACAAAATAACTTTTTCATGCATCACTACATCGGACTCCTTAGGTCTGCTTGCCGATAGTGAAATCATCCAGCCCACGACGTATCCTCTAATCCTTTTAGAGGTGTAACGAGTATGCACGTACCATTGGACCTACGTGAGGCTCCTTGTCTCACATGTGGTTAGGTATATCACATCTCTAGTGTGATGGGTTCCCTTCAAACCACCCTAACCCTTTCATGTAATGACTCATAGAACCTTCCTTTAGGGTTGTATGTACCATAATATTGAAACTTGGTATGACATTATCATGAAATCTTTTTCATTCATGCACACATGCATGCACAAAACCTTACAAATTTGAAGAGTCTTAATTCCACTCAAACACTGCTAGTCCCAAAAACCCATGTCAACCTATGGTCCCAAATACTGATATATTCCATGATCTTTATTCCATACCTAAGCTAGAAACTGACCCAGCTTTATTTCTCTATCCTAAAGGTTGAAAAGATGTCTATTGCCAGAGAAGAGACCAATACCACCAGGGTTGATGAGATCTTTGATGAGCCGCTTTCCAAACTTTCTGAACATTAAGAGACCATATGAAAAGGCAGGAAGCCCTTTTCCAAGACATGCTGAGGGCCCAAAGGAGGGCTATCATGGAGGATGTCCGTACCATGTTGGAACAGACCTCTCTGACCCAAAACCCCATTGAGCCAAAATCATTCAAACTTGACCCGAAACCCACCTATTATCCTGTCTATGGATCCACTTCCAGAGTTGAATCCAAAGACAAAGAAACTGCAAACACTGATACCATCCCACCAATACCAATCCCATCACCAAAGTTCCTCAAGAATAACTCACCAGCAACAAACATCACTTTTGCCTCCACCTCCCAACCCGCGAATCCTTTCCAAAGGAAGGAGGTTAACCCTGAGATAAAAGCCTGCATGGACAAGATGGAGCGCGTGGAGAAGATGCTGTTAGGGATGAAGAAGAAGGAGGATTTGATTGACACAGATTCCTTAAGCTTGTTCCCTGATGCAAGGGTTCCTCCCAGGTTCAAAATGCCTAAATTTGACAAATTTGATGGGACTACTTGCCCCAAGACCCACCTCAAAGTTTATGTGGGAGCTATGCAGCCATTAGGTGTGGATAATCAACTTCTAGCCCAATTATTCCAATAATCACTGATCGAAACAGCTGTGAAGTGGTTTGTGGATTTGGATGTCACCAAGAAACAGACCTGGGAGGACATCTGCAATATTTTTGCTCAGCAGTATCACTACAATATCGAGGTTGATGTAACCAAAAGAGACCTCGAGACCACTAAAAAAAATGCTAAGGAATCCTTCTCCTCATTCCTTACGAGGTGGAGGAAGAAGGCTTCTCAAATGGTAAACCGACCTCCTGAAAATGAGCAAATTGACATAATTGTCAAGAACCTCTTGCCAGTTTACCAAGAAAGGCTACAGATTCAGTACTTGCCTTCCTTCAAAGCCCTAATTGCCACTACTTCAAAAATCAAAGATTTGATCCAGAGTGGTCAGATCAAAGAAGACACTACATCGGGGTCAAGGTATAAGAGACCCACTCATCAGGGTAATGTCACTTCCTCAACAAATCAGAAAGGGAGGGAAGTTAATACTATGACAATCAAGAAGCCTATCCAGATTGAAAGGAGGCAGTTTTTCGACCTTAGGGGTGTGCCTATGAGTATCATCCTGAAGAAGCTGCTTGAGGGAAATATGGTAAAACTTCTGGAACCAAAACCAATCCCCAATCCACTTCCCAAAAATTACAACCCATATGAGAGGTGCGATTATCATCAAGGACCTGGGCACAAAATAGATGCGTGCAAGGCCCTTAGACATAGAATTTAGGACCTCATTGACTCCAATGACCTAATTCCCCCAAAAGCCCGACCCAACCTCAACACCAACCCCTTACCTAACCACACAATCAATGCCATAAACAATCATGAGGGAGTTGACCCCGTCTCTTTGATAAAGTCAAATCCCACTTATTGCTGTGTCCTGGACTTCTCTAACCTGGTTGAGGAGATTGATGCCATCACCAAAAGTGGCAGAATTATCTAGAACCAACCAACCCTAAACACACAACCTACCCAACCCATTTCTGCACCAACCGATAAATTGAAAGGGATTCTTGAACTAGACGAAGATCCCATTCTTAAACAACTCAAAAAGACACAAGCCAACATCTCAATTTGGAGTTTGATCCAATCTTCATATCCTCATCGCCAAGCTCTTTACAAGGCGCTGAATCAATGCCAAGCTCCAATTGACATCACACCAGAAAACCTTATGGCTTCTATTACCTCTGTTGCTAAAGGGGTATCTATCACTTTTGGAGAAACTGACATTCTAGAAGGAGATCCTAACCATAACAATGCCCTCTACATCACAGTGGTTACACAGGGAAAGACAGTGCCAATGGTTCTTATTGATAATGGTTCAGCTCTGAATGTGTGCCCTCTGAAAGTAGCAAGCTGCTTAGGATTGGAGGTTACTGATTTTACCCCTTCAGATCATATTGTAAGGGCGTATGATAACACCAAGAGGGAGGTCCTTGGAGTAGCCATCGTTGTTGTAACTATTGGGCCAACATCTTGCACCATACCATTCCAAGTGATTGATGTACCGTCTTGTTTTAACCTATTACTGGGGAGGCCCTAGATCCAACAAGCAAAGGCTATCCCTTCTTCCCTACACCAGAAGGTCAAATTCCCTTTCAAAAATGGGGTTGTGACTGTAAAAGGGATATGCATGGAAGACCAGACATTCCCAGTTCTATTCCTATTCTCAAGATTCAGCCTAAACTATCCTGCTATCCATTCTCGGGTTTCTCCTTCATACAATACATTGAGGGTGATAAGGGTAAAGAATTCGTTCCCTTTGATTTTGACCCCTTTGGAAATATTGCTGTTGCTAATATGCTTCGTAAAATGAATTACTTTCCTGGTCTAGGTTTGGGAAGAAGCAAACAGGGCTTGAAGTCTTTCCTAGATTATCCAGTGGCAACACCACCATTTGGGCTAGGGTACAAGCCCACTGATGAGGATATGGAAGAGATGGAAAATCGGGCCAAAGATAGAATAGCAGCCCTTAAGAGAGGTGAGGTTTATGACTAGCCCATGTGCCCTTACTTCAAAACTCTAAATGGCTACTTTGTAAAGGAAGGTGACACAGTTCCTTACTGTAACTTTCCTGAGCCTTGGGTCTACCCTATTACTAGAAAACTGATTCCCGGATTTGAAATTTTTTCTGATGTCAGGCTTGAGATAGAAGATTATGAACCAATCTACATGCTCAGTCAAGATTGGGAAGAGAACATGGAGGCTAGTCTCTTTGATGAAGTATCCATGCTCACTATTGAGGAGGAGAAAACTGACCCTTCCACCTTAATCTAGCCCACCTAGACCGAGCTGCAAAATTGGTCCTTTGAAGAGAGCCCCTTCTATCCATCTGAACTAGAGTCTGAACCAGAACCCATACCTGAGTTAGAGTCCCAGTTTGAGATAGATTCGACTTCTGAATCTGAGTCTATCTCTTCTATTTCTTTTATTGATGATGTAATTGACCTTAAGGGTCTCCCCTTTTGTTTTGATGTAAATTGGGACATATCCCCACTAGAAATCAATAAAAGTCAAACTCTTTTCTCTTATGACTCTATGTCTCCATTTTTCTTTGATGTTCCAACTTTTAAATTTGACTTAAATGAGACATCAAGTAAAAATGAAATAAATGAAATAAAAGATGACACAATTAAAGAGCCCATCAATGCTGGCACTCATGACATACAAAAAATTACATACATTGCATCTGCATGCATAGACAGGGATCACGTTGAAAGGATGATCAGAGAATTCCAAGACTGTTTTGCATGGCAACCGAAATACATAACAGGGTTAGATCCAAGCATCGCAGTTCATAAAATCCCAGTTTATCTAGGTGCTAAGCCTATCAAGCAGAAGTTAAGAAGACTCAAGACAGAATGGTCTATTCTAATCAAAGAAGAAATTGCCAAGTTACTGGATCACAATTTCATTGAGCCTATTAGTTATCCATCCTGGCTGGCTAACATTGTGCCAGTTCCCAAGAAAGATGGCAAAGTTAGAATGTGTGTAGATTATAGGGATCTAAATAAATCCTGTCCCAAGGATGATTTTCCCTTGCCTCACATTGATTTGTTGGTAGACTGCATGGTAGGATCTGAATTGGTTTCCTTAACCGATCTGGCTGCAGGGTATAATTAGATAATGGTTCATCCTCCAAACAAAGAGAAGACAACATTCATTACTGAATAGGGCACCTATTGCTACCGGGTCATGCCATTTGGGCTTAAAAATGCTGGAGCAACTAACCAGAGGATGGCAACTACCATTTTCCATGACATGATGCATAAAGAAATTGAAGTTTATGTGGATGACATGGTAATCAAAGGCACCACTATTGAAAACCATTTAGAGGCATTAAGGCGATTCTTCCTTAGACTTCTCCAATACAATCTCAAACTCAATCCCGCCAAATGTGTCTTTGGAGCCTCATATGGAGTGTTCCTAGGTTATATGGTCAGCAAGAAGGGTATAGAAGTGGACCCTGCTAAGTCGAAGGCAATTCTGAAAATGCCACCTCTAAAAACAGAAAAGGGGATCAGAGGTTTCCTTGGATGGCTGCAATACATTAGTCGATTCATCAATCAGTTGGCTGATGCATGTGGTGCTATCTTCAAACTACTTAGAAAAGGAGCCTCCAAGTAATGAAATGATGACTGTTAAAGAGCTTTTGACCAAATCAAGTAGTACTTACTGAACCCACCAGTGTTACAGCTGCCAAGGTTTGGAAAGCCCTTGTTGCTTTATCTATCAGTAACCGATGAAGCAATGGGGGCAATGCTTGCCCAAAATGCTCCAAACTCCAGCAAGGAGAATGAAATCTACTACCTGAGCAAGAGGATGCTATCTCATGAGCTCAAGTACAGTTTTACAGAAAAGTTGTGCCTTGCTTTGGTATGGGTCTGCCACAAGCTGCAACACTACCTTTGTTCCTTCACAACTCATGTTCTTGTCGACAAGAGCCCTTTGAAATTCCTTATGGAGAAGCTGGTTCTTGATAGTAAGATGGCAAGGTGGATGGCTATATTAGCTGCATATGATCTGAAATATGTGCAGCAAAAAGCGGTAAAGGGTAGCATAGTGGCTGATCAATTAGATGCAGCTCCAATAGATGATCATTGGGTTAAACCTGAATTTCTCGATGAAGACATCTTGACAATTGAAGCTGAAGTATGGAAGCTCTACTTTGATGGGGCATCTAATAACAAAGGATATGGTGCCGGTATTGTATTCATTACACCAAGTGGGGAAAACTTACCCATTGCCATCAAACTAAACTTCGAGGTGATGAATAATGAAGTAGAATATGAGGCATGCATCTGTGGTCTTGAGGCAGCAATAAAGCTCAGAATCAAATGCCTTGAGATTTATGGGGATTCAAATCTGATAGTCTCCCAAGCCTTGGGAAAGTGAAAGATTAGAGAAGAGCGTTTGATTCCTTACCATAAACGCCTAAATGAACTAGCAGCTAGTTTTCATGAACTGTCTTTCCATTATCTTCCAAGGATGAAGAACAGATTTGCTGATGCTTTGGCAATGCTCGCCTCTATGCTTGATATAAGCGACGGGTTCATAATCAGACCAGTTACAATTGAAGTTAGGCATGAGTCAGGCTGTGTAGCTCATTGTCTGAATGTCCAAGCGGCTGATAGCAAACCATGGTTTTGGGATATCTTCAACTACATTAAGAATGGACTTTATCCTGAAGGAGCCTCTAAGATAGAAAAGAGGACTTTAAGATAGTTGTCCAAAAGTTTCATTCCAAATGGGGAAATACTCTATAAGCGGACTTGGGATAACATCCATCTGAGATGTGTCACTGAAGCAGAAGCCCAACAGATCATAGAACAGATGCATGGTGGCAGCGAAGGTCCACACATGAATGGAATTGCTCTATCCCGCAAGATCATGAATCAGGGTTACTTCTGGCTTACCATGAATCAAGATTGTGCAAGATATGTTCAGAGGTGCCATAAGTGCCAGATCTATGCAAAACTTTAAAAGAAACCTCTTATACCTCTATCTCTTATCACCACGCCTTGGCCATTTGCAACTTGGGGCCTAGACATCATCGGCAAAATAAGCCCGAAGTCTTCTGGTAAACACGAGTTCATTTTGGTAGCTATTAACTATTTCTCTAAATGAGTTGAAGCTGCACCTTACCAGGTATTGGACTCCAAACGAGTAGCCCAATTTATTCGTACCAACATCCATTGTAGGTACGGGGTCCCTTTTGAGATCATTACTGATAATGGATCTCACTTCTAGAAAGAGGTTGCTCTATTATTACAGAAGGAGAAAATTCAACACCACAAGTCTTCTCCATACAGACCTCAAATAAATGATGCAGTTGAAGTCACAAACAAGACTCTGAAAAGTATACTGCAAAAGATGGCTAACAACCATAAGGATTGGCACCTGCATTTGCCATATGCCTTATGGGGATACAGAATAATAGTACATACTCCAACTGGTGCTACACCTTACTCTTTGGTGTATAGGATGGAAGCCATCCTACCAATCGAGGTAGAAATCAGGTTAGCACGCATTCTGAGGGAGAGCCAGTTGGACGAAATGGAATGGGCAAAAGGTTACCATAACTAAGTTATGGCCATCGATGAAAAGAGAATAGATGCCTTATATCAGATGCAAGGTTATCAACAAAAACTGGCTCGGCATTTTGATAAGAGAGTCAGGGACAGAGGATTGCGAGAGGGTCACCTTGTTTTGAAAGAAATAAGGGCACCTGTTCATGATCCAAGAGGAAAATTCAGACCAAACTGGAGTGGTCCATTTCTGATCAAGAAGATCTTATCCGGAGGAGCTGCAATCTTGACAGACTTGGATGGCATAGAATTTGTTAGCCAATGCAACCTGGATCAACTCAAGAGATACTTTGCATAAAGCATCCTTGTAACTCATGCATAGCATTTTGCAAATATTGATTAGCATTCACATTCTTTTCCTCAATGTCAGAACTACGTGGACCTGATTCTCCATAAAGAGGAAAAAAGGAAAAAAAATCATAAATCATTGTAAGGAGATACGTAGGCAGCCCATGCAGGTTCGGTCCACCTCATCAATAATATTTTCATTTTTCACAATCATTCGGCTCTTAATTGTGTCACTGAAAAATGAAATGAAAAATGAAAAGCTCGCTAAGTTGAAAACCCGAAAGGGCGGCTTAGGCAAAAATTAGAGCAACAAAAGAGATAAAAAATGAAATAATGATGTCTTATTTTATCTCATTTAAACTTTGGAACATTTGAAAGAAAATACAGACATGGTCAAAAATTTTATCCCAAACTAAAACAAATAATCATGTTTCTTCTTCTATCTCCTCAAGAATAGCAGCTCTTTTAGCCTTCTCTGATTTCCAGGAGCTGGCTATCGATCAATCAATATACTGCGTGGATTTACTGCCTTAGTTAGCAGGGCGGACGGCATGAAAACCCCTTACCCATCCATTTCTTACAGCTCAGGCAACAGTCTCGGTAATTAAAACAGACTCAGACAGAGCACCATCTGGGGGCACACCCTAACTATGTCCCATTTGACGCATAACCCTAGTAGCCTGGTAAAAGGTCACCATCCTCAACCCCAGCAGATAAACCATTTTGTAGCCAAAACTCATGGTCATGAATCTTCTGATTTTGTACCATTCACATCTCCACAACAGATCGTCAGAGTCCAGCTCCATCAACCATTTTGTCCATTCTTTCTCAGAATTTCGTTTTATCACAATGGTCTGAGTTCTATACCAAGAAGCAGAATAATCCACCTTGGTAGGAGGTCCAACTATTCAGAGATGATCTCTCAGCCAAATCTGAAAAGTGCAGAAGAGATAAGTATAAACACAGAAAGTAGTTGAACTGAAATACAAGAGTCAAAATTCAACTAACCTGAAGAATAATAGGGCTAATTGACCATAGCCCACCGGAAGTGTAAGATCTGTCCAAACTCATATAAAACTATCCTAAATATTTTTATCTATTAAATATTCTCAAACCGTTCAAACATCGTATCATATTTTAATTACGAGTTTTTAAATGATCAATGCTTTTTATTGTGATACTTTCTACAACAATTACTTAATCCACTACCTCTTATTATTTTTTTTCTAGTAATTTGTATATTCATAAATATCACACAATGATTAATAAGCTTGTGTCTCAAATTATGATAGTTATATATATATATATATATATTGAATAATAAAGTTAATTTTGATGATGACTAAGCTAATAGATAATTATTTTATTTTATCCATGGACATAAAAAAGAGTAAGTACTACTGTGACTCGTGACAGCAACTCAGTGTGCCGACTCGGCACCATTATGCCAACTAGTGACAGTGCCCCCCCTGTGCCGAGTAGTTACAACACCCTTTCATGACATCCTTTCACAAACACTCCTTTTTTTAAAAGGCATCACTTGGGACACCTTGTGGCTTATAAATAAATTTGTTTGGCCTCACTTGAAGCAATGTTAAGTTAGTATTTGATGGATTTTAATTACAAATACTTAGTTTAAATTCAAGTAGTATAATTAGTCTAAGAGTGAAGAAATTTTCAAGAGGTTCAAGGAAGCATTCAAAGGCTACTTTCTACAAAGTAATTTTCTGAAGAAGGAGTGAAGAAAACATCATCAAGTTTCCTTTCCCTTGTCTTTTTAACTTGTTTCTTGATGTTCTACTTGTCTTCTTATCACTACTTTGTCATTAACTCTATGGAATTACACTAAGTTTAAGTTATTTGAATTGCAATAAAGTTCTGATTTTAATTACTTTATTTTCTATATGCATTGAAAGATTTAATTTCAATTGAGTGCTTAATTATGTTGTGTATGCTTGATCACCATATATAACTTGTAATCAATTTATTCACAATGAGAGTTGGGATAACTTGGTGGAAAAGCAATTGAAGTTACATAGGGGTTGGGATAGTACTTGGAGACAAGCAATCCACTCTAAGGGGATAAAAGGAAATGGCATAAATTTAATGGTTTTGTTCTATCTCTATAATGACATGAGAATGCTTATAGACTCTATATCAAAATACTTTTAATTGACAATGAGAATTGCTTTTAAAAACTTTAGGTCATTTTCTCAATCTTTGCATGCATATAAATCTTATAACTAAAATCAATCCAGATTTGTAATTCTAATAACTAACATTCTTTATTCATAATTTAGGATAATAATAATAGAAATTAGTTTAGATATAAATCCCTTTTTAATATTGTGTGCTTATCCATCTTAGTATCTATTTGGTTAATATAAGATTCCTCAAATTCCTTGAGTTCGACACCCTACTTACTCTATATTTAATCATGAGGATTAGGGTTACAATTTGACCCACATCAAATTTTGGTGCCAATGTCGGGGAATTTGATTTGAATTTTTATTAATTTAGAATAGTGAAAAGTTGTTTTAGGCTTTTATTTTCTGATTTTGATTTCATTTTTATTTTGTTTCTTTCTTGTTTAGTTAAATATGAGACGTATTAGAAGTTCTAATGATCTTTTGCCAATTGATCCTGAAATTGAATGAACTTTGAGTGCGTTACATAGGAATCAAAGACAAAGAGAAGAAGATCAACATAACCTCGGCGAAATGGTTGGAGAAAGATGAACTTTAGGTGATTTTGTTATGCCCGACATCACAAGCAGTTTAGGAGGGATTGTGGCTCCTTCCATTACAAACAACAACTTTGATATCAAGCCAAGCATCATTCAAATGGTGCAAAACAATCAGTTTGGTGGTTTGCAAAGGGAGGATCCATATTCTCACATCTTGACATTCTTGAATGTATGTGCAACTTTCAAAATTAATGGAGTATTAGATGATGCAATCCGATTGCGGCTTTTCCCTTTCTCAGTTAAGGAGAAGGCTCAGTTATGGTTGGCTAGTCTACTAAGTGAATCAATCACCACCTGGGATCAATTGAAGCAAGCATTCCTTCAAAAGTACTTCCCACCACAAAAGACTGTGAAATTTCGCAATGAGATCACCACTTTCAAGCAGAATGCAAATGAGACAATCTATACATCTTGGGAGAAGTTTAAGGAACTTCAAAGGCAATGCCCACATCATGGATTGCCTGAATGGATGATTCCTCAAATTTTCTATAATGGGTTAACAAATGAAAATAGGAACATTGTCAATATGGCATCTGGTGGAAAAATGGATGGATAAGACAGCAAGAGAGGCTGTCACTTTACTTGAAGAACTTGCATCCCAAGGATATATGGGAGATGAGACAACTATGGCAAAAGCAAGTGGTATTTTGGAACTTGACACTATTAACTTATTAATAGCAAAGGTAGATGCACTCACCAAAATGGTAAGTAAAACACAAATTAATTTTATTGAAAATACTGATGTTGTTTGTGATTTATGTGGAGGTCCCCACCCTTATTCCCAATGTAGTCCTAGTTCCAATGAGGAAGTAAATTATGTGCAAGGAGGATATAACCAAAGAATGGGTATGAACTCAAACACTTATAACCCTCAATGGAAAAATCACCCTAGTTTTTCATGGTCTAACCCATCCTCCCAATTGAACCCAACCATGAACCAAAATTTCAAACCACATAACCCATCAGGATTTCCTATGAAGCAACCTTATGTCCATACCCCACCCAAATCTAACCTTGAAACCCTTATGGAGCAATTTATTGGAACACAAATTTCCATCAATAAACAAAGTGAGGAGCAATTTAAGCAAATTAATTCCAAAATTGATCAACTTGCTACTCACAACCGGATTTTAAAAACCCAAATTGCCCAACAAGCCTCTTCATCTAACTTTAAACCAGTAGGCAAGCTATCTAGTCAACCGAAATTTATACAAAGAGAAACTTGCCAAGCAATTACCCTTAGAAGTGGAAAATTGGTTGAAAACACTGCTAATAAGGGTAATGATATCATAATAGATGATGAAGAAGAAAGGTTAGAGGTTGACAAATGAGAGGGAGTTAATGATAACTTGGGTAGTAATAAAAAGGAAAATGTCATACCACTCAAAGTTAATGAACCTAAGGTAGACCTTAAAACCTTACCTTTCCCTTAAAGGTTCATAAGGAGGAACCTAGATAAATAATTTGGCAAATTCCTTAAGTATCTTAAAGATATTACCATTACCATTCCATTTGTAGATGTTATAAGGGATATGCCAGCATAGGGAAAATTTTTAAAGGATATGGTCACCCATAAAAGTAAATTAGAAGACTATGGTTTAGTTTCTTTGGTTGAAGAATCTAAAGCCATGTATTCTAAGTCCCCATCTAAGCAAAAAGATCCGGGATGCTTCACTGTCCCTTGTATGATTAGAGGTAAGTATTTTGATAAGGCTTTTTGTGATATTGGTGCTAGAATTAGCTTAATGCCTTATTCTATTTATTTGAGACTTGATTTAGGCGAACTTAAGCCCACTAACATGTGCCTTTTAATGGTAAACAAAACTATTACTTATCCACTTGGCATTCTTGAGAATATGCCAACAAAAGTGGGTAAATTTATTATTCTTGTTGATTTTATTGTACTAGATATGGAGGAAGATCTTGAGATTCCAATCTTGTTCAGAAGATCGTTCTTAGTAATGGTAGGTGCTATTATCGACATGAAGAAAGGTAAGATTACTTTTAAGGTAAATAACGAATTTATGGAATTTGATGTTCTTAAGATGATGAAATCTTCACCTACGGAAGGAGTTAGTAGGATTGACTCTATAGACTTGGTTGATGAATGTACAAATGAGGTCAAATATGAATGCATGAGTCAAGACCCTATTCCCCCTTACCAAGTGCAAGAAGAAGAGGTAAATCTTTTAGAGACTACTTCACATCATCACTCCTTCTGACCTTCTAGATTTGAACCTCTAGAGAGAAATGATGACCTAAACCCTTCTTTAAATGAAGAAGTAAGTTTTGAACTCAAGCCTTTGCCATCAAATTTAAAATATGCATTCCTTGATTCTAAGTCAAAATTTCCTTTTATTGTGAATTCATCTTTGTCTTTAGAAAATGTTAATCTCTTATGCAAAATGTTGCTTAGACATAAGGATGCCATTGGTTATTCCTTGAGTGACCTAAAAGGTATTGGCCCAAATATTTGCATGCATAGGATAAATTTAGAAGATAATGCTCAGCCTTCCATTGAAGGTTAAAGGAGACTTAATCCAACGCTTAAGGAAGTGGTCAGAAAAGAAGTCACTAAATTGCTTGATAATGGAATTATATACTCTATTAGTGATAGTAAATGGGTAAGTCCAGTTCAGGTTGTCCCTAAAAAGGGTGGCTTGACCGTTATTAAAAATGAGTCAAATGATTTAATACCTACCAGAACTGTCACAAGATGGCATATGTGTATTGACTATAGGAGATTGAACAAAGCAACCAAGAAAGATCATTTCCTATTACTATTCGTTGACCAAGTTTTAGAAAAATTAGCAATTTTTTCTTATTTTTGCTATCTAGATGGTCTTAGTGGTTTTTATCAAATCACAATATATCCTGAAGACCAAGCAAAAACTACTTTCACATGCCCTTATGGTACATTTGCATTTAGACGTATGCCATTTGGTTTATGCAATGCACCTGCAACATTCCAAAGGTGTATGTTTTCTATTTTTAGTGATTTGATAGATGATTATGTGGAGGTTTTTATGGATGATTTTAGTGTATGTGGAACTAACTTTGAAAATTGTCTAAAAAATCTCTCAAAAGTTCTTAACAGATGTAAAGAGCATGGACTAGTACTCAACTGGGAGAAGTGTCATTTTATGGCACAAGAAGGAATAGTATTGGGGCATATGGTATCAAGGAGAGGCATTGAAGTTGATAGAACAAAAGTTGAGGTAATCACAAATCTACCACCACCAAAGTGTGTCAAGGATATGAGAAGTTTTTAAGGACATGCTAGCTTCTATAGAAGGTTTATTAAGGACTTTTCCAAGATCGCCAAGCCATTATGTAAATTGCTTGCAAAGGAGGCCACTTTTGAGTTTGATGACGCTTGTAATGAAGCATTTGAAATGTTAAAAAAGGCTGCTACATCAGCCCCAATTTTACAGCCACCTAATTGGAAGCAACCTTTTGAAATAATGTGTGATGCAGGCCACTTCGCGATTGGGGCAGTTCTCGGGCAAAGGAAAGAAGGTAAGCCTTATGTGATCTATTATACAAGTAAGTTACTTGATGATGCTCAAATCAACTACACCACCATGGAGAAAGAACTACTTGCTATTGTTTATGCATTTGACAAATTCAAAACATAGTTAGTAGGACAAAAGGTAATCGTCTATTCTGACCATGCTGCCCTAAAGTATCTCTTAAGTAAGAAGGATGCAAAACCAAGGCTCTTACGGTGGATTCTAATGCTCCAAGAATTTGATTGGGAAGTAAGGGATAAGAAAGGAAGTGAAAACCTTGTAGCAGACCATCTATCCAGGCTTGATCAAGAAGGATTGAAGAAACATGATGATGGGGTACCAATAAATAAAACTTTCCATGGTGAGCATTTGTTTAGTGTTGTATTAAAAGAACTTCCATGGTTTACTGATATAGCCAACTTTTTGGCAAGTGGTGTTCTTCCCTATGGAATGGATTATAGGCAAAGGAAGAAATTCTTGTATGATAGTAAATTCTATTATTGGGTAGAACCTTTGCTTTACAAAAGATGTGCAGATGGGCTAATAAGAAGGTGTATTCCTCAAGATGAAATCCAAGATGTATTGAGGCATTGTCATTCATTGAATGTGGGCAGACACCATGGTACGTCAAAAACAGCCTCCAAGGTACTTCAATGTGGTTTTTGGTGACCTACACTATTTAAGGATGTTAGGGACTTTGTGCTTACATGTGACAAATGCCAACGGATGGGTAAAATCTCTAAAAGGAATGAGATGCCACTCAATGGTATTCTTGAAGTGGAACTCTTTGATGTTTGGGGTATGGACTTTATGAGTCCTTTCCCTAGTTTTCTTGGTTACAAGTATATTTTGGTAATGGTGGATTATGTGTCCAAATGGGTTGAAGCAGTACCTACCATCGCCAATGATGCTAAAGTGGTTAAGAAAATGCTTAAAAAGGTAATCTTTCTAAGGTTTGGTACTCCAAAGGCATTAATTAGTGATGGGGGTTCCCATTTTTACAATCAAGTTATAGAAAGTCTCCTAAAGAAGTATGGAGTTACCCACAAAATTGCTACTTCATACCACCCACAGACAAGTGGGCAAGTCGAGGTAAGCAATCGAGAGATAAAATGGATTTTGGAAAAGACAGTTTCTTCTTCTAGGAAGGATTGGGCATTGAAGTTGGATGATGCCCTATGGGCATATAGGACAACCTTTAAGACCTCGATCGGCCTCACACCATATCAGTTAATTTACGATAAGTCTTGCCACTTGCCCGTAGAACTTGAACATAAGGCCTATTGGGCAATAAGGGCATTGAATTTTGACATGAAGAAGGCAAGAAAGAAAAGGCTACTGTAACTCAATGAATTAGAGGAATTGAGATTAAATGCATATGAGAATGCAAGGCTGTATAAGGATTGTACGAAGCTATGGCATGACAAGAATATTGTTAGTAGAAACTTTCATGAAGGTGAACTTGTCTTACTTTACAACTCAAGATTAAGGTTATTTTTGGGCAAATTAAAATCAAGATGGTTTGGTCCTTTTAAAATTGTCAAAGTTCACCCTCATAGAACCGTCGAAATTATAAATAATAAGGGAGAAATCTTCAAGGTTAATGGCCATCATCTCAAGCATTATTTGATTGGTGATGTATTTGAACAAAGGAGTTCAATTCCCCTATCTACATCTTAATTTGGAAAAGATTAGGTCAAGCTATAAACCATTAAATGTAGCAAGGTATTGTTTACATATTTTTAATATTTATCTTTGGTATTTTTATTTTATTTTATTTAAATGGATTTTTTTACCTCATTATAGTTTTTGTAGAATTTTCTTTCTTATACTATAATGTTTTTTTACCACATTAATATTTTTGTAGTATTTTATAATTTTTGTAGTATAATTTTTATAGAAATGAAAAAAGAAAAAAAATTGGGTTGTGCCGACTCGGCACCAGTGTTACCGAGTCATGACAAAGCCAAGAGGTGCCGACTCATCCCAATGGTGCCGAGTTGTGCACTCTCTTCCTTCCACCAATTCTTCTATTTTTATTTATTTATTTAATTATTTAATTATTTTTATTTTATTTTATTTATTTTTAAAACCCTAACCCTAGTTTTTAATTAATATTTCCTTTACTCCATATTTTATTTTCCTTTCCCTCTCTTATATCTTTCACATGACTCTACTCTTCAATTCATAATTTCAAGTTGCAAAACCTGAAAAGTTACATCCCTTCCCAATATATGTCATGTCTTTTCATCTCTTACACCTTCTTCTTTTCTAATACCCAACATGTTACCCTCTTTTCTTGTAACACTCAACATTTCATTATTTTTTTTCTAACACCCAACGCTCACTACCATCTTCTTCTTTCCTTTCAAGCCATTTATCCTCCCCCATCCTTCCTCATCTATAAAATTTTCTTGTCACATTCAAACCAAATACATTTTCTATTATGGGTAAATCCAAAGCTTCTACTTCTTCAAGACAACATAATGAGGAGTAAGAGGAGGAAAATCTGGCCACCATTTACAAAGCTAAGTTCCCCATCCTTTCCGATGAAGAAGGTGATAGATTCATAATCCTTAAGATTAGGGGCATCAATGGTTGTAAGTATATTCCTTCATCTCTCCTTAATGATATAGATATGTATGACTCCTTGAATCAATTATTGACTAATTGTGGGCTTAAGAAATTTGTTTCTATGCAAGCACATACTTATGTTGAGTTAATTACAAAATTCTATACATCTTTGGAAGTGAACCCAATTGATTGTCATATACTTGAATTTCAGTTGCTAGGGAAGAAATACCAACTTACATATTCTTTCATGCATAAGGTTTTTGAATTTAAGAAAGATGGTATATGTGATCCTCCAAAGTCTTTTAGTGTGAATGAATTTTGGACCTTTTTAACTAACTTGCAATCCCTTTTTTTGTCACATCCCAACCTTATGAGATACGACGGTCCTAGAACATGGGGAGACATAAGGTCACCCACGCCCATAGAACCCATTAACATATAACAATCATGACTAGGATCTTATTGAACCTTCTTCATTAACTCATTTAAACCATTTAGATAAATACCATAAATTGCGAAAGACTTAAAATGAATCATTACATATAAAATCCATAAGGGAATTAATATAAATATTGATAAGTATCAATCAACATTCCCGGAGCACCTAAAGACAAGACTTTATAAACATAGTATTATTGATAACTCGAATAAGGAATTCCCCAAGTGAAGTAGAATGCTTGAGCCATCACCTTGCCTCCTCACATTTGCTCACCAGGAACCACACAAGGAAAAGGGGTGAGATAGATGATCTCAATGAGTAAACGAAAAGGCACATACATTATCACATATTCCTTTGAAAGGAAACACATAGCTTATACACATAGTTCATGGTTTATAACTCATGAATCAGGTTGCAATTTAATAAGGGTTCAATTGGGCAAGTTTGTAGAAATCACACTTATAACATGTAGAGAGTGAAGGCTATTGCTCTATTTCTCGAACACATATAGGAGAGGTGGCCTTATGCCAAATTCCAACTCCTATCACGTAGAAAGCGTGAAGCTGATTAAGCCCCATGGTTAGAACTGCCCCTTCTAGCTGAGGTGGATACATTACCCCTATCCATCGAGTTAAGACCGTGTGCACAGGTTCCGATGACTACTCGCATCGGCACGAGGATTCTGCATAAAGGGTAAAAGTACCATAGCTAGAGCTATTGGTAAACACAATTAATAATATCACATAAGGCAACAATAACATGTAATTCAATATCAATAGTAGTTTGGCTTTTAACAATGATATAATGAAAGTGTAGTTCCAGAAAGAATACAAGTTAGGGTGTTTAATTCATAGGAAATTCTCATTGGATAACAAAATAGTTTTGGACCAAATGTCCCTTGGCAACCCAAGCTTGACAAAGAAATCATATAATAAAATTTAAAATAGAAAGAACTTGGGTTTCAAATATCACAAAGATTCACATAACAATATATCACATTCTTATAACACAATAAAATTTTGTTTACACTTATAACATGAATACAATGTTTACTCACACTTGTAACAAGAACATTATGTTTACTCACCTTGGAGTTCCTTTGCTCCTAGTACACGTAGTCCCCTTTGCACTTCTAAAGCTCCTCAACTCTAACATAATATTTGATTTAATACTTAGTATTTATTTACTCATGATGCTCCTACCCCATAACTATCCATATACATATAGCATACACATACACTTAGAGTCCACACATAGGTGTACTCATCACTTGCACATAGCACGTTGACTTTAAAAGTCTTGCATACTTAGGCCTTATAGGCTCACATGAAAACACATTGCAATCATATCAATACCTTTTTAAGGTCATCACAATATCATTACCTCAATATCAATTCACTTATAAATTATCTTAGTTCACTTTACCCTTCCATACATGTCAACTTAACAATTAATCCTTCGAACATCATGCTTAACTCTTATGATCCCTTTCACTTCATTAACTCATAACCATATATTCATCATCAAGTCATCATGACATCTAGTTCCAAATTTCTCAATCACATTTGCATTCTAATCACAACACAAGGTTAAGATACCTTAAGTATACCTTAAGTATACCAAAACGCATTTAAGCTTATCTAGGACCATACCTTTAATTAACATGCACTTTTTTCATTTATTATACATACATACATGTCGACAATCATCAAAATACATCACATAAAATTTATAAACATTTGGACAAAATTGTTCATGTAGGCCGAATACATCATTAAGGTAAAAACCAAATTCTTCTTCTTTTCGCGCTTTCCGTCTATTTCAGAAATATGTAAAAATATGGTTTGAACCAAGATTTTTCATGTACACATAACAAAATTCATTTTAGAATTTAAATTCATAGGAATCAGCCACTATTGGTATTATTTATACATAAAAATTCAACTTTTGGCTTATAGAGCACAAAACCATGAGTTTTCTTGTTTTTGGTATTTTCCGGTCATTTTAGAAATATGTAAACAGGTTGTTTAAACCATTATTTTTCATTCATTCATAAAAAATATCAGTTTAGAACACATTCCTTCATGAATCAGCAGCCATAGATAGGGTTTATACAAAAAAATTCCAACTTCAAAGGCTTAGGTGAAAAATCATGAGTCTCCGCGCTTTCCGCGCATTTCGTTCATTTCAGCGATAAACAGACACATGATTCAAATCATTATTTTTCATCTAAACAAAACAAATATCATATTAGAACACCAATTCATATAAATCGGCAGCCATATATTCATGAAAGAATAAAATTTTCCAATTTCCAAGTTCTAACATGAAAACCTTGAATTCCTTTGTTTTTTGAAACTTTTCGGTCCTCACAGAAATATGAAAAAATATTATTTAATCCAATATTTTTCATCAAAACAAATCAAAAATCAGTTTAGAATACATCCATGCACAAATTGCCCCCCCTTATGATGTTTATGCAATAAAATTGTAATTTTAAGTTATAGAATTCACCTTTGGAGAAATCTTGCGGAAAGAATCGTGATTTCGGTAGAAAATAAATTTCCTCTCCCAAAAATTCACTAAAACAGAATTGAATATGTAGAAATCAGTAATCAAATAGTTCAAAATAATTTTCCCGTAATTTATTTCATAGAAATCAGTTTAGAAATCGAAGGAGAACAAAAACTTACGATTACGGTCACGAAATCGCGAAACGGAAAGGTGTTTTCCATATTTTGGTAGAGAGAAATATTTTGAGAGGATTTTCTGCCAAAATACAGAAAGAATAAGAGAATGGCTTCTGGAAACCCTTGTTTGACCGAAATTTAGAATAAATATTAGGGTTGGAGTGGAATTTCCACTAATACCCTTAATGAAATAGGTTAGGAGGATTTTTGTGTAGTGGGCTTTTGGGTATTTGGGCTTTCCCTTTAAAATTTTCAGCTGAATGGAATTAAAATAAAAATAATATTTTTCTTATTAATTCTGGAATATTTCCCTCAAAAATATTTATTTAAAAATATTTTAAAAATACCCATAAAATTATTTTATGCTTAAAAATTGTCTTATGCATGAAAATTCATTTTATTTAAAATAAATTCTTTTATGTAAATGCACTTCATGTAAATCACTTATTTCATAATGGCAACACATATTATGTATATTAAAATTAATTTAATATGCCACTTACTCATTAATCACTTAGATCATAAATTTTCACACAAGCACACACTTAATCTTATAGGTTCTAAATCAAGCAATTTATCATGAAAATTCCTATAGTGGGTGTGGGTTGTTACATTTTCAACCAAAGAAGGGTAAGGCAATGTTTATTAATGATTTGAAATTCTAGTTATTACACAAAATTCTTGCCTGTGTTGTTTTCCATAAGTCTGAATTTAATAGGGTTTCTGCACAAGGATTGTTTCTAATGTGGTGTATTCATACTAAAAAGCAAGTATGTTGGACCTATTGGATTTTTAATCAACTTTTAACTTGTGTAGCCCGTAAAGATGCTCCACTCACTTATGGTCATGTTGTTACAATCATTGCTAAATCTTTTAATATTAACCTTAATGATTTTCACCATGTTGTTAAGTGTTCTTATTTTACTAAGAAAGCTTTTATAAGAGGTGAAGTAGTGGATGCTTCTTTTAACTTGATTCCGGTGAAATCTCGATCATGTTGGAGAGGGTTGGCACAAGATGAAACTGACCAATTAGATGAAGAAAATGTTAGGGAGGAACAATCTAGTGAAGAAGAAACTAACCATGAGGAGCAACCTGCTCATACTTTTCCTCCATCCTTGAATGAGCCAAGTGGTGCAAGTGGCTCATCAAATAGGGAGACACAACTTTTAGAGCAACTTTTGGAGAATCAACGGATAATGCAATGCCAATTGAATGATATGGAGACTTGGAACTACCAAATTGATCACCGCTAATATAAGATGGAGTATAAGATGAAACAGTTCTTTGACCAATCTGGTTATAACATCCAATCTCCTCCATCTCCATCCAAAGATTGAGAGAGTGCTTCTTTCCTTTCCTTTATATTTGGAATTCACGTTGAGGGCAATGTGAAGTTTAAGTATGGGGGAGGAATAGAATTAGGATTTTGTTTTCATTACTTTGCATCTGTGGTTTGTTTGTTTCTACATGTTTTTGCATGTTTGTTTTGTTAGTCTAGTTTTTACCATTTGCATCAAAGTTTCAAAATTTTAAAACTTTAAATGCTCATTACTTAGTTTCTCCATATTTTACTCATTTATATCTTGATTAGGTTTTCTTTTAAGTTTTGGAGTTTCTCTATTTAAAAAAAAAAAAAAAATTTGATGATTGATTTTGAAATTGCCCAATTGGTAAAATCTTTAAGTCTTTTGTAGCATTTGTCATGTTTTTGTCTTTTTATCTCAATCTTATTACTTCTAAGGTTTCTAATTGTCTAGTCAACTTTCTAGTTATGCTTAAGTATCGAAATTGAGATAAGTTAGGTCTTTGAATTCTATTGGTTTGAATTGCCTAAAGGAAACTTTAGCCACAATACGAGTGGTGCATTTAGTCAATAATAGGTGAGGACACTAAAAGAAATATAATGATTTAAAAAAAAAAAGAGAGAGAGAGAGTTCTTTCCTTAAGTACTATGCATGTTGAATAAGTTGTGTGCGGATGAGTTTGCTCCTTAGTCGCTTTCAATTCAAAAGATATGTATGGTATCACTAGTGAATGTGTATGTTAAATAAGTTGTATGCAGATGAGTTTGCTCCTTAGTTGCATTCAATTAGAAAGATGTATATGATTTCACTAGTATAAAATAATATAGCAAAATATATGTCCAAAAATGCCATGAGACTAGTTGTATTTGTGCGTGTGCTTACTTATGTCCTAAGGGTTGTTTGAATCTATAGAATTCTCAACTTAATGCATGGATGTTTTGACAAAGAAAAGCATGATTAGGACCTTGACTAGATAATTAATAACTTTGTTCTTAACAAGAATGAGATAAATAAACAACTCAAGGCTTATACTATAAGACTTGTCACCCTTTACCATTGTTAGGCATTAAAAATTATTTCATCAACACATTAGCTCTATACTCCCTGAACAACTTAAATTTAACTTAGTCAAGATTGCTACATTTTGTTTTAAAGAAACTAAGTACTTTCTTTATTTTTCTTTTCCCTTTTGTTCTTGCTTGAGGGCAAGCAAGGTTTAAGTATGGGGGAATTTGATATGATGCAAATTGGTATAACTAAACTAATGAAATAATAATTTGTTTTGTGTGTGCATGCATTCATTTCATTGTAAATTAGTGCATTTAACTTTGTTTTTAAATTTTGAAATATTTCTTAGCAAATTTCAAGTTTAAAGGGTATAATGCTTGAAGAAGGAAGCTTTTTTGCAAGGCTAAGACAAAGGACCAGGAGGTGCTGAGTTGACACTAATGTGCCAACTCATGACAGCAACTCAGTGTACTGATTCGGCACCACTGTGCCGACTAGTGACAATGCCCCTCTGTGCTGAGTCATGCCCCTCTGTGCCGAGTCATGCCCCTCTGTGCCGAGTAGTTACAGCACCCTTTCATGACATCCCTTTACAAACACTCCTTTTTGTAAAAGGTATCACTTGGGACACCTTGTGGCTTATAAATACATTTGTTTGGCCTCACTTGAAGGAATGTTAAGTTAGTATTTGATAGATTTTAATTACAAATACTTAATGTAAATTCAAATAGTATAATTAGTCTGAGAGTGAAGAAATTTTCAAGAGGTTCAAGGAAGCATTCAAAGGCTACTTTCTACAAAGTAATTTTCTGAAGAAGGAGTGAAGAAAACATCATCAAGTTTCCTTTTCCTTGTCTTTTTAACTTATTCCTTGATGTTCTACTTGTCTTCTTGTCACTACTTTGTCATTAACTCTATGGAATTACACTAAGTTTAAGTTATTTGAATTGCAATGAAGTTCTGATTTTAATTACTTTATTTTCTATATGCATTGAAAGATTCAATTTCAATTGAGTGCTTAATTATGTTGTGTATGCTTGATCACCATATATAACTTGTAATCAATTTATTCACAATGAGAGTTGGGATAACTTGGTGGAAAAGCAATTGAAGTTACTTAGGGGTTGGGATAGTACTTGGAGACAAGTAGTCCACTCTAAGGGGATAAAAGGAAATGGCATAAATTTAATAGTTTTGTTCTATCTCTATAATGACATGAGAATGCTTATAGACTCTATATCAAAATACTTTTAATTGACAATGAGAATTGCTTTTAAAAACTTTAGGTCATGTTCTCAATCTTTGCATACATATAAATCTTATAACTAAAATCAATCCGGACTTGTAATTCTAATAACTAACATTCTTTATTCATAATTTAGGATAATAATAATAGAAATTAGTTTAGATATAAATCCCTTTTTAATATTGTGTGCTTATCCATCTTAGTATCTATTTGGTTAATATAAGATTCCTCAAATTCCCTGAGTTCGACACTCTACTTACTTTATATTTAATCCTGAGGATTAGGGTTACAATTTGACCCACATCATTTGTCCTAGTGTTTGTGACTTATTGCTAGATTATTTAATTAACATTTTTATGAAATTCCTCATTTATGATCCTATAATAAGATCATTGAGAATGCAATTAGATGTTAGTGTTACATGTGTTCCCTTAATTATGTTATAGGGGATATTTAAAAGATATTGAATTAGTTTATGACATATGTAAGCAAGGGGTAAATGATATGAGTCATTGATGAATGATATGTTTATATGAAATAGTTAGAGTTTGGTTAGAAAGTTAAAGGAATAGAAATTCATGTACATTGTTTGGATGTATTTGTAGAATCGAAAGGCAAAGGCATTGCTTGGGATACTGACGAGCCTCGCTATAATTTG